>CM035784.1:25512033-25514533 GCA_020466265.1 Siphamia tubifer
GGTAGGCCTAGACAAGTTTTGTTAACTTCATTCTACACCATTTCGAACAAGGTATAACTATTTAGGATACTAAAGAGGTGTTGTTTTAACTTCTGATTAAATACTTTGTATGTTTTACTTATTTTATTTTACCTGTTCGAATAAACAAATAAATGAAAAGAATAAAATGTTTATTTTTATTTATTATTTATTTTTATTTATTATTTGTATTTTCTATTTTGTAACTTGGTTTACATGTGTCGTGCGACATTTTACACATCTCTTTTGCATTTTAAAAAGAAGCAAAATGAAGTTGTTCGACTTTGAAATTCACTGTGTTGTTGCTGATTTTATAAATAGTGACAATAATTCATTGTACACATTCATATGATGCTTCATAAGTAAAGTTTAAAGAGTTAGGATGACAATGGTATATTTGAAGGTGGGGGGGGGGGGTAAAATGAAATATTGCTTAGGGCCCCAGTAAAGCTTGGGCCGGCCCTGGTTTAGTGATTGCAATGTTTTTAGTGTGATAGATATTAGTGGTTATTTGGAGTGTTTTGACCTAATATTTAATCATCTATTACATCAGTTAACTTTATTTTTTTCAATCATATATCAAAAGACATAAATAAATAAATAAATAAATAAATAAATAAATAAATAAATAAATAAATAAATAAATAAATACATGAATAAAATAAGTGAATGAATAGAAAAATAAAATAAAATAAAAAATAAGAACAAAATGCAGACAACGTAGAAAAAGGAAAGAGAAAAAAAAGGAAGAAAAAAGAAAGGGAAAAGAAGAAGAAGAAGGAAGGGAGGAAAAAAGAAAACAATAAACAACAAAAAAAACACTATTTGTTACCTACTTTACTATCTGCTCATTTGTTTTTAGTTTTGTTTTGTTTTTTGTGTATATATGTCTATGTTTAGTACTTCAGTTATTGATTATTGGTATTGTTATTATTATTATTGTTATTATTTTTATTTTTTTGTACTATGCACTATATTGCTATAAGATGAATTTAGGTTATTGGGGGAAGTGAAGAAGGGGTAGAATTAAATAAACTTATGCTTCATCCTACTCCTTTAAGGACATGTCATTGTTATTATTATTATTGTTGTATTGATTATTGTTGCACTTTGCACATGTTCGAAATAAATCAAATCAAATCCTTATTTGAAACAATAGAAATAATCATTATCATCATTTAATGACTTCATTCTACTCATCTGTTGTTCAGTTATATTTACTTTTATTCACGGTCGTTCCCTTTAATATAAAAAAATATTAGTTGGAAAAAACTTAAAAAAACAACTGAAAACATATGAATGAAACTTTGAGAATTAAAAACTGAATATATTTAATTATTGTGAAAATTCAGGTTTTACAGTGCAGTTCTACGTCACAGATAAAAAAAAACAAAAAACGTCTGAGCGTCATTATGTTTATACAAACAAAGACCATCTGGGGACGTCTTTATCCAACATACGTCCTTGGACACTAAAATACTTCTCTCTAATTTCTCCTTCAGTCAAAGTATGTTAATGTCCTTATCGGGTCCATTTCCATCACAGTTATAGTCGACATATTTGACTCATACTTGTAGTACCATTATACACAGAAGTTACCACAGTGTTTTAACCCTTTGTTGGTCACACTCCAAAAATCACAACAATTTTTTTTTTTTTTATCCACTTCACAGAGACTATTATATCATAAAACTGATTTTTTTAAAACTAATATTATTAAAATTGTCCTTATTCTCCTTTTTTTGTATTTGGATAATTTATAAAAGTATTTTTGGAATTTTTTTTTCAGACTAAAACAATGACAAAAATTTGGAATTGTCATTACCCGTAATTTCCGGACTATAGAGCGCACCTGATTATAAGCCGCACCCACCACATTTTAAGAGGAAAACCAATTTTGTACATACACAAGCCGCACATGTATATAAGCCGCATGTGCCCACATTAAAACATGTAACACAAACACAAAATTAACCCAAACCCGACTTCAAGTCCCGCCAATGAAACTAAATGTCCTTCATTAAAGTCCACAGTCCAAAAATCACAGCCGGAAAAATGAAGGGAAAATGATACTTAAGGTTTGATGCAGACCTGCAGAGTCCGGGTCCCGTTGAAAGTAATCCAAGGAAAAAAAAGTGTATATTTCCAAAGGTAAGGGAGGGAAAAATATATATCCACTATTGTCCGCCGCGTCCACAAACAGGTGGCTGGTCACCGCCTCGCCTCATCTATCGCAGAGTCAGCGATAACTTTAATCTTTGGCAGAGAGTTCAGGTTAAACTCCTCCGTGCCAACGTGCAAAAAAAATCCACAGGGTCTGGTCGAGCCTCTGTCTTCTCTCACACACCGCCGCGGGTTTTTCTTTAAGCAACTTTTTACCCCCTGTACACCTTTTTTTTGTCTGTCCCTCACCTTTACCGGTCTATCTGTGTGTTCACCCAGTCTTCTAGAAGGTTTTCCAGTTCGGGCCACCTGCTTTTAT
>CM035784.1:25522033-25524533 GCA_020466265.1 Siphamia tubifer
TCCTTCAATTTTCAACAATTGTGATTGATTCATGACATAGACCTAAGCATTAGGCACAAAACGTATCACTTTGTTTGTCGAAATTTTTAATTGTAAACAATTTGTTTACAACTTTGAATGTTTTTTCAGTCTGTCACTAAAATCACTGGTGGTCCTCCAATTGTCATTGGATTTCAATTCAAATATATTGATCTATTGAATTACTCACTTTTGTGTCAGGATAAGCACAGGGACAGTCCAGTCCACCTTATAGTCCAGTTCACCTTATAGTCCAGTCCACCTTATAATCCAGTTCACCTTATAGTCCAGTCCACCTTATAGTCCAGTTCACCTTATAGTCCAGTTCACCTTATAGTCCAGTTCACCTTATAGTCCAGTTCACCTTATAATCCAGTCCACCTTTTAGTCCAGTTCACCTTATAATCCAGTTCACCTTATAGTCCAGTTCACCTTATAGTCCAGTCCACCTTATAGTCCAGTTCACCTTATAGTCCAGTCCACCTTATAGTCCAGTTCACCTTATAGTCCAGTCCACCTTATAGTCCAGTCCACCTTATAGTCCAGTCCACCTTATAGTCCAGTCCACCTTATAGTCCAGTTCACCTTATAGTCCAGTCCACCTTATAATCCAGTCCACCTTATAGTCCAGTCCAGCTTATAGTCCAGTCCAGCTTATAGTCCAGTCCACCTTATAGTCCAGTTCACCTTATAGTCCAGTCCACCTTATAGTCCAGTCCACCTTATAGTCCAGTTCACCTTATAGTCCAGTCCACCTTATAGTCCAGTTCACCTTATAGTCCAGTCCACCTTATAGTCCAGTCCACCTTATAGTCCAGTCCACCTTATAGTCCAGTCCACCTTATAGTCCAGTCCACCTTATAGTCTAGTTCACCTTATAGTCCAGTCCACCTTATAGTCCAGTCCACCTTATAATCCAGTCCACCTTATAGTCCAGTACACCTTTTAGTCCAGTCCAGCTTATAGTCCAATCCACCTTATAGTCCAGTCCACCTTATAGTCCAGTCCACCTTATAGTCCAGTCCACCTTATAGTCCAGTTCACCTTATAGTCCAGTCCACCTTATAATCCAGTCCACCTTATAGTCCAGTCCAGCTTATAGTCCAGTCCACTTTATAGTCCAGTCCACCTTATAGTCCAGTCCAGCTTATAGTCCAGTCCACCTTATAGTCTAGTTCACCTTATAGTCCAGTCCACCTTATAGTCCAGTCCACCTTATAATCCAGTCCACCTTATAGTCCAGTACACCTTTTAGTCCAGTCCAGCTTATAGTCCAATCCACTTTATAGTCCAGTCCACCTTATAGTCCAGTCCACCTTATAGTCCAGTCCAGCTTATAGTCCAGTTCACCTTATAGTCCAGTCCACCTTATAGTCCAGTTCACCTTATAGTCCAGTCCACCTTATAGTCCAGTCCACCTTATAGTCCAGTAAACCTTATCCAGTCCATCTTATAGTCCAGCAGGGTCCAGTAATGGTCTTTACCGTCTTTGTGTTTATTTTATTACATAATAAGGAATAATTTAAATGTTGGAAAAAACACAATAAGTCATTTTTATTAAACAATGCAGTTTTAGGACAGAACAACTGTAACAAAAGCATATTTATACAACGACTGTCAACAAAGTATACATACGATACTGTGTAGTGAAAAGTTTTCTTCAAAGTAAAATGTGATAATGAAAAAACAGCAAAAAAAAAAAGACATAAATATTGTTAATTAAACCCACAAGAGTTTCAACCATTAAAACAAACTGTGTTTTGTGGGAATTGTCAGCACAGTGTGAACGCATGTTTGACCCAAACAGATCTGTAGGTTGAAAGTACCCGCTGTATAAGCATTATTATTATTATTATTATTATTATTATTATTATTATTATTATTATTATTATTATTATTATTATGGCCCACGGGTGAAGTTTACTGCAGTTAAAAACAGAATGATGCATCATGGGAAAACTGCAACAACCCACACTGTTTATATTAATGTAGCAGTGAGATATGAAGGTGTTCATCATCATCATCATCATCATCATCATCATCATCATCATCATCATCATCATCATCATCATCATCATATTAGAATATTAAGATATTGTCTTTTCTAGAATATAAGACACATTTAAAAGACTTTAATTTTCTCACAGTGTGTTTTATATATGGATTCATTCTGGTTGTGTTTAGTGACTTGAAATTTTGGATTTTTATCTCATAGTTTTGACTCTTTTGACAATAAATAAGCAAGGTTTATAGTTATTGTTAGTGTTTATCTTCACTTAATGCTCCTTATAATCCAGTTCACCTTATAGTGTGAAAATACAGTAAATAATTAAAGTTAACATTGACAGTGATTATTCATGGACACTCAGTACGTACTCCATCACATGTAGGACACTATGTTTACACATGATCATTTACAATTACACTAAAAGGAAAGAGGGGTGTTGTCCTAGTGTTGGTCTAGTGTTGGTCTAGTGTTGAC
>CM035784.1:25529533-25532033 GCA_020466265.1 Siphamia tubifer
ATTCGGAATTGAAGCGATTTCATTTGTATTTACATGGACGTGTTAATTCCAAACAAAGGTTACCATGGAAACAGGTTTATTCTGCTCTAGTTAACTGGTAGTCTGGTTGGATGGTTGAGTTTTAAAAAATAATGAGATAAAAAGTCAAAATAATGAGATAAAAAGTCAAAATAATGAGATAAAAAGTCAAAAATATGAGACAAAAAGTCAAAATAATGAGATAAAAAGTCAAAATAATGAGATAAAAAGTCAAAATAATGAGATAAAAAGTCAAAATAATGAGATAAAAAGTCAAAATAATGAGATAAAAAGTCAAAATAATGAGACAAAAAGTCAAAATAATGAGACAAAAAGTCAAAATAATGAAATAAAAAGTCAAAATAATGAGATAAAAAGTCAAAATTGGATTTGGATTAGGCCCCCAGTGACCCCCATGACCCTAGTGAGGATAAAGTGGGTTCAGATGACGAGTGACGAAGGTTGTAGTACCGTCCTATTGCATACAGAGGGATTTGAAAGACAACCTTTTAGCCCCGCCTCCCCTGACTATAAAGAAGAACTAGACCCATACATGGAATGAATAGGGATAGCGTGGCTAGGCTAGGCTAGGCTAGGCTAGGATAGCACAGCTAGGCTTGTTAATTGGTCTTTCAGCGCTGGAGGTACAGAAGGTTCTGATTGGACAAAAGACCTGCTTAACGTCTGGATGTCTACTGGAAGAAAACGATGGCGCCCACTTCCTGCTTTGTTTTTGTTACAATTATCAACATGTTACGACATGCGATGTTTGCATTTATTTTCGTGATAATTATGAAGCAGCAGCTCGACTGAATCCACCGTAGGAAAAAAACAAACGTTCAAGTCAACAAGGAACGACAGGAATGACGTTAAAGCGGAATTACCCATTTCCACGGTAGAGGGATTAAATTTGAAAATTAAGATCGGAATAAACCAGCGACTTTATTTAATTCCGAATTGTCATTTTCAACTTTTCATGTGAAAGTAGAATTCACTTTAAACTGGAATAAAAACTCCCATGGAAATGAGACTAATGACCTAATGTTCCCAGGTAACACAGGAACCTCCGTCTGGCATGTGGAGCTTTAGCGAGACAATGATAAGCAAGAGAATTTCGTTCCGGAAAGTAAAAAAAAAAAAAAAAAGTGAAAGCCATCTCAACTTTCTTTGAAGTGGTGAAGCTGGATGACTAAGACAGGTTATTATCCAGTCTGAGTGGACAGATTGGCTGATTAAACGACCAGCCTTTCATCCACAACCCAATCAGAAGGTTCCCAATGACAGACTGTATGGGGACTGTGGGAGTGATTCATGGGATGAAGATGACGAAGAAGAAGTGATGAAGATTAAGACAAAGGCGTGAACGTAATGACCGGTCCATCTGGTTTTTAAAATTTTTATTTTTTTTTACACTTGAGTGTCAATGTGACATGAAACCAAATGATGAAATTACCTTCGAGTCCACCTCACCCACTCCATTTCTGCCTGAGTTGTTTTTCCTCGTATCCACGGTAACCTAATTAGAGTTGTACAAATGAGAGGAGTGGGACGGTTGAGGAGGAATTTATTGCAATTACTGTGAGTGCACTGTGCCTCGGTACCCACCAATCAGCTGTGGCCTTTTAGGCACAAAAGAACACTGTGAAGGGATTAAAGTGACCTGAACGTTCAGGTACTGCTTCCATATATACACATATACACATTTATTTTGTACTAGTGGGGACCCACATTTATATTTAACCCTTGTGGGGACCTGAATTTTGGTCCTCATGGTATGACTGTAAACAGATATATGTCATCATAAAGACAGAAATACAAGCATACACACACGGATATTTTTGTACTAGTGGGGACCCACATTTATATTTAACCCTTGTGGGGACCTGAATTTTGGTCCCCATGGTAAGACTGTAAACAGATATATGTCATCATAAAGATAGAAATACAAGCATACATACACAGATTTTTTTGTACTAGTGGGGACCTACATTTATATTTAACCCTTGTGGGGACCTGAATTTTGGTCCTCATGGTATGACTGTAAACAGATATATGTCATCATAAAGATAGGAATACAAGCATACATATACAGATTTATTTTATACTCGTGGGGACCTACATTTATATTTAACCCTTGTGGGGACCTGAATTTTGGTCCCCATGGTATGACTGTAAACAGATATATGTCATCATAAAGATAGAAATACAAGCATACATACACAGATTTTTTTGTACTAGTGGGGACCCCACATTTATATTTAACCCTTGTGGGGACCTGAATTTTGGTCCCCATGGGATGACTGTAAACAGATATATGTCATCATAAAGATAGGAACACAAGCATACATACACAGATTTATTTTATACTCGTGGGGACCTACATTTATATTTAACCCTTGTGGGGACCTGAATTTTGGTCCCCATGGTATGACTGTAAACAGATATATGTCATCATAAAGATAGAAATACAAGCATACATACA
>CM035784.1:25537033-25552033 GCA_020466265.1 Siphamia tubifer
TGTATATATTTGGATTTATCTTATTTATAACATTTGCTAACGCTCATGTGTGTTAACGCTCATGTGTGTGTAGACTTTTGTTTGGTTTGTTATTTATGTTTGGGTTTAGGAAGATTTTTTTTATATTTATTTAAATTTTTTGTGAAAAAAGCTGATTTTTTTTTTTTTTTTTAGAAAACATGTAAAATATTTTTGGATTAATAATGTTATGGGGTTGAATGTTACGGAGTTGAATATTTTTGTTAAAAATTCACATTATCTGGAGCATTAGAAAGCATCAGCAAAAATAGAAATTAATAACATTTTACATGTTTTAACCAGGAACTTTTTTTTTTAATGTATTTTACATCATGACCTTTCTTTCTTTATAACAGGGGTGTCAAACTCTGATCCTTGAGGGCCGGCGTCCTGCACGTTTCAGATATTTCATTTTAACCCTTTAGCTCAAAACTAGCCACATAAAAAAACAAACACACTAAGCAACAAAATAAACAATAAAACAGTCAAAACCATCACATTTATAATTTTGAAAATATTTATTAGTACTATTGTTTTTATTTCATTATTTTGCATCTTACTTTGTTTACGTTACTAATTATTTTGTCGTTTTAATCTTTAATTTCTGTTCATTTTATCGATAACTTTGGCCGTTTTGTTTTCTTTGTTCATTTTGTTGCTTAACCCTCTGGGCGCCCAAGTCGCAAATTTGCGCCAAGCGGCGGTGCTCTGTTTAATCCACTCTCTCATCTAACTGCGATTTGAATGCAGTTCATACTCCATACTATTAGGTGGCAGACATGCAAATCTGTCTCCCGAGCACAAATTTAGGCCCTGCCCCCATGAAAAGTTTTCCAGGAAATGCCTTGGTAAATGACCGCACCTCGAAGCGCTAGCTCAGAGCTATTCCGGAGTATTACGGAGGCGGCTGCTCTCGCATTGCTGACTAAAGTTATACATCAAACACACGAAATGGCAAAAAAGAGGTTCACGGTTCATGAGGCATTGTGTCAGGTCTTAGCTGACTCGGATTCTGAACCTGAAGATCCAACATTTGATGATTTTGACCGAAGTAGTAGCAGTGATAGTGAGGAATCTGACCAGGAAAACTTTTGCGTAAATGTGCAGCGTGGTGCTTCAGGATCACGTTTTCGATCTGGAGCAAGAGGATTGAGATGTCGGATAGATAGAATAGAACTGATTTCTGAGTGACCCCCTGAGGCATGTGTATGGATGAATATTTGGCATGTTTGTGTAGTTCTTAGGCCTACATGTTTCATTGTTTTGAATAATATTTTGAATTGTATTTTGAATCAGTTCTTTGCCATGTAAATAATATTTTGAATCAGTTCTTTGAAATATAAAATCAGTTCCTGAAATATAAATATAATAATAAAGCTAAAAAGGATTCTTAGCTAGAGTTATTGATACTCAAATATGATATTTCAACCCTCTTGATAATATATGAAGTATTTTCTCTTTTTTCCATGCATATTGTCTAAAATTACCTTATTTTATGGCCAGACACAAGAGAAATTTCAACAGAATTCCGAGCAGTCAACATATGTCATCAATGTTTTCTTGGATGCTCACTACGGATGCATCTAAAGTAAATAACAGTATTTTAAGCAACAACAATGTCACAGACACTCAGTAGATGACAAAACATTAAATTTTTAAGCAAAACATCCCAATTTGATTGATCCAGAGTCTCTCCCACTGTGAAATTCCTTAATTTCAGCTGTCCGCCTACTGATGACGTCATGATGATGTCATAATATGCAAATTAGATCTACAAAAATATCTTAAAAATATACTTTAGGTCCTGCCCTACAAATTTGTAATTTGGAGCAAAGCTCTATCTCTTACCACTTTTGTGCAACAGCTCTTTGAAATATTCATGTAAAAAATATGTCAACATTGAAAAAAAATGGGGCGCCCAAAGGGTTAATATAATTATTTTTTTTATGTAGAACTGTTAAATTGTCAGCAGTTAAAGGGTTAAAGTGAATCACGTGAAAGAGGGACATTTCTAAAACACGTAGGACACCGTCCCCCCAGGACTGGACTTTGACCCCCACTTTGTTTTATAACATGGAACATTTCATGGCTTAAATAAATAAACTAAATGTTTGGTCAAAGTCAAGCTTGTGTGAACGTACCTGAAGCAGCCGCCAGCGTGTGTTCAGGTCTTCAATGCGCTCCAGGTTGCTAGGAGACAGCTGGATGTCAGGTGGACCGAAAGTGGACGTCAGCTGGTTCATGTGTGTTACATCATCTTCAATGGGAGCGATTTCCTCCTGGAACTCCTGGTGTGGACGGAAGCAGACGGACATTAGTGTGTGGGACAGATGGTCCTGGGTCTGTCCTCTTACCTCAACATGTCCAACACAAACAAACACAAACACACACACACAAACACACAACCACACAAACATAAACACACAAACACACACACACACAACCACACAAACACAAACATAAACACAAACACACAAACACACAACCACACAAACACACAAACACACAACACACAAACACAAACATAAACACAAACACACAAACACACAAACACACACACACAAACACACACACACAAACACACAACCACACAAACACAAACATAAACACAAACACACAACACACGACACACAACGCAAACACAAACACACGACACAAACACACAACACAAACACACGACACAAACACAAACACACAACACAAACACACACAAACAAACACACAAACACA
Source organism: Siphamia tubifer (assembly GCA_020466265.1). NCBI lineage: Eukaryota > Metazoa > Chordata > Actinopteri > Kurtiformes > Apogonidae > Siphamia > Siphamia tubifer. The sequence continues at coordinate 25,539,782 of CM035784.1, forward strand.
CAACACAAACATAAACACAAACACAAACACACAAACACACAACGCAAACACAAACACACAAATACAAACACACAACGCAAACACAAACACAAACACAAACACACAACGCAAACACAAACACACGACACAAACACAAACACACGACACAAACACACAACACAAACACACGACACAAACACAAACACACAACACAAACACACACAAACAAACACACAAACACACAACACAAACATAAACACAAACACAAACACACAAACACACAACGCAAACACAAACACACAAATACAAACACACAACGCAAACACAAACACAAACACAAACACACAACGCAAACACAAACACAAACACACAACGCAAACACAAACACACAACGCAAACACAAACACACGACACAAACACAAACACACAAACACACAACACAAACACAAACACATGACACAAACACAAACACACGACACAAACACAAACACACGACACAAACACAAACACACGACACAAACACAAACACACGACGCAAACACAAACACAAACACACAACGCAAACATAAACACAAGCACAAACACACAAACACAAACACAAAAACACAAACGCACACTTCACCATCCATGGATGTAAATAGAACAGTTATGTTTATGGTCTGTTCTCACATCAGGTTAAATATATTTATATTATTTATATTTATATCACATTCTGTGTTTTTTTTTTACAGAATTATTCGACAACTAACTTTTTATTTAACCCAGTCAGTCGTATAACTGCATAATCACATGTTTAGATGTTTATTCTTTTGTATTCAGATTTATTTTTTTCATGTCACCCCTCCCCAGTAGTCCTCTGACGTCCCCCAGGTAAGGACCGTCCCCCAGGTGAGGATCGTCCCCCAGGTGAGGACCGTTCCCCAGGTGAAGACCATCCCCCAGGTGAAGACCGTCCCCCAGGTAAGGACGTCTTTTCTCTGTTCGAGCTCAGTTTGTTTTGTGGACATATCACCAGTGGAAACGTCCTTCAAACTCTACTTTTATTTCTTTCTATTCTATCCTCACCTTTAAATTACGACACTAATGGAACCAGTGTTTGTTTGTTTTTCACAGACCCAGTGATGGTCTAGGTTCCGCTCCAGTAGAACCCCCTCTAACCTTAACCCTGTCGATGTGTTCTGGCAGTGAGTCGATCAGCAGATCTCCCACAGGTTCCCACGCCTCCTTGACCATCTCCGCCTGTCTCAGCTGTCCATCCAGCAGGTCCTGCGCCTCCTGCAGCTCCATCAGACGCTCCAGACCCAACTCCAGCCTCCGCTGCCAGTCGGCCGCGTCGCCGTTGAGCCTGTCCCACTTGGTTATAACGTCATCAGCTTCCTTGCGCAGGATTCGCCCCACGTTCTGTGCACGCTCCTCTGGGCTGATGTCTGATAATTATAGACAAAAATAAATCAAATAGATGCAGAATATATGTGACCCCCCACCAGTAAACCAGGCATAAGTGTGTGTAAATCCAAACAGAGTTATGTGTGTATCTTGGTAGAGTGGAAACTAAGGTTTAAGATGGTGAAAAAATGATGTTTCTATCACAAGTAGAACCAAAGTTATGGTCATTTTAATATCCACATTTGGACATATTTTACAATTTGCATATTTTTAGATATTGTCCGTTAAAGTTTTGGACTGTTTTGGGGTAGGAAGTCCTTAGCAACGCATAATAATTTGTATCCGATTGACACAAATTGTTGACAGATGTTAAAGGACACTCTGATGGACATGTCACAGAAGTTTTATATATTATAATAATAGGACAGAAGTGTGACGTATTATAATCATTTGGCTTACACCATTGGACAGAACATTCAATATAAGCTTTTACCTCGTACCAAACACTTGGGTGTTTACCCACGGAACGGAGATCGGTTTGTTCGACGCACGGCTGGCCCGACCGCTTTGCGAGATATGCGACCGCTTAGGGCCCACACGCTCTGGGGGCCCCTGAGAGGGGCTCAACACAGCAATGGACGGCACTGCACTGCCACCTGGTGGTCGAGGAACGTTATTACGGCCACTTAAGGTGAGCGGTGTTAAACGTATATTGAGTGCCGACCAGTGCACATGCACAACCAATCCAGAGCCAGACGGACATTGTCGATTCTCCGACTGTCATGTCTAAAAAAATAAATTATCCGTCTGGCGCAGAAAAAAGAAAAATGAAGAAGCTGGAAGAGGATAAAAAAAAAACACCAAGACAAAGGTAGGTTGGTATTTTTGCATGTTTATTTTTATTTATTATTTGTATTTTCTATTTTGTCACTTGGTTTACATGTGTTGTGCGACATTTTGCACATCTCTTTTGCATTTTAAAAAGAAGCAAAAATTAAAATGTTCGACTTTGAAATTCACTGTTGTTGCTGATTTTATAAATAGTGACAATAATTCATTGTACACATTCATATGATGCTTCATAAGTAAAGTTTAAACAGTCAGGATGACAATGGTGTATTTGAAGAACTTTATAAATGATGGTAATGGTAGTGTGTATGTGTTGTACACATAGTGTGTAGTAGTGTTGCGCAGGCTACCCACTGGCCAGCGGATATCCGCGGGTGACCCGCGAGTCGGGCGGGCTGGGTCGCAGTATTAATACATATTGCGGATGCGGGTGGGGCGGGTCAGAGACGATCAATACCCGCTGAGGTGTGTGTGTGTGTGTGTATGTGCGTGTGTGTGTGTGTGTATGTGTATGTGCGTGTGCGTGTGTGTGTATGTGTGTGTGTGTGTGCGTGTGTGTGTATGTGTGTGTGTGTGTGTATGTGCGTGTATGTGTGTGTGTATGTGCGTGTGTGTGTGTGTGTATGTGTATGTGTGTGTGTGTGTGCGTGTGTGTGTATGTGTATGTGCGTGTGTGTGTGTGTGTATGTGTATGTGCGTGTGCGTGTGTGTGTATGTGTATGTGTGTGTGTGTGTGCGTGTGTGTGTATGTGTGTGTGTGTGTGTATGTGCGTGTATGTGTGTGTGTATGTGCGTGTGTGTGTGTGTGTATGTGTATGTGTGTGTGTGTGTGCGTGTGTGTGTATGTGTGTGTGTGTGTGTATGTGCGTGTATGTGTGTGTGTGTGTGTGTGTGTGTGTGTGTGTGCGTGCTCGGCTCGCGCATGTGCAAGCCCGTCACTTCCTGTTTTGAATGCTTTTTTATCCCAACTTTTTGTTATTTGTTATTAGCGCCAAATCTCCCTGAACACTCAGAGATAAGAGTGAAAATGTCGGACTTGATCAGGGAGAAGATTAAAACAGGCGATGCGAAGGTTGTACGGAAACGTTGTATGTGTTGGCTTTATAGAGTGATGATGTGGGTGGAGTCTATTTTATGTGCTGGAGTGCATATTGAGACGTTAGAAAGGAGGCAAAAATGATGCTTCATGACTTTTAACATTAGAAGCACAAGGTAAAGATGCTGCGAATGTACTATGTGAGTTTAGAGACAAATTTAAGCTCGCGGGTTGATAGCGGGCGGGTTGGGTTTATCCATATGTGACATCATGCGGGTTGGGCGGGGCGGGCCTAGCCACGTCTTGGGTTTGGGCGGGGCGGGTTTCTGTAAAACCCCCTAACCGCGCGTCACTAGTGTGTAGCCTATACGAAGAAAGCATCGGATGCTGAGGAGACTGGTATGGGGGGGGGGGGGGGGGTAAATGAAATATTGCTTAGGGCCCCAGTAAAGCTTGGGCCGGCCCTGGTTCGACGAAACGAGGTGGAAGTCGTCTTTGTCTTTGCTCAGCAATCCCTGAACTTTTGTCACCGCTTAAATAATTGACTCAATAAACACTTTTATTGATTGGATTTCAATGTAATGACCACAGGAAGTGAACATAGAGGTGTTAAGGTACCGTTTTTTGATATGGTGTAAACACAAATAAAAAAAATTTGGCTGTAGCTCTGAACGGCTCAGCGCGACTTATGCCTAATTTCGTGCTGAGCAGTCACATATGACTGTGAAGGTACTAGCAGGTACACAGGCAATGTTTACATCATGTTTTTAAAATGATTATTTATTCAGATGGATTGGATTTTTATTTATTGTAAGGCATTTGTTTTTATTTTGAAGGAATTGTAGTGGATTTTGTCTATTTTTAGTAGGTTTTCGAGTACATTTTTACTACATTTTTCTCTATTTTTAAGACATTTCACTTCATTTTAAGGAAATTGTAGTGGATTTTTGTCCATTTTAGTAAAATTTTAAAACACTTTTCTCTATTTTTAAGACATTTCCTGTATTCATAGTGTATTTTAGTATATTTTCTTAGTTTATCTGTACTCTTACAGCTGCAGTTTTTCATTTTCAAGTGTTTTAAGCCCAGTCAACCCTGAACGCTAAAGGGTTAACCGGTGTTTACTGGAGGCTTGGTCACTTGGCGGCTGGTATTTGGTATATGTGCATGTGTCGGCCTCCATGTGTGGCTGTTACCAGGCTGTAACTAGGGTCCAGAGTTCACAGTGTGAGTCAGAGATGAGAGGAAAAAGACAGCTCTGTAAAATTGACTTGGTATTTTCTCTTTTTAAGTCTGACTGCAGGCATTAGGGCTGATCACACGGCTTCTCTGGCACAAAATGTCATTAATTAATGAGTTATTTCCTGTATTTATATTCAAATTTCTGCATTTAAATGGCAGGTACAAGCTGAGTATATAGTATATATATGTATAAGTATAAGTATATAAGTATATGTGTGAATTGAATGAATGCAATAACAGGAAATTAATACATTAATGCAGATTAATCTACTGTCATGATGAATATGATTAAAAATGTTAATGATATTAAATAAAATAGTTGTTTTGTTCAAAATGTCAATTGCATATATTTGTATATTCACATTTTTGACGATGTTTCGGATATTTTTACAAATTTTTTGGTGTTTTTTTTCTGTATTTTAGAAAATGTTTTTGATTTTTCATGGCTTCTTTTGTGCTACTTTATTTTTTTATGTGTGATTTTTAGTGTTTTTGTGTATTTTTTTTGCTCTGTATTTTTTTGTTTGTTTCGTGGTTTTGTTTTCTCCACGCTATAACAAACATCAGTAACACTTAATAATCCATACACACAATTCACTATGTATTATTTATTTGTTACCTGTAAATGGTTCGTTCATACACAATTCATCATAAACAAACCATTTGTTAATAAATAATTGTTAAATTAAATTATTTTTAACAGACCTGTGTGTTAAAAATGATCTAATTTTACATTTATTTTTGTTAGACAGTATAAACCTTTATAAGACATTAACAAATAGTTCATTCCTTTTTGTATTTGTGTTTGTATTATCAAAGATTATTTATTAGATATAGTCCAAATTATGACATAAAAAGTTTAAATTATTAAATAAAAAGACAAAATTATGACATAAAAAGTCAAAAAAATTAACGAATTACCATGATAAATGTAATTTTATAAGACATTAATTAACAAACAGTTAACACATTATTATAAAGTGTTCATTCCTTTTTGTATTTGTATTTGTACTGTAAAAGTTTATTTATTAGATAAAGTCAAAATCATGAGATAAACAGTAAAAAAAATATGAGATAAAAAGTAAAAATTATTAAATAAAAAGACAAAATTATGACATAAAAAGTCAAAAAAATTAACGAATTACCACGATAAATGTAATTTTATAAGACATTAATTAACACATAGTGAAGTATGTGCAGGTATATATATAAGTGTTTTTTTAATATGTTTTGGATTTTTCATTGTTTTTCTATGTTAACTTTATTAATTTAGTGGATATTTGTTAAAGTTTAACAAGAGTTTATGTTCGTTGAGGAGGTTATTATGATAGAAATGATTAAAGCACCAACATTAGTACAGATGAACATCATTACAGAAGGGGTCACATGGTTTTATCTAAAAATTTGCTTTTTTGGGAAAAATATTGTTTTTTACAATTTTATTTTTAGAAAATATATCTAGAGAAAATGTTTGTTTTTTTAAACTTTACTATAAAAAAAACACTTTTCACCACAAAATGTCCGTTACCATGGTAATTTGTGAATAATTTAGATTTTTTTATCTCATAATTTAGATGTTTTATCTCATTACACACATTTGATCAACTTTCCCAATTCATGGGAAAAAAAATCAGCCCGAAACATTTTTCCAACTGTTAACATTTTTATATATATATATATATATATATATATATTTACTAAAAATGTAATTTAAAAAACTATTTTCCCTCCAAAATCATATTTTTAGATAAAACCATGTGAGCAGATGGTTTCATTTTTTGTCTTCTCTTCAGTAATGATGTTCATCTGTAATAATGTTGGTGCTTTAATTATTTCTGTTACGTTAAACTGCACTGAACAATATTTACAACCAACATATAAACCATCAAACTGAGTCTTTTTGTCTGTGTTGAACGTGTCAGAGTCAAATTAACTACTTTATATTATATATTAATTACATATCAAATAAATATTATTAATTAATGATAATTATATTATATTTTAATAACTTTATAAAGTGAATAAAGTGTCCAAAAGGTGTCCACCAGGTGTCCACCAGGTGCCCAACAGGTGTCCACCAGGTGTCCACCAGGTGTCCACCAGGTGTCCACCAGGTGTCCAACAGGTGTCCACCAGGTGACAGTGTGTCTTTGGTGTTTTGGGGGTGTCCTACCTCTCTGCTCAGGTGACGGTGTTTCTCTGGGAAGTTCAGACAAAAAGATTCCAACGTCGTCCAGTGCTTTTGTCACCACCGGCTCCTTGGCCCTCATGTCCCGTCTGAACCCCTGCACCAACAAAGACCAACAGTTACACAACGATAGTGTGTGTATGTGTGTGTGTGTGTGTGTGTGTGTGTTTGTATTACACAGTCACCCCATGGGGACCTCTGACACTATGGGGACCAAAAGTCAGGTCCCCACAAGGGTTAAACATAAATTAAAGTCCCCATGAGTAAAATAAAAATGATGTGGCCCTAGAAATACATAATTTTTTTTTTCCTGGAAGTCCCCATAAAGCATGAGGGAAACAGGTGCAAAGTGAAATAATAATAATAATAATAATAATAATAATAATAATAATAATAATAATAATAATAATAATAATAATCTTTATTTGTATTGCACCTTTCATACTGTTGCCCAAAGTGCTTCACATTGATTAAAAAGTAAAATACATTTTTAAGACAGGGTGAAATACAAAGAACACTTTAAAATTGGATTGCACAAAAATTATAAAATTACAAAAGGACAAGATTATAAAATTTCAATAAATAAAATAACAAGAGTGTAATAATAATAAACTGATTATTAATACATTATATAATTTCAATAAAAAAACGACAGAAGTTCTACATATATACATTAAGTGTTGATTCTGCACAAACTCTGAGGAATAAAAAGAGTAAAAAGAATGTAAAGAATTGTGACTCCCTTCAAAGGCTAACGAAAATAAAAGATGTGTTCACCTAAAAAAAAAAAAAAAAAAAAAAAAGGTTTTTAATGTATTTTTTATTTTTTATTTTATATATATTTTTCATTCTTTACTCGTAAAAAATCTTTTCATAAAAAAAATTTTCTTTATGTTTTTTTTCATTTGTATTCACGATTTCTTTAAAAAATTATTTTATTTATTTTAAATGATTATTTATTTAATTTGTTCATTCATTAATTGTATTTATTTATTTATTTTTTTAAATTTTCAAATCTTTTTTCTTTCTTTCTTTTTTAAATTTTAGTTTTAAAATTACTGAGTGATTACTCTTACTACTCAATTACAAACTTGGTCCTTATAAGACATGTAAATGAATGTGTGTGTGTGTGTGTGTGTGTGTGTGTGTGCGTGTGTGTGTGTTGTTCCCACCCTGTGTGTGTCCACTTGTGTCTGAACAGCAGGAACGTCGCCCCCTACAGGCGCCTCCTGCTCCAGTTGTTGACTCTTCATCCTCAGCCAGTTCAGCAGCTCCTGCAGGGACATGTGCAGCCTCTTCCATGGGGACATTTCTGAGTCCAAGTGGGTCCTGGGACAAATGGACGATCGTGGGACAGTTTAATGTAAATATTTGTAAGAATCGTGACAGAAATGATTAAAGCAACTTTAGGACAAAAAAATGAAACCATCTGGTCACATGGTTTTATCTAAAAATCTGCTTTTTTTGGGGGAAAATATGTTTTTAGAATTTTATTTTTAATAAATATATTGTCCACGGGAGAATAAATTGAACACTTGGAAATGATACCTATGGACGATAGCACGACTAGTGGATATTTTTTTGGGGATGTTTTTTTTCCCCAGGAATTGATGGAATGTATAAATGTGAAATAAAAAGTCAAAATTATGAGATAAAAAGTCAAAATTATGAGATAAAAAGTCAAAATATTTAGATAAAAAGTAAAATTTATTAGATAAAAATTCAAATTTATTAGATAAAAAGTCAAAATTATTTGATAAAATGTCAAAATATTTAGATAAAAAGTCAAATTTATGAGATAAAAAGTCCAAATTATTTGATAAAAAGTCAAAATTATGAGATAAAAAGTCAAAATATTTAGATAAAAAGTCAAAATTATGAGATAAAAAGTCAAAATATTTAGATAAAAAGTCAAATTTATGAGATAAAAAGTCAAAATTATTCGATAAAAAGTCAAAATATTTAGATAAAAAGTCAAAATATTTAGATAAAAAGTCAAAATTCTTCGATAAAAAGTCAAAATATTTAGATAAAAAGTCAAAATATTTAGATAAAAAGTCAAAATATTTAGATAAAGAGTCAAAATTAACAAATTACCATGGTAACAGCAATTTCTGAATGAGAAATTTATTTTTTGAAGTTTAAAAAAAAATTCTCCAGTGGACAATAAAATTAAATTAAAAAAATCACATTATACCCAAAAAAGCCTATTTTTAAATAAAACCATGTGACCGGATGGTTTAATTTTTTGTCCTAAACTTCATCTGATGCTTTAATCATTTCTGTCACCATTAAAACCTCGTCAACTAAACGATAATAAAAAATAATAAAACAAAATCTACTTTTCAAAAATAATTAATTCATAATTCATTTATATTTTCTTTAACCTCCACATGTGTCAGATCGTTAACTCTAACATTTAACCATGTGTGTGTTTTTGTCTCACCTCATGTTGAGCGTCTTGTTGCGGAGGTCGTTCCAGCGCTGGCTCATGTTGTCCAGGCGTCTCCGTAGCATCACTGCGTCCTCCGTCTCACCCAGAGACTTGAGGACCCTCTGGCCGTTCTCGTCCAGTGAGTGGTAAAGCTCAGTGTGACCGTCGATCTCTGCCTCGAGGTCCTGAAAAAAAAACAACAGGAGCTAATGCTAATGCTAACGCTAATGCCTTTACCTTATAGATCGATAATAAGGATGGTCATTCTGATGTAATTACATGGTAATAATGCCTTTATAAACACTGCATTTTACAGTGTAATTACTCTGCAGTTTGAGTTAATGTAGTAATTATGATGTTGACATTAGTGGGGACATAAGTTACGAGAGACAACAACAATAAATACTTAAATAAATAAGAACACAACTAAAATAATTAAAATAACATCTCATTAAGGGACATTTTAGGAATGTTTTTTTTTTTTTAAGCCACATTTTGCGGTTTTTATTGTTCATCTATAACTGCATTAAATATTTAATTATAGTTATCGTCACTAGTTTAGTTTGGTCTGGTTTATGTCACGTGATAAAGGTTCATTGATGATAATATTTAGTCTCTATAAGACACACTGTCAATGAATGGATTATTTTTAAGATTCTTCATATATAAGGTGAAGTGGATTATAAAGAGCATTAAGTGAAGTCAACATTATTAGATTAAAAGTAACAATTATGAGATAAAAAGTCAAAATTATGACATAAAAAAATCTAAATCACAAGGTAAAAAGTCAAAATCATGAGAAAAAAAGCCAGAATTATGAGAAAAAGTCAAAATTATGACATTAAAAGTGACAATTATGAGATAAAAGGTGAAAATTATGAGAAAAAGTCAAAATTATGAGAAAAAGTCAAAATTATGACATAAAAAAATCTAAATCATGACATAAAAAGCCAAAATTATGAGAAAAAGTCAAAATCATGAGAAAAAGTCAAAATTATGAGAAAAAGTAAAAAAGTAAATGACTGCAGTTTCTTGGTACTAGCCACGTAAAGGACTTTCATAAAGGTTTGAATTCATATGGTCATTTTGATAATAATGCTAATTACCATCTGTAATGTAAAGTGCTACCAAATAGTCAATAAATAAGTCAGTCAGTGGTACTTGAGTATTTGGAATTTGGTACTTTTGCTTTTTGGTTGGAGCGCTCAGTTCTGGGATGAGGATCTGAGTGAATGGTTTAGTTTGTAAAAAGAAATGAGTCATAATTCAGAGCTGAATGGACCACTAAACAAACCCTGTGTTGGACTGAAAGGTCAAAAAACGTGTCGTTCAAGCTGGAATGTAGCAGCGGTGTTTGGTTCTGCAAACAAATCCATTAGTGAACGTCTTAAAACAGGCGGGAGGGAATGTTTGTTAAAGTGAAAACTAACTGTGGTTGAAAGAACAATGTGGAGTTCTGTGGTGGTGAACGCCGTCTTTAACGGCCTATTCATATAGCACTCAGAAAATCCGAACTTTCGGACTTTCCAGGAAAGTTCGTACCTTATTGACAAGTGTGAAACCTCCCCCGAACCTTGGTCCAGACTAAAAAGACCGAGTCTTTGGTCCGAGCTGAGGAGGTAGTCTCGGTCCGGACCAAGGTTCGCTGGTGCACAGTGTGAAAGGTCTGTTTAGGAAAGTCCGAACTATTGGACCAATTACATCACAGTCACGTGCGCGGAATCTAGTCAACGTCCAAACATGAGTCGCGGGAATACATGAGGAGACGAGGAAAGCAGGTATTTAATTGACATTTGGTCGGATGATGATACTATAAAGACTGAATTAGAGACAAGCCACTGGTGGGAACACTGGTACGAGAGTTGGTAACGTTGACAAAATAGGACAAAAATTATGAAACTAGTAACTGGGTCCATTTCCTGCAACAGTGTAGCGCGCTCATCTACTAACCAATCAGGGTCGAGTATAGAGAGACGCACGCTGTACACGACATGACGTTCTAAAGTCCGTTGGTCCATTTGATTCAATACAGTGTGAATGAAGACTGTAAATAAAGTCTGGATTATAAGTACAGTGTGAAAAGGCAAAAAAAAAAGGTTCTGGTCCAAACCTTGGTCCAGACTTTATTATGTGAATACGACCTAAAACACAAGAAACAAATGTTTATATGAAGTTCTGGGTGGGATTAAAACAATGGGCTGAAAGGGCTGCACCCCCCCCAGCCTCTGGGTGGTGACATTAATCTCATCTCATTCTCATATATGTCATGATCCAGACGTTTTTTTTTCTTATGTTTTGTAAGTTTTCTGTTTTTCTGTCATTAGCTGCATTTCCATTACCCTTGGAAAATCACAAAGTGTAAATATCGCTATAAAAACTGTTAATGGAAACACCTGAATTTCGGAAAAAAATTCTCAAACATCGATAAAACGTTTTTACGCTTTCATGAGGTGGTTTTTCAGACGTTTCGTTATTCTAATATATCGCAACAGTTCAATGGAAACAGTTTTTACGTAATTATATGTCACAGGATGTGACGTACATGGTCACATGATCACTTCTCTCGGAGTGAAAATGGCCGCCACAGTCACTGTAACCATGACAACCATTGGCTGCTGGGACGACAGAACTACGGTAGCCGTCTTGGAGTGGTGATCAGGGTGATTCCTACAGTCGACACAGTGAAGGTTTAACTTTATTATCAGTTAGTTTTTAAATATTTAAGCTAAATCTATTCTCTGTTCTGTAAAGTGTCAAGTGCAAGAACTGTGTAAAAATCACTACATACATGTATTATTTGTTGTTGTTAAATGTTGAGCATATTTACACTGAATATTTCGACCTGACAATGTGGGGACCTCATGTACAGACCCTTATAATGTTAACCAGCTGGTTAGTTTGACATGTTAGTGTCTTTAAAGAGTTCACCAGAAACTTTTACTGACCACAGAATTAGCCCATTCATTCACTCTAACACTATCAGAGTGATGGTCAGTCTGAAGCTCCGAAAGTAACAGCAGTGAAAACTCTTGGGATGATATTTCACGAGAGTTACGACGCTCCTGTTGAGAACAACAGTCAATGGAAACATGTTCAAAGTGCAAATATACTTTGTTGAAATGTTCGGAATATCGATAT
>CM035784.1:25557033-25577033 GCA_020466265.1 Siphamia tubifer
AGTCGTGAACCACTTTGGTCACATGACCTTTTCCTGTCTGACCCAGCGGCACGTGACGGCCGAGGTGTGGCCCAGGGGCACGCGGGCAGCAAAGTCCGCGATGTAAAACTGCCCGTTTTTATTTTCCCTAATTCCCTTTCAACAGCAAATGAAGTTCAGAGAAAGACCCGTTTGAAATGGTAATTGATGGACGTATAAATATAAATAAATATAAATAATAACTCTACCTGTGTGATGTTGTTTAAGTCATTGTCTTCCAGTTGTGTTCAGAATAAACAGCTCCATACTGACATAAAAATATGTATTTATTATTTATTTACGTCAAATGAAAATTAACACTGATGTTCTGGCATATTTATGTGTTTATACTAGTGTTGTCACGATACTAAAATTTCCATCTCGATACCGATACTCAGGATAATACTCGATACTAATTTCGATACTGGAGATGTGAGGGATTCCTTTTAAAATGTCCTCCATGGACTGTTAAAAAAAGGTAGTGAGTGCAGGTGCAGAATAAATGCATGTCTATCTCTTGGTAAGTTAAGGTAGGTCTATCTTTTTGCTCAAGTCCTTCTGCAGTGCTAACTGTAAGACTCTTTATGGTCGAGTTATTATGTGCGCGGGCGGCAGCGTATTGCATCATGTGACCACCGCGGACCCCTTGCGGGACTATGGCAAGCCAAAGTGTTCACATAGCCACGCGTTGTCTTTATTATATCACGCGTTACACAACGCGTTCGAGAACGCATGCCATTGTGCGCGCCAGTGCGCGTACCAGAGCGCGTCCTGTAACGCGTGATATAATAAAGACAACGCGTGGCTATGTGAACACTTTGGCTTGCCATACGGGACTAGCAGCGCGCACGTCAAAAATGATAGGCTGACATGCTCACGGTGGCCTCCGTGGTGGTAACGTGATACTATGCGCTACCGCCTGGCTGCCGCCCGCGCGCATAAACGTTCGACTATATCGAGGCCTTTAAAAGCAAAGTTACATCGGATGGTCCAATCACAGACCTATAGAAATAGTGTATAGGTCTGTGGTCGCACTGGCGTCATCCCGTGTGCTGTCAGAGGCAGCTGGAGAAAAAAAGAGACTTTAACTTACACGCCGGCATTACGGCTGTGCCAGAGCTGACCGCGTTGATGCCTGTTTACAATTCTTAACGTTACCCGCTACAAAAAGCGGCGACGCGCCATAAAAACAAAAATCGATTTTCCAGCAACTTAGTATCTAATTAGATACCACGGGTCAATATCGATTTAGTATCTAAAATCGATTTTTTTGACAACCCTAGTTTATACTGAAACTAAATGTATAAAAGTGTTCATTAATGTGTCCTAACTAAATATAGCATTAGCCACAGAGGACGCACTGTGTGTTTGTGTGTGTAGGTCAACTTTAAAAAAGACATTCATGCTTTACTGTCTGGACTGTGAGGACACAAGAGACACACGTTTGACTAAAACCTCTTTAATTTATGAGGATTTTTTTTTTACGTTGGTTGATGAAGGAAATGGAACCATTTTTGTGAAATGTTTTATTATTTTAACATGGGAGAGATATTGAAATATTTAAATCTACAAATGAGACATAAATTAATGTGATATTAAATTATAGTCTGTACTTAAGTAGAAGTTCAATTCAATTCAATTTTATTTATAAAGCCCTAAATCACAACAAAGTCGTCTCAGAGGGCTTTACAAAAACACAATCAACTACAGAAATACATGAAAAGTCCCAGGCATCCCCTGTCCTTAGACCCTCCCCCTGTCCTTAGACCCTCCTTCTGTCCTTAGACCCTCCCCCTGTCCTTAGACCCTCCTTCTCGGCAAGAAAAAACTTCCAAACCCAGTGGGAAAAAGAAGAAATCTTGAGGAGAACCACATTGAAGGACAGATCCACTCCCATGGACGGACAGACTATAGATGAACGTCCATTTATAAATGCAGGAAGGGGGGCTGGTCCAGACAAGACCAGAAGTACAGCGTGTAGTAGTGTGGAAAAAGTACAAGTACTAATTACTCATTCAACTCCTTTAAAAGTTATAAAATATTTCTCAATTGTAATAAAGTATAATGTAAAAGTATTTATTTAGGGAAGAAAAAAAGACAAAATGTTCAAAAATATCCTAAAAAATGAAGCCTTTAAATGTGACTTCATGTGTAGATGATGGTATGGACAGAATATTTAGGAAAAATTCAAAAGTCATGAAGAGGACGGACACACACACACACACACACACACACACACACACACACAAACACACACACACACACACACACACACGACCGATTACCAACATATGCTAAGAAGTTCATGAAAATATATCCATAAGTTTTCAAGTTATGTTGTACACAGATGGACAGACAGAAGGACAGACGAATGGACAAACAGAAGGACAGACAGATGGAAAAACAGAAGGACAGACAGATGGACAAACAGAAGGACAGACAGATGGACAAACAGAAGGACAGACGGATGGACAAACAGAAGGACAGGCGGATGGACAAACAGAAGGACAGACAGATGGACAAACAGAAGGACAGACGGATGGAAAAACAGAAGGACAGACAGATGGACAAACAGAAGGACAGACAGATGGACAAACAGAAGGACAGACAGATGGAAAAACAGAAGGACAAACAGATGGACAAACAGAAGGACAGACAGATGGACAAACAGAAGGACAGACGGATGGACAAACAGAAGGACAGACGGATGGACAAACAGCAGGACAGACGGACGGACAAACAGAAGGACAGACAGATGGACAAACAGAAGGACAGACAGATGGAAAAACAGAAGGACAGACAGATGGACAAACAGAAGGACAGACAGATGGACAAACAGAAGGACAGACGGATGGACAAACAGAAGGACAGGCGGATGGACAAACAGAAGGACAGACAGATGGACAAACAGAAGGACAGACGGATGGAAAAACAGAAGGACAGACAGATGGACAAACAGAAGGACAGACAGATGGACAAACAGAAGGACAGACAGATGGAAAAACAGAAGGACAAACAGATGGACAAACAGAAGGACAGACAGATGGACAAACAGAAGGACAGACGGATGGACAAACAGAAGGACAGATGGATGGACAAACAGCAGGACAGACGGACGGACAAACAGAAGGACAGACAGATGGACAAACAGAAGGACAGACAGATGGAAAAACAGAAGGACAGACAGATGGACAAACAGAAGGACAGACAGATGGACAAACAGAAGGACAGACGGATGGACAAACAGAAGGACAGGCGGATGGACAAACAGAAGGACAGACAGATGGACAAACAGAAGGACAGACGGATGGAAAAACAGAAGGACAGACAGATGGACAAACAGAAGGACAGACAGATGGACAAACAGAAGGACAGACAGATGGAAAAACAGAAGGACAAACAGATGGACAAACAGAAGGACAGACAGATGGACAAACAGAAGGACAGACGGATGGACAAACAGAAGGACAGACGGACGGACAAACAGAAGGACAGACAGATGGACAAACAGAAGGACAGACGGATGGGCAAACAGATGGACAGACAGATGGACAAACAGATGGGCAGACGGATGGACAAACAGAAGGACAGACGGATGGACAAACAGAAGGTCAGACAGATGGACAAACAGAAGGACAGACGGATGGACAAACAGAAGGACAGACAAATGGACAGACAGATGGACAGACAGATGGACAGACAGACAAACGCCCTTGGTGAAGGTAATTATGAGATAAAAAAAATCTAAATCATCACATAAAAAAAATTTATGAGATTAAAAAGTCAAAAACACCTGTAATGTCAAAGTGTTACCGAAATGTCAGTTGTTCTGCACATGTCCTCATCAAAAAATGGTTAAAATTGCACTTGTTTTTCTTAAGACGTGTCAAGTTGTCGATTTTGACAGAAACATTATAAGGGATGTCATAGAGCGCCTCCATTTTGAAGGTGCTAACGCTAACTACTGAACCACCAGTAACATTAGCCTCCTCGATTTTGACGGTGCTAACGCTAACTACTGAACCACCAGTAACATTAGCATCCTCGATTTTGACGGTGCTAACGCTAACTGCTGAACCACCACTAACATTAGCCTCCTCCATTTTGAAGGTGCTAACACTAACTACTGAACCACCAGTAACATTAGCCTCCTCCATTTTGAAGGTGCTAACGCTAACTACTGAACCACCAGTAACATTAGCTTCCTCCAGAAACAGCAGAAACCCACAACATCTGAGCGTCGTTGTACAGTCAGAAACAATCAAAAACATGATCGTGCTAAGGGAATAGCCTTAGATCGTATCCCAAAAAAAAACAACACGGTGAATCAAATGGTTGTTTGTAATTAACAATCAAAACGCTGCTGACAGTGTTTGGCGTCCTTGAACGCACCACACGAGGCTTTAGTTTACAGTCTTCATTTTGGATCAGGTAAATTACACAAGTAATTAAATGAGTTCTCTGCAAATATAATTTGACGTTGGAGTAAAATGTATACATTTTCAGTTATCAAAGAAATCCAGCAGGTTTGTGTGCACTAGCTAACATTAGCATTAGCCTGATCTAGTCTAGTCAGTAGTGAAAGGAACCCTGGAACTGAGTGGACAAACTACTACTGACATGTGGACAATGACGTCATTAGGATTGGACCTAAAAACGACTAAAATATATATTTTCATATTATTGTTGAAATGGAAAATTTATTTAGCATAGATGTCGTTACTGTGAAAACCAGGGCGACATTTAAAAAAAAAAATTAACTAAAGCTGAACTAATATTTGATACATCAGAACTGATTCAAGAATAATTTAGGAATTTTCGTAGCTGACGACATGTGGTTGGAGGGAGGGTAGACCGTCACTATGCCGACACGCCAGAAGGGGTCATGTGGGTGAGAATCAACTATAGGTTTAAACATTATCAGAATGTAATTAGACTCTTTTCACGGTTATTATTTTACTCCTCTGGTCATTTTCAGATCATATAAACGTGAACTAAAATGATTTTTAAAAGCAGACGACAGAGGGGGCGTGGCTTCTTGCGTCCTACCTTCCACTGCGCTAACAGTTTCCTGGCTGCGTCTGGCTGCTCCTGCAGTCTCTCCTTGTTGGTGGCATTGATTAAAACATTGCAGGTTGTCTCAGCCTCTGTTAGCCAGTTGAGGAACTTCTCCAGGTCCAGGTAGAAGTGTTGCAGTAGTTTGAACGCACCTTCCAGCGCCGCCTCCCTGTCGGACACTCTGGACACAAACAGTGCAAGCATGAAAACAAAGATCGCACTTCGACTCAGAACCTCAGCTGAAGGAGGACGAAAAGAACTCAAAATCTTTATTTTACTTTATTATTTCTTAAATATATTTTTAAAAGTACAGTGTCACCTGAACCACCAGTAACATTAGCCTCCTTAGTAAGACCTAGCTAACGAATAAAAGTACAGTGGTACCTGTACTTACGTAAGACCTTGCTAATGAATAAAAGTACAGTGGTACCTGCACTTACGTAAGACCTCACTAACGAATAAAACTACAGTGGTACCTGTACTTACGTAAGACCTTGCTAACGAATAAAAGTACAGTGGTACCTGTACTTACGTAAGACCTCGCTAACGAATAAAAGTACAGTGGTACCTGCACTTACGTAAGACCTAGCTAACGAATAAAAGTACAGTGGTACCTGTACTTACGTAAGACCTCGCTAACGAATAAAAGTACAGTGGTACCTGTACTTACGTAAGACCTCGCTAACGAATAAAAGTACAGTGGTACCTGTACTTACGTAAGACCTCACTAACGAATAAAAATACAGTGGTACCTGTACTTACGTAAGACCTCGCTAACGAATAAAAGTACAGTGGTACCTGCACTTACGTAAGACCTAGCTAACGAATAAAAGTACAGTGGTACCTGTACTTACGTAAGACCTCGCTAACGAATAAAAGTACAGTGGTACCTGTACTTACGTAAGACCTAGCTAACGAATAAAAGTACAGTGGTACCTGTACTTACGTAAGACCTAGCTAACGAATAATCCAAGGAACCTTTACCTCAATTTTTCGTCTCTGAATACGAAAGAAAATTTTATTTACGAAACAAAACCAAAGGGACTGTATGTACATTACTGTATGTAAAAAAAATTACATCATGTACAGACTGTTGGTAGCATCCCATTGGCTGTGAGGGAGGTACCCTTTGACCCTCATTCATCACAGAGTTATTGTTTGGTGAGTTTTTCCCAGTGTGTTCATTCAAACTATTATTCTGGTGAAAGTGGCACATGGTTGAGTTATGGGTACATGGCAGAAACCTGTCTGTACGATGTGGGAATGGAAGGATGATTTAAAACAGTGACCCCTTCGAAAAAGTCATCACTGAACAACCAGATGGACAGACTGTTATTTATTTGGATAAAAGAGAAAGAAATGAAAGGAAGAACAGTGACTGAGGCCATTGTTTTACAAAAAGCATCGGCCATATTCAGTGATGGTTCTGAGGAAGAGTATGTTTGGTATGAAAATGACCCACATGTCTGGTATGAAAATGACCCACATGTCTGGTATGAAAATGACCCACATGTCTGGTATGAAAATGACCCAAATGTCTGGTGTGAAAATGACCCACATGTCTGGTAAGAAAATGACCCACATGTCTGGTATGAAAATGACCCACATGTCTGGTATGAAAATGACCCACATGTCTGGTATAAAAATGATCCACATGTCTAGTATAAAAATGACCCACATGTCTGGTATGAAAATGACCTACAAGTCTGGTATAAAAATGACCCACATGTCTGATATGAAAATGACCCGCGTGTCTGGTATGAAAATGACCCGCATGTCTGGTATGAAAATGACCCACATGTCTGGTATAAAAATGATCCACATGTCTAGTATAAAAATGACCCACATGTCTGGTATGAAAATGACCTACAAGTCTGGTATAAAAATGACCCACATGTCTGATATGAAAATGACCCGCGTGTCTGGTATGAAAATGACCCGCATGTCTGGTATGAAAATGACCCACATGTCTGGTATGAAAATGACCTACAGGTCTGGTGTGAAAATGACCCACATGTCTGGTGTGTAAATAACAGGGTGTGGGGGGGGAGCTAACATCTGTGTAAATAACAGGGTGTGGGGGTGGAGCTAACACCTGTGTAAATAACAGACTAGCTAATGACTAGCTATATGTACTGTCGTTAGCTAGCCATATGTTTATTTCTGTTTTTTTTTCATTCAGGTTAACCCCCCCCCCAGTCATCCTCTTGCGCCCCCCCAGAGGAGGCTGACCTCCCTGTCGTGTTTCTTTTGAGTGCATGTTTACCGTTTGTTGACGTGGTTCCAGGTGGCCATCATGTCGTGGTTGAGTTGCTGGACCTTGTGTGTGTCGTCGTTAGCATATAGCGTCAGCAGCTTGTTAGCCAGTGCGTTTGTTTCATCCACCTGAACCTGCCCCTGCTGGAGCTCCTTCACAAACCCCTGGACAACACAAGGAAACAAAGTGAAGCTACTACAGACCACAGTAGACATGAACTTTTGACCTCTCCATGGTAACAGGGTCGTCTTAAAGGTCAACTGAACACATTTTTTTGCATAAAAGTAGAACGGCGCATGAATTCCTTCTTGTCTTTTCTATTTTTCAACAGACAAAATAAATGTTTAGACCTTCTATTAATAAGTCCCCATAAGGACAGCTTCTGCCCAAACTTTTTTTCATTATAAATAATAAATGTAAATGTTTTAAATGTAATAATAATAATAACAACAACAACAACAATAATAATAATAATAATAATAATAATAATAATAATAATAATAATAATAATAATAATAATAATGATAATAATAATAACATTAATAATATTAATATTAATAATAATAATACAAATAATAATAATAATAATAATAATAATAATAATAATAATAATAATAATAATAATAATAATACATTACATTATTGATCCATTATTCATTCACTCTCACATGCTCCCTCTAGTGGTGGTAAACTACATATGTAGCCACAGTTGCCCCGGGGCAGACTGACAGAAGCGTGGCGGCCATTTCTGACCACCACCCAACATTCATACTCATTCATACACCAGTGTGAGTGACACTGGAGGCAAGGAGGGTGAAGTGTCTTGCCCAAGGGCACAACAGACTGACTAGGACAGAGCAGGAATCAAACCGCCAACCCTTCGGTTAATGGACGACCTGCTGTGATCGCAAGGGATGCATCCATTTGATCTTTTATTTGACCCTTGATCCATTTGACCTTTTATTTGACCCTTGAACATGCACGAAAACTCACCAAACTTTGCACACAGTTCAGAAGAGTAAAAAGTTGCGAGTATATATAGTTTCATAAAAGTTGGTAAATAAATGTGTCTACAGTGCCCCCCTTGAATAGTCAAATAAATTGTATTAGGTCAGATCACGCCCTAGTGAAGTTAGAGTTGAATTGAAATTTCAAACATGTTGAGTCACGGATTTTTGTAATTTAACAAACTCCTCCTTGGCCGTTGGGCCCAATGAGCTCAACATCAGTGAACGCGATCGAGACAAGTGAGACATCAAAAGTCTTTTGTGGTACCACGTCACAAAATTTGCAAAGTTTTTGGAAAAATGACCACTACCACAATAGTTACAGGTCAGACATACGAACAACGATTTAGCAAAAATTCAGCTCAGACATTTATCTAGCCTAGGATCTAGACTGTCCCCAGTGGCCGCATACTGCATTTGCTACGGGGGAAAGTCTAGAAAGTCTAGGCGAATTTGTGGGCGGGATAACCACTGTCTGTCAAGTTTTCTCTTTACACAACGCCACGCTATTGGATGGGTAACCAGTCAGAGCCAACCAATCAGAGCCATGAACATGGATTTCGTAGACAGCGTCACCGGAAGAACACACCAGAATGTAGTCTCAAAATGAGTGCAGCATCTTAGCTAGGACTCCCGTACACTATTTGGCACCGGCCGCTTCGGATCTCCTCCGGGTCGCCTTTGCCAAGTTGTGCTGCTCGTATTCCCAGTTTTTCGGCCTCTTGCAACTGGTCATCCATTAGGGCTAAAAGGGGTGACAGAACGATCACCAGCGGGTTGTGCAGACCCATGCGTCGTCCCACTAGCGGAGCCAGCTGATAAATCAAACTTTTGCCATACCCGGTGGGCAAAACTCCGACAACGTCCCTTTTTTCCAAAAACAGCTTAAGTGTCGTTTTCTGCTCCTCTCGCAGGGAAAACTGTAATTTTAAATCACCTAGCGTTGCTGCCAAAGCCAGCTCCAATGGTTGTTCCTGGTGATGAGCCATGTTGTCTAGCAGCTAGCAACTGGTGTTACGGCAATGTGTGCTAGCTGCTACGTCTCTGCGACTACAACATTACGTGTCATATTTGTGTCGTCATGAGGCAGGGCGGGCTCCAATCCCGCCCCTCACGATTTGATTGGTCCGACCCAGTTGGGATTTTCAGATCCTAGGCTGTCTAGTCTGTCTCCCCGTAGCAAATACCATTTGCAGCCACTGGGGACAGACTAGATCCTAGGCTAACGTTTATCTGCTTATCAATAGAAATTAGGATTTTGCTCTATAGCGCCCCCTAGACATTCGCTTTTACTAAAATTGCTGCAGGTCAGACATACAAACGACGATGTGGCTGAAATTGGACTCAGTTGTCCGTCTTACAGTTCTACACCCATTCAACACAACGTTTCAAATAAGTCACTCTATAGCGCCCCCGAAATATTTTTACAAAACTCTGCGTTTCTGGTCGAATATCGCATACCGCCCACGGTACGATCAGGGCTCTACAGTGCACCCATTTCACTCGCATTTGCAGCAAATATTTCAGCATGCGAACGAGGAAAACCAAACAGTGGCACATGTGCGAGTGTTTGTTGCAGCAACAATAAGACACACAGACCTGAGGAGTTAATGAAAACCTACTAGAAATGAATTAAAAGTGTGTGAACAGCTCCACATAGAGACAAACACGGCACATATTGAAAGGATTAATCATTCTAAAATGGATCTAATAACAAGGCAGCAACATTTAAAACTAAAACCAACTTGTGCCCCTATTTTTTTTTGTGTGCTCCTAAATTTTTTAACTTAGGGGCACGTGTGCTCCTGGAAAAAAAAGTTAGTGTAGAGCCCTGGGTACGATGTCTGCTGTTGTCGGTGGTTGCGAGTGACGGTGAAGACCTTTGACACTGCTGGCAGTTTTCATTTTTAATTTTTTTTTTTAATACAAATACAGTTCACTCATTCATTCATTGGTTCAGACTGTTAGAGTGTGGGTGTTAGAGTGTGGGTGCCCCCTGCAGCGACCCACCTTCAGTTCGCTGTTGAGTTTCTTTAGCGCCTCCACAGTGTACGTGATCTCCTGCCACGACTCCAGCCTCTCGCTCGCCTGTTTGACAAGATGGTCGGCACCTTTCTTGGCATCCAGCCAGTTGGTGGAGTCCTGCCCCATGTTGTGGAGCTGCTTCATCCTGTCGGTGACTTTAGTTTGAGTGTCCTCCCAGTGAGACTGAAGCCTGTCCACTGAAACGCAAAGGAAGACCGTTACCTTTAGATTGACTGCTCTATTTATTTCTGTTAACCCTTTGTTGGTCAGCTCAACCGTTTGGTAGAGGTAACTTTGAACCCTGATATCTAATGTAAATTTAAGTCCTTTGACACCAAACTTCTATGACAGTCAATGATATATTGAGGACAGATGATGCTAGTATATATACCACCAAGGAAGAAGATGGTAACCGTGACAACACCTTTACTATGATCTTTTCTTTGTGACACAAAATTGCAGGAAAGTTTGATTTTTTTTTCCTTTTTTTTTTACTTTTAGGCCAGTGGTTCTCAAACTTTTTTCCAGTGATGTCAGTGGTTAAATTGTGAAATAATAAGTTCAAATCATGAGATAAAAATGAAAAATTATTGGATAAAAAAAGTCAAAATTATGAGATAAAAATGAAAAATTATTCAATAAAAAATTGTCAAAATTATAAAATAAAAAGTCAAAATTATGAGATAAAAAAGTTCAAATCATGAGATAAAAATGAAAAATTATTAGATAAAAAAAGTAAAAATTATTAGATAAAAAAGAATTCAAAATCATGAGATAAAAATGAAAAATTATGAAATAAAATTTTTTCAAAATAATAAAATAAAAAGTCAAAATCATGAGATAAAAAAGTCAAAATTCTAAAATAAAAAGTCAAAATTATGAGATAAAAATTAAAAATTATGACATAAAAAGTCAAAAATATGAAAAAGTCAAAATTATGAGATAAAAACGTCCAGAAATGTTCTGTCCATGTCAGGGGGTACTGGACAAAAAAATATATATTTCTACAGGGGAACATCACTGAAAATTTTTTACCACCACTAATGATACGAACACAAATAGTTAATTCATGTAATTTGAACCAAGTCACAAATGATGTTAATAAGATTAGTGAAGGAATAATGTTTGACTTTTAATACTTAGTAAATTTAGGGTCAGTAAAAAAAAAATATATATTTTATGTTATAAAAAAAAAAAATTCTATTGTGATTTGTGTGGTGTGACCAACAAAGGGTTAATCAGTCAATAAACTGTCCCGCATTAATCAGTCATATGAAAATGCGGGTCATGTGCTCATGTGGGTCACATGTGCGTTGTTTTTGACAAGTACCTGGTGTTTTCAGTATTAGACGATGGTTGGTTTGTGAGTGGATTTATTATTTAATTATGGGATGTAATGCGGGTGTGTGGGTGTGTGGGTGTGTGGGTGTGTGGGTGGAGTGGGTGTGTGGGTGGAGTGGGCGTACTGCGCTCTGTGATGGCGTTACGGGTGTCCTGGTTGGTGGTTTTGTTTTTCAGGTTCTGGGCTGCAGTGATCTGTCTGTCCAACATGGGGCGGCGCTGGTCCAGTTCCTGCAGAGACGCCTGAAAATACACAAGTATTCATGTTAGTTACATAAATATATATTATAAATGTAAGGAGTATAAAGTACAGATATTTATATGAATGTAAACAGTATAAAGTACATATATTTATATAAATGTAAAGAGTATAAAGTACATATATTTATATAAATGTAAAGAGTATAAAGTACATATATTTATATAAATGTAAAGAGTATAAAGTACATATATTTATATAAATGTAAAGAGTATAAAGTACATATATTTATATAAATGTAAAGAGTATAAAGTACGAACAAATATAGGGAGGAAAAGTCAAAACTTGCCAGAAAAAAACTACTCTAATAAAGTACAGATACCTAAACAATACAGTAATGAAAGTACTTATACTTCGTTACTTCCACCTCTGTATATATTAAAGTCAACCAGTCACGTCACCTTCAGTTTGTTGATGTTATCGTTAATGTCGTCCAGGTCTGCTACCACCACTCGTTTGTTCTGGACCATGTTGTCCAACATGGTCAGCCAGTCCGTTAGCTCCGCCCACGATTTGTTAAACTGAGCCACAGCCGCGGATTCAGGCTGCGAACTTCCTGTTAGGTTTTCATCTGAAACAAACAGACTCGTCAAATTAAAGTGAAAATGTGACGGTTCCAGTGAAAACCTCTGGTAACTTATTTACTTAAAGTATTAAAATTCATCATAAATAATTCATTAAAAATGTCATTATCGAATTAAAATAGGAATTAAATACATAAATGTGCACCTTTGTAGCCAAGTTGAACTGCTTCCTCATATTCAAATATCAACATCCTCTCATTATAGAAGTAATAACTAGTTTTTAACTAGTTTTTCAAACGATAGAATGATGATATTTTTAAAAATTTACTTAAAAGGTTAAATCAGGAGTTCCCTCTATTTCCACATGGTCGCACCAGAACTTCAGTTTTTATTATTATTGTGTTTATTCATCATCATCATCATTAACAACCGCTTCATCCGGGGCCGGGTCGCGGGGGGTAGCAGCCTAAGCAGGGAGGCCCAGACTTCCCTCTCCCCAGACACCTCCTCCAGCTCTTCAGGGGGGACCCCGAGGCGTTCCCAGGCCAGCCGAGAGACATAGTCTCTCCAGCGTGTCCTGGGTCTTCCCCGCGGCCGCCTCCCGATGGGACATGCCCGGAACACCTCCCTAGGGAGGCGTCCAGGAGGCATCCGAAACAGATGCCCGAGCCACCTCAGCTGACCCCTCTCGACGTGGAGGAGGAGCGGCTTTACTCCGAGCTCCTCCCTGGTGACTGAGCTCCTCACCCTATCCCTAAGGGTGCGCCCAGACACTCTACGGAGGAAACTCATTTCGGCCGCTTGTATCCGGGATCTTATCCTTTCGGTCATGACCCAAAGCTCATGACCATAGGTGAGGGTAGGAACGTAGATGGACCGGTAAATCGAGAGCTTCGCCTCTCGGCTCAGCTCCTTCTTCACCACGACGGACCGATACAACGTCCGCATCACTGCAGACGCTGTACCGATCCGCCTGTCGATCTTCCGTTCCATCCTTCCCTCACTCGTGAACAAGACCCCAAGATACTTAAACTCCTCCAGGAGTTTAAGTTTATTTTTCTTACTATATATATATATATATATATATATATATATATATATATATATATATATATACACCGTAAATTCCGGACTATAAGCCGCTACTTTTTTCCCAAACTTTCAACCCTGTGGCTTATTCAGTGATGCGGCCAATTTATGTAATTTTTCTAACGGCCGCCAGAGGCGCTCGAGTAGAAAAGGTAAGATTTAGACCGGTGGAATATATGCGTCGAGGAAGACTGAATGAAAAAGGAGGGGCGGAACAAACGCGGGGTGACGGGATTAATGGGGACCGGTAAAGGTGAGGTACAGACAAAAAAAAAAGGTGAAGAGGGGGTAAAAAGTTGCTTAAAGAAAAACCCGCGGCGGTGTGTGAGAGAAGACAGAGGCTCGACCAGACCCTGTGGATTATTTTTGCACGTTGGCACGGAGGAGTTTGACCTGAACTCTCTGCCAAAGATTAAAGTTATCACTGACTCTGCGATAGATGAGGCGAGGCGGCGACCAGCCACCTGTTTGTGGACGCGGCGGACAATAGTGGATATATATTTTTCCCTCCCTTACCTTTGGAAATATACACTTTTTTTTCCTTGGATTACTTTCAACGGGACCCGGACTCTGCAGGTCTGCATCAAACCTTAAGTATCATTTTCCCTTCATTTTGCCGGCTGTGATTTTTGGACTGTGGACTTTAATGAAGGACATTTAGTTTCATTGGCGGGACTTGAAGTCGGGTTTGGGTTAATTTTGTGTTTGTGTTACATGTTTTAATGTGGGCACATGTGGCTTATATACAGGTGCGGCTTGTGTATGTACAAAATCGGTTTTCCTCTTAGAATGAGGTGGGTGCGGCTAATAATCAGGTGCACTCTATAGTCCGGAAATTACGGTATATATATATATATATATATATATTAGGGGTGTGATGAGATCTGGTGTGACGAGATTTAAGCATGGACGATGACGTCAGAAAGTACTGGTTTTAATGCGGTAAGATTTTCTGGGGACCCCCCCCCTCCCTCCCCCTCAGGTTTGTTAGGGTCCACTAATTTTTGCACCTAGTGTGCGTCCGGACCTCGTGAGGCCGGGATCCCACTGGCCTCATGGGTGGGATCTGCGTACTGGTCACCATGGGGTTTCTGGGAGACCCTCCGACCCTACCCTGGTGATGTGGGCGTCGCACTGGGGGGTGTGGGGCGAGGGGTGAGGGGGGGGGGGGCATTTCCTCATTCGTACCTCATCACTTTCCACAGTCAATCACCAGATTTGAATTTGAAAAAAGGAGAAATAAATAATTTTATTGATTTTATTTTAACGTTTCTCACATTTTATTTGTAGAAGAAGTCGTGACATGTCAGTGACAGACTGGGTCAGAATGTTGAACTAGTTTCTGTTTTGACAGAAGAACGTTTTGTTTTACACATATTGTCTGCGCTTGAAAAAAGGGGAAATATATCATTTTAATTTAACTTTTATAATATTTTATTTAGTTTTAAAATCATCCAAATTAGTTAATTTGTTCTCTTACCATTGGTGGTATTTGTATATTACCATCGTTGGTATTTGTATATATCCATTGTTGGTATTTGTATATATCCATTGTTGGTATTTGTATATTACCATCATTGGTATTTGTATATTACCATTGTTAGTATTTGTATATTACCATCGGTGGTATTTGTATATTACCATTGGTGGTATTTGTATATTACCATTGGTGGTATTTGTATATTACCATTGGTGGTATTTGCATATTACCATTGGTAGTATTTGTATATTACCGTCATTGGTATTTGTATATTACCGTCGTTGGTATTTGTATATTACCGTCGTTGGTATTTGTATATTACTATTGGTGGTATTTGTATATTACCATCGTTGGTATTTGTATGTTACCGTCGTTGGTATTTGTATATTACCGTCGTTGGTATTTGTATGTTACCGTCGTTGGTATTTGTATATTACCGTCGTTGGTATTTGTATATTACCGTCGTTGGTATTTGTATATTACCGTCGTTGGTATTTGTATGTTACCGTCGTTGGTATTTGTATATTACCGTCGTTGGTATTTGTATATTACCGTCGTTGGTATTTGTATGTTACCGTCGTTGGTATTTGTATGTTACCATTGTTAGTATTTGTATATTACCATTGTTTCAATTAATAAATACTATCATTGACAGCAATATATATATATATATATATATATATATATATATATATATATATATATATATATATATATATATATACATATGCGTGTTTATTTGTTTGTTTGTTTTTCATATTGAATTGATGGTGAATTGACCATTGAATGGAACTGCCTGAAATGAATGAAAAAGAAAAAGAAAAAATTCTAAAGGAAGAACTTCATTTAGAAATTCATTAACATGTAGAAGTTCATTAAAAGTTAACGCTTACATATTTATAACTCAGTTAAATACGTCTCTGGTCCATTTATATCATTTATAATTTAGTTTGATTAAAATCTTGTCTCGTCTCGATCTTATGAACCCAATCTGGTGTCTCATCTCATGAGCCGAGTGTCTCGTCACACCCCAAATATATATAGAAATAAATAAAAAATCAAATAAAACCATAGATTGATGTGATGAAACGAGTGCAGGAAGTCATTTCTTACTGGCTTTCTTAGCGACGAGCAGAGCAGCCATTCTGTCTTTGTGTTGTCGCAGCAGCTCCAGGATGATCATCCAGTCTTGTCTGAGTTTGTCATGTTTCACCTGTTACACAAACACACACAAGGATGTTCCTACTGGTAAAAAGCTTTTATTTTGAAAGAACAGCTTCAGAAAAAAAAAAGTTTTAAAGTTGAATATTTTCTTGCACCTTTCATCTTCAGAAAATATTCTCTTACATTAATAAAGTTCATGAATTGGATTTGATGGAATGTTTGAAGCAGTGGTGAGATGAAAGGAAAAAAAAAACTGTTATGTTTATTTTATTTTCTCAGAGAAACACAGAACGTGAACCCATTTAACGCCAAAAAAAAAAACATCTTTGTGTTCTGCATCTTCATAAAAAATTCAAAAGTTGGTAAAACTTTACATTAATAAGGTTGTATTTTTATGGTTATTTTGATGTCATTTCATGGTAATAATCTAATTTAAATACTTATATTACATAATGTCCATGCAGTTTATTTTTAATAGTGATGAAAACAGGTTGAATTTTAAGTATAAAATATATATATAAAAACCTCCGCCAAGGAAGACCCCCCCCCTTGAATGAAGAGAGGTCCACTAGGGAGGTATTAAATTGAAGTCTGTCTGTCTGTCTGTCTGTTTGTCTGTTTGTCTTTCTGTCTGTCTGTTTGTCTGTCTGTCTTTCTTTCTGTCTGTGTGTCTGTCTGTCTGTTTGTCTTTCTGTCTGTTTGTCTGTCTGTCTGTCTGTCTGTCTGTCTGTCTGTTTGTTTGTTTGTCTTTCTGTCTGTTTGTCTTTCTGTCTGTTTGTCTGTCTGTCTGTTTGTCTGTCTGTCTGTTTGTCTTTCTGTCTGTTTGTCTTTCTGTCTGTCTGTCTTTCTGTCTGTTTGTCTTTCTGTCTGTTTGTCTGTCTGTCTTTCTGTCTGTCTGTCTGTTTGTCTTTCTGTCTGTTTGTCTTTCTGTCTGTCTGTCTGTCTGTCTGTTTGTCTTTCTGTCTGTTTGTCTTTCTGTCTGTTTGTCTGTCTGTCTGTTTGTCTGTCTGTCTGTTTGTCTGTCTGTCTGTTTGTCTGTCTGTTTGTCTTTCTGTCTGTCTGTCTGTTTGTCTGTTTGTCTTTCTGTCTGTTTGTCTTTCTGTCTGTTTGTCTGTCTGTCTGTCTGTTTGTCTGTCTGTCCGTCTGTCTTTCTGTCTGTCTGTCTGTTTGTCTTTCTGTCTGTTTGTCTGTCTGTCTGTCTGTCTGTCTTTCTGTCTGTCTGTCTGTCTTTCTGTCTGTTTGTCTGTCTGTCTGTGTCTGTTTGTCTTTCTGTCTGTCTGTCTGTTTGTCTTTCTGTCTGTCTGTCTGTTTGTTTGTCTGTCTGTCTGTTTGTTTTTCTGTCTGTTTGTCTGTCTGTCTGTCTGTCTGTCTGTCTGTCTGTCTGCAGGATTGTGCAAAAACCTTCTGAAGTGATTTTGCTAAATTTTCAGCATGTGTTGGAAGTGTCACAAGGACGAAATGATAAAATTTTGCCATTTTTAGCCAAACTGTGTTAAACATGGAGGTCATCAGGGCATGTGTTGTCGCTGACACGTCACTTATTATTGACCCTTAATGTAAAGAGTTTCTAAAAATCTATGTTTAAGAAGTGAAGAAAAATCACATGATTTGATTCCATGCATCAAAACACAAGTTGAATGAAATTAAAACAAAGCAGAGATAATAAAAACATGGAGGGTCTTAGTGGGGACCTTGTCCGGCTGACTGGAAGGAACATCCTTGTAGAGTTGATCCGCTCGTTCCAACACAAACTCCACCTCTGGCTGTTTGACTTGGATTTCTTCAATGAGCTGCGGAAACAAATAAATGGAAGTAAAAAAAAAATCTGTTTTCTTAAGTGGATTAAATTCATTTTTATAGTTTATTTATATCTGTCAATGTAGCATCTCATGTCTGTGCACATTCATGTGGACCTGTATTTAGCTTTTAGTATTTTACTTTTTTACATATGTTCTTATGGTCCACAGTATTCTTTTCCTTTTCCTTTTCCTTATCCTTTCTTTTTTGACTGCTTATGACATGTGTATGTTTGTTATGTGTGATGTCTTTGTCGTGAGCTACTGGCACCTTGAATTTACCCTCGGGGATTAATAAAGTATCTACCTACAGTACCTACCTACCTACACATATCAGACTCAAATCAGACACAGGAATTTTTCAACCACGAAGACACGGAACTTAACTACGAAGACTCTGACTTTAACTACGAAGACACGGACCGCAACTACGAAGACACGGACTTTAACTACAAAGACACGGACCGCAACCAGGAAGACACGGACCACAACCACCATAGTGTTAAATTCCGATTCATTATCTGTAATGTATGTGTTGTCATGGTGACTCTGGTCACTTCCTGAAGGGGGCGTCTCCAGGTCAGTCTTAGTGAAGCTAAGGTTGGGAGCGTTTACATTTGTATTAAAATCGTATTGTTTACTCCGACTCAAACTCTAGTTTGATTTGATTAAACTGGGATGAAAGTGTTTGAAAACTGACTTTAATTGTAATAAAATATTTAAATGTAAACGCTCCAAGTGTTCATGGACAAATCAAATGGACTCAAGACAACGGTTATCGTGTTCTAATTCTAGGAGCAAAAAAGCATCTTTTCTTTTCTACGAAAGTCAAGTAAATATTTTTTAGGATATCGATCAAATATTTATACAACTGATCAATTAATCAAGTAAGTGATTAATCCCAAACAGATTGGTGTTAAACATTTAGAAAAACCTCCTGTAGCAGATCTACTGGTGTGTGTGAGGAACAGATGGGGGTGGGGGGGCTTTACCCTGGGAGGGGGTTCCTCTGGGCTGTGCTCCATCTTGGCTCTGGTACTGGACGCCCAGGCCGACAGATCGTCCATCTGACCCTGAAGCTTCTCCAGCTCCTTCAGTAAACGCTCCAGCTCCAGCTGACGTTCGGGCAAAGCCTTGGACACCTAAAGACAACAGTTAGAGTTAGAGCCCAGAAAACACAGTAATGTTTGGAGGGGTACATGTCACCCCTAACCACTTCAAAATAGACCTGTAAGGGGTAGGGCTTAGAAAGCAGCCCCTATAAATTGGGGACACCCCTTGAACATCAGTTAACTCCACCAGTTGAAATGTTACAGGACCCTCGTCCACCTCCCCTTAAGAAATGTCTCAGTTTGTGTTGACCCACACCTGGGCAAAATAAGGCCCGGGGGCCAACATGCGGCCCAATAACTGGCCATGACTGGCCCACCTGAGGTCAGTGGCAGATTAAAAGTCAATGCAAATATATGACATACAGCTTTTATTTTGAAGGATCTGCTAAATTAAGATTATGCTTAAGGTCAGCTTATGTACTAAATGTTAGTCCATTCATGTCAGCTACAGTAACACCCCCCCAAAAAAAAAATGAAAGAAAAATGTATTAAGAATGTAGAGATTTGAACAAAACATGAATTTCTAAGGATTTCTTTATTGAAATCAGAAAATGAACTGAGATTCACAAACAAATCTGCAGTTCGGGTTTTTTATATAAAGTTAATATCGAGTTATATAAAAACATTTTCACAAATGTTTGTGTCAATATTTATTAAATATTCTGAGCTCTATATTTTCATTGTATTTTTTCCTTTCTGTTTTTTTTTTTAAGCGATATAGATCAATTAATAACTATCAACATATGTCATGTGACCCCATAGGAACATGAATTACCCACCCATGATCTAGAGGGGACTGTCCAAGTGTGTTTAGTCATTCTACTTTTGGCCAAAGTGCCTTCTGGGTAAAAACAGCAGCCTTCCTGTTAG
>CM035784.1:25584533-25612033 GCA_020466265.1 Siphamia tubifer
TAAATACAAATAAATCAAATAAATAACCGTATTTAAAAATAATAATAAATTGAGAAAAACATAAAAATCTATACTTTTTTATTTTTAAAGTAAACACATCTTTTATTTTGCACTTGTGTCTATGATGCTTTATGAAAAAAAAAAAATCATATAGTTATAGGGCCACATCATTTCTATTTTACTAGTGGGGACATTTCTTTTCTATCTAACCCTCATGGGGACCTGTCTGAGGTCTGAAGAATGACTGTGTAAACATATCAATGTCCCCATAAAGATAAGAATAAAACACAGTTTGGCTCATGAATGGCAGTTAGACAGTCCAGTGTGTGTGTGTGTGTGTGTGTGTGTGTGTGTGTGTGTGTGTGTGTGTGTGTGTGTGTGTGTGTGTGTGTGTGTGTGTGTGTGTTCCAGGTGGGAACACAGCTGATCACAGTCGCCCCCAAAGTGGCCCAGACACGTGTGATGATGCAAACACACACATATGTTCATCTGCATGATGACAGGTTAGTCAGTCATCAGTTAAGCTAACGGTTTAAGCTAGCAGTCACCGTCCTGTGTGGGAACGACGTCTGTCATCTGGAAAACTATTCTTTTACTTTTTTTTCTAATCCTTTAATTTGACATTTGTGGTTTGATGTGACGTGGAAATGTCACATTTGATGACGTAATATTATTATATAAGACCTAAAAAAAAGAAAGTGTTGTATTTGTATGAAGGCTGACTGTGCTGTCACACACACACACACACACACACACACACACACACACATATACACACACACACACACACACACACATACACACACACACACTGTTATGCTGCTTGACAACTGCCATCTGTGTGTGTGTGTGTGTGTGTGTGTGTGTGTGTGTGTGTTTAAAGACATGTGTGTCTTTGGATCAGTCGTCATTTTATTCACTATTGTTTGAAATAACTCTATGTTAGATCGTGTCATGACTACGATGTCTTATATTAACACATCCTGTTTAAAATAATGTTAGTTATGTCTGTTCTATGACATTCTATTCTGTTCTACTCTATTCTATTCTATTATGTTCTGTTCTGTTCTGTTCTGTTCTATTCTATTCTATTATGTTCTGTTCTATTCTATTCTATTCTATTCTATTCTATTCTATTCTATCCATGTAATGAATTCCCCTCCATGTCTTATTCAGTTCCATTATAATCATTTTTATTCCATAAATAAATCCATGTCACATGTTTATTTCATATTATAAATATTTTCATCTTCTCTTTTATTCATTTCATTTATTATTTTCACCAGTTGGGTCCGTTTGTCTTTCAGCAGGATTACACTAAAAGTTCTGAACATATTTTGATGAAACTTTCAGGAATGATAGATAATGGGTCAAAGAAGAACCCATTAGAATTTGAGCAATGAAGGTCAAAGGTCAAGGTCACACTAAAGGTCAACAGTTAAACACATCAGTGGTAATATCTCACATGGTCATCAGTGGGTCAACACCTATAACCCTAACCTTTGACCCCTAACCTTCAGTTATCAAGTGGGTCAACACCTATAACCCTAACCTTTGACCCCTAACCTTCAGTTATCAGGTGGGTCAACACCTATAACCCTAACCTTTGACCCCTAACCTTCAGTTATCAGGTGGGTCAACACCTATAACCCTAACCTTTGACCCCTAACCTTCAGTTATCAAGTGGGTCAACAACTATAACCCTAACCTTTGACCCCTAACCTTCAGTTATCAAGTGGGTCAACAACTATAACCCTAACCTTTGACCCCTAACCTTCAGTTATCAGGTGGGTCAACACCTATAACCCTAACCTTTGACCCCTAACCTTCAGTTATCAAGTGGGTCAACAACTATAACCCTAACCTTTGACCCCTAACCTTCAGTTATCAGGTGGGTCAACACCTATAACCCTAACCTTTGACCCCTAACCTTCAGTTATCAAGTGGGTCAACACCTATAACCCTAACCTTTGACCCCTAACCTTCAGTTATCAGGTGGGTCAACACCTATAACCCTAACCTTTGACCCCTAACCTTCAGTTATCAAGTGGGTCAACACCTATAACCCTAACCTTTGACCCCTAACCTTCAGTTATCAGGTGGGTCAACACCTATAACCCTAACCTTTGACCCCTAACCTTCAGTTATCAGGTGGGTCAACACCTATAACCCTAACCTTTGACCCCTAACCTTCAGTTATCAAGTGGGTCAACACCTATAACCCTAACCTTTGACCCCTAACCTTCAGTTATCAGGTGGGTCAACACCTATAACCCTAACCTTTGACCCCTAACCTTCAGTTATCAGGTGGGTCAACACCTATAACCCTAACCTTTGACCCCTAACCTTCAGTTATCAAGTGGGTCAACACCTATAACCCTAACCTTTGACCCCTAACCTTCAGTTATCAGGTGGGTCAACACCTATAACCCTAACCTTTGACCCCTAACCTTCAGTTATCAGGTGGGTCAACACCTCTGGTTCCATCACATAATGTGACAACATATCAGGCCTTGGTGGAGGTGTGCTCTTCTACTTACCTCCACCAAGGAGGTTATATTTCTGCTGGAGTCTGTCTGTCTGTCTGCCTGACGGACGGACAGATGGACAGACAGACACAGACAGACAGACAGATGGACAGACAGACACAGACAGACAGACAGACAGACAGACGGACAGATGGACAGACAGACAAACTCTGGCACAAATATAACCTTCTCTTTTTTTTGGATGGGGGGGGTCTGCCTTGGCGGAGGTTTTCTCTCTCAGTGTTTTTCTAGTTCACTTCTGTTTTGTTTTTTTTATTTCCCCACTTCTTTAAATGTTGCCTTTTTATTCAAAAGAATGACAGGAGTGAAGACAGATCAAAATGCTGACAAATGCTTTGCTCGTGGGCACTTCAGCAGCATTAGTGAACAGTGGAGATGAACCATGACTCATCAGTAAATAGAAAACACTACATTCGCAAAATGTAAATATCGTAATAAAAACTAGTAACGGAAATTAAAAAAAAAAACACTCAAATATCGATATTATTTTACGAAAAACTGTAAACGTCGAACATTTTCTATCATCGACACAATGACACAGCTTGATTCTTTTCTGTCCTGCATGTCCCAGTAATGGATGTATGTGTGACGGTGTGTGTTACCCTCAGGTGTTGTTTGTGGGCGCTAGGTTCGGTCTCGGCCAGTTTCAGGGAACTTTCCGCTTCATTCAACCACTCGTCAAGAACTTTCTGATCCGAAACAAACTTGTGCCACTTGGAGTTACAGTCCTGCCAGCGCCTTGATGTAAACAAAAACATAAACATGTTTACTGGGACAACAACGTAAACTCATGTCAGTAACGTAAATAAACACTTCTATTCATTAAAAGGTAAATAACGACAAAAAACTACCGTTACATTTTCAGGAACGGTGCCAGGTCGTCCAGATTAGATCTAATTACATTAGATTTTTTTTCAGTAAAAGTTCAAAGTTCATTATGAAGTGTGAAATATTAATGTTAGAGCTGATTAAAACTCTCGCATGTTACTGAAGGGGACATGGAGGTCAGGAAAAAAATGTGCATTTATTTTAGGATTTATTTCATAATTGACATTTTATCACATAACTTTGTTTTTTCATCGTATAATTTTTGACATTTTTTGACTTTTTGTTGCATAACTTTGTTATTTTATTGTATAATTTTACCTTTTGAATCACAAAATTTTGGGTTTTTAATCACATTATTTAGATTTTTCATCACATAATTTTGTCTTTTTATCTCATAATTGACTTTTTATTGCATAATTTTGGCTTTTTAACCACAATTTTGTTTTGTTAAGTCAAAATTTAACTTTTTAATCGCATAATTTGACTTTTTATTGCATAACTTTGTATTTTCATCATATAATTTTTTACATTTTATTGCACAATTTTGACTTTTTAATCATATAGTTTATTTTTTTTTATCTCATAATTGACTTTTTATTGCATAACTTTGTATTTTCATCATATAATTTTTTACATTTTATTGCACAATTTTGACTTTTTAATCATATAGTTTATTTTTTTTTATCTCATAATTGACTTTTTATTGCATAACTTTGTTATTTTATTGCATAATTTTGGCTTTTTAACCACAATTTTGTTTTGTTTAAGTCAAAATTTTACTTTTTAATTGCATAACTTAGTTTTTTAATTACATACTTTTTACATTTTATTGCACAATTTTGGCATTTTAATCACATTATTTAGTTTTTTATCATATAATTTTTGACATTTTAATCACATAGTTTATTTTTTTAACTCATAATTTGGACTTTTTGTTGCATAACTTTGTTATTTTATTGCATAATTTTAGCTTTTGAATCACAAAATTTTGGGTTTTTAATCACATTATTTAGATTTTTCATCACATAATTTTGTCTTTTTATCTCATAATTGACTTTTTATTGCATAATTTTGGCTTTTTAACCACAATTTTGTTTTGCTTAAGTCAAAATTTGACTTTTTATTGCATAACTTAGTTTTTTAATTACATACTTTTTACATTTTATTGCACAATTTTGGCCTTTTAATCACATTATTTTGTTTTTTATCACACAACTTTGGCTTTTGTCTCTTATTTTGACGTTTTGTCTCTTATTTTGACCTTTTAATCGCATAACTTTGTTTTTCGTCATATAATTTTGACATTTTATTGCATAATTTTGGCTTTTTATCTCATAATTAACTTTTTATCACATAATTTTGTTTTTTTTTATCACATAATTTGTACTTTTTATTTCATGAGTTTGGCTTTTTACCTCAGAATTTGGGCCTTTTTTTCTAAGTTTACAACTCAACAAGGTTGGGAATTAAAGTGAGCGTTTAACTTCATTTAATGTGGTTTATATATGAGAAAATAAATAAATATTATTGTTGTTTCTTACTTCATTCTGTCCTGGTAGAGCTTGTTCAGCTTCTCCCAGTTTGTACTCAGGAGGGCGGCAGTTTCCTGGATCCTCTGACCCTCCAGAGGCCGCGCCCCCAAAACTAGCTCCTCCCTCCTGGCCAACGCCCCCTCTACTGGGCCTCGCAGCTTCTCCATGCTCCCTTTCACCTCCTGGTTGTGTGGAGGTGCAGACAAGTGATGGTCAGTACACACTCTCAATGCAGAGAAGACAACGTGGGGACACAATGTGTAAGTTTAGTGTTTGAGCTTCAAAGAATACAGTGTGGGGACATTGTGTATGTTTAGTGTGGTCAGAGAAGACAGTGTGGGGACATTGTGTAGGTTTAGAGTGGTCAGAGAAGACAGTGTGGGGACATTGTGTAGGTTTAGAGTGGTCAGAGAAGACAGTGTGGAGACATTGTGTAGGTTTAGTGATTGAGTTGCAGAGACGACAGTGTGAGGACATATTGTGTATGTTTAGTGTGGTCAGAGAAGACAGTGTGAGGACATTGTGTAGGTTTAGAGTGGTCAGAGAAGACAGTGTGGGGACATTGTGTAGGTTTAGTGTGGTCAGAGAAGACAGTGTGGGGACATTGTGTAGGTTTAGTGTGGTCAGAGAAGACAGTGTGGGGACCTTGTGTAGGTTTAGTGTTGTCAGATAAGACAGTGTGGGGACATTGTGTAGGTTTAGTGTTGTCAGAGAAGACAGTGTGGGGACATTGTGTAGGTTTGTGTGGTCAGAGAAGACAGTGAGGGGACATTGTGTAGGTTTAGTGTTGTCAGAGAAGACAGTGTGGGGACATTGTGTAGGTTTGTGTGGTCAGAGAAGACAGCGTGGGGACATTGTGTAGGTTTGTGTGGTCAGAGAAGACAGTGTGGGGACATTGTGTAGGTTTGTGTGGTCAGAGAAGACAGTGTGGGGACATTGTGTAGGTTTAGTGTTGTCAGAGAAGACAGTGTGGGGACATTACTGACCTTAAGGCATTCTTCTTGTTGAGGCAGGTTATAATAAGCCGCAGGCCAGTATTCAGGAGAGTTCAGTTTAAAATCTGTCTCTGACACTGAACGCAGCAACGTCTGCAGCTCTGTGAGGTATTCCTGTAGACACACACACACACACACACACACACACACACACACACACACACACACACAATGATGCACAAACACACACCAAAACAGGAATGAGACAAAGCATCTGCTCTAAGTTGGGAGAACTAAAAGTGCCAAAATTAAATTAATATATCATAAAAAATTAATTAAATGTCATTAAATAATTACAATTATTTTTGTTAGTTTCTCATCCATTTATAAAAAAAAATAAAAATACCAATTCATTTAAGGTAATCCTTAATCTGTCTGATTTTTAGCAGTTGCCAATAAAGTTTGAATGGAATGGGTAAAATATTAAACAAATTAAACTATATCCAACAAAATAAGCAATGATATGATCAACAAAAAAAATCAAGAGCGAACAAAATAATTAATAAAATGACCAAAATGATCAATAAAATTAAACACAAACAAATAAAATAATCCCAAAAAAATTATAAAAAACTAATGAAATCAACATAATGACCAAAATAATTAACAAAATTAAACACAAACAAATAAAATAATCCAAAAAAATGGCAAAATCAAACAAATTAAATACAAAAAATTACCAAAATTAAACACAAATGAACAAATATCATCAATAAAATGTCAACCTCATCCATCAAAGTCAGTGGGCGGGGCTAAGCGTCAACTTTTAACAGTTGCCAATAAAGTTTAATTTCCTAAAATATCCAAACAAACGTGGAGGTTAAAGGTCACCAGTGCATCACTCCTTTATCTGGAATCTATTGGACTAGACTGGATGTGCAGGAGAACCAATCAGCTGTTAAGACCCGCCCACTAACTTTGATGGACGAGGTTGACAGATAAAATAAATAAATAATGAGAACAAAAGGACCAGGAAATACTGAAAAAAAAAAATAATACATGAGTTTCACCTCAAATTAATGAATATGTGAATGAATTAATGACATTTAATAACAATTTTAATTCATTAATGACAATAATTATTTATTTATTTAACTTTGGCACTTTGAAACTTCACTGATTCAACACATTCACGTTCTTTTTTGCAGTTTCTAATCAAAAAAAAGGCGACTGATGATGAAGATGAAGATGAAGATGGATAATTATAGTCCGTCAAACACAACTGAGATGGACACGGACTTGCTTCGTCTCTAGTTTATTCTGTCATTTTCTGTAAACATTTGACATTTGTCATAAATATAATATAAATAAACATATACACCGTTTGTATAAAGTTAAATAAAGGAAAAGCAGACGGTAAACATCGAATCAAACTGAATCATTTACTCATTTTTATGAATTAATAACCCTTGTACAAGTAATTAATGACTAATAAAGTGTTAATTTCATGGTAATAATGTCTTTGTTACTGCTTATTACCAGTAACAGATCATTATTAAGTGTTAATTCTTCAGTGAAACTTTGA
Source organism: Siphamia tubifer (assembly GCA_020466265.1). NCBI lineage: Eukaryota > Metazoa > Chordata > Actinopteri > Kurtiformes > Apogonidae > Siphamia > Siphamia tubifer. The sequence continues at coordinate 25,591,963 of CM035784.1, forward strand.
AAAGATGAGGAGGAAAAGTTTATATGAAGTACGAATGTGATGAATCTACGTTTCTAATTCTGCTCAATAATTGTTGTGTTTGTATTTTGTCGTAGAACTCCGAAGGATCTGGAAGTCATGGAAACATGTCTGTAATAATTTAAAAAATTTTATCTCAGAATTTTGACTTTTTGGGAATTTTTTTTTTTTTTTTTTTTTTTTAGAATTTTGTTTTTGGAAAATATATCGTCCACTGTAGAAAAATATTTTTTTTAAACTTCACTATAAAAAAATACATTTTTCACCCCAATGACTGTTAACATGGTAATTTGTTCATAATTTAGTTTTTTATCTCACATTTTTGACTTTACATTTTCAGAATAGTGACTGTATGAAAAATAAGTCTTGAATCAGAAATTTTTACTTAACATATCATAATTTTCACTTTTTACTTCTAATTTTGATCTTTTGTGTCACAATTAATTTTTTTTATCACAGAATTTTGACTTTTCATCTCAGATTTATTTTTTTGATCTCCTAATTTAGATGTTCTTTATCTCATAATTTTGACAGCTTTTTTTTTTTTGTTTTTTTCTCATAATTGACTTTTTTTAACTCATAATTTAGATTTTTTATCTCAAAATTTAAACTTTTTATCTCAATATTTTTACTTTTTATCTCAAAATTTCAACTTTTTATCTCAATATTTTTTACTTTTTATCTCAATATTTTTACTTTTTATTTCAAAATTTTAACTTTTTATCTTAATATTTTTACTTTTTATCTCAAAATGTAAACTTTTTATCTCAATATTGTTTACTTTTTATCTCAATATTTTTACTTTTTATCTCAAAATTTAAACTTTTTATCTCAATATTTTTTACTTTTTATCTCAATATTTTTACTTTTTATCTCAAAATTGTAACTTTTTATCTCAATATTTTTTACTTTTTATCTCAAAATTTCAACTTTTTATCTCAATATTTTTTACTTTTTATCTCAATATTTTTACTTTTTATTTCAAAATTTTAACTTTTTATCTTAATATTTTTACTTTTTATCTCAAAATGTAAACTTTTTATCTCAATATTGTTTACTTTTTATCTCAATATTTTTACTTTTTATCTCAAAATTTCAACTTTTTATCTTAATATTTTTTACTTTTTATCTCAATATTTTTACTTTCTATGGGCTAATTGTTTCCTGATGGAAAAGGGTTTACATTTGTTTGATTCTGTGTCTGTAAATCAGTAAAAATCCAACAGGCAGGAAAGAATAAGAGTACCATTGAGTACCAAAAGTGTACAGTACCTCCACACATAAAAAATGTCCACTTTTGAGGGCGTCATTCGGGTAATTGCAGTACATTTAACGTCGCCACGATTAGAAATGGGACGCCCTCCGAACTCAAAAACAGTTCGGAAAGAGCGGTAAGTTTGGATACTGGAACACAGCACATGTTATGAGTACACACCCGGGTACTTTATGTACACTTCGTCAAAATGGTAACGAAGTACGGACAGTCTGGATACTGGAACACGGGGACGATAAAGGTATTATCCAGAGTAAAAATAAGTTAACTCATGTTTTAGATGATTGGGAGTAAATATTTGACATTAAAATCACATGAAGAAATTCAGATTTTTCTGTTTTGTTTCAACATGGAAACGTGAAGTGACTTTTTCACCGACACAAAACCCGACTTTTAAACCAACTCTTCGAAAGTTCTGAACAACATCACACTTCAGTGGTAGTAAGTAGACGGTCCCTGAAGACGAACCTAAGTGTCCTGAGGTCGACCATGTAAGTGGGATGTTGTTTAGAACTTTAGAAGAGGTCGAAAAATAAAGTTTCGTGTCAGCAAAGACACTTCCGTGCGAATACAGTTTGGCTCAAAACGGAAAAATCGACATCGGTCAATGTACGATTTGGGTGTTTACTCCAGATGTTTGGATGCCTATCATGTCTGCTTGCATCTTACATCTGGGAACGCACCATTAGCTTCTCTATGTTAAGGCGCAGTTGTCAATCAAAATAATTTGCCCTGATTGGACAAACCAGGTGTTTGTCATTTTGAATGACTTCAACTAGTGTCGAGATGAAGAACGGCGTTAGAGTAAAACTAATGCAGCCACATTTAAAGTAACGGAGTATTTACTTAGTTACTTTATCTATAACTGTTACTCTGGAAATAATGTGACGCGTTATAATTTGATGAAGTGGGGTAAAAGTGTTGCCCCGGGTATAAACAACGAGGATTTTTGGCAACATCATCAATGCGGCATATGTCTGAACCAAGCTCACATTCAGCTCGCTGTAGAGCTCCACGAACATGCATGACAACAAAATCGATTATGATATGCTAATAAGTTGGATAGACGAGTGTTACGTGTCGCCGTAAGGGTAGCTTTTCTTTTTTTTTTTTTTTTTTTACCATCAGCACAGTAGTGTGTTTTGTGTTTGTTATTTTTATTTTCAGCTAAAGATTGGAAGTTTACATCACTGCAATAACATGGTTTATTACTGTTAGCATTGATAATAATTTAAAAAGATCTTTGATAGTGTTTTTAAGGAAACATCTTAAATCACATCCACAGTAACATCACAGAACAAGGATCAATATCCTGTTTAACTGACATTTTTAAGCAAAAAAAAAAAAAAAAAAAAAGTTACGCAAAAATACTTTTCCCGGTAACTAATTACTTTGCTAGTGGAGTAACACAATTAGTTTTTTGGGGAAGTATTTGTAATTAATTACTTTTTCAAAGTAACTGACCCAGCACTGACTTCAACCAATCACATTAAAGCATCATGTAACATAGATGATAGCAGTAGAAGCTCTAACCATAACCTTTGCCATTAATACATTATTTCTGAACTGTTTATGTTTTAAATAATCAATATGCACTCGTTTCCACAACACTAATGAAATTACCGAATCAAAGCTGACTTCAGTCTCCTCCACGCTAGCCCCCATGTTTTTCAAAGCTCGTTCTTACTGTGTGTCATAACTAGGGATGTGACTTCTGTTAAAAAAAACACTATTTGAAATTCTCTGGAAACGGTTTGAATATTATTCGAACCAACGCTGATGTGTGACTCCACCCCCGAACACACAAAGGTAAAAGAGTTAACCAAACATACTGAATAAATAACAATATTATAAATCAAATTATTTTATGTGTTTGTGTTTTTAGTTGTTCGTCTTTCTTGTGTTTGTAGCGTTTTATCGATGTGATTCGTTTGCCCCTGTTGACCACCGTACAATGACAGTCAATACGACATTTTGTCCAAGTGAAACAGAATATATGACCCACCACCAGTAAACCAGGCATAAGTGTGTGTAAATCCAAACAGAGTTATGTGTGTATCTTGGTAGAGTGGAAACTAAGGTTTAAGATGGTGAAAAAATGATGTTTCTATCACAAGTAGAACCAAAGTTATGGTCATTTTAATATCCACATTTGGACATATTTTACAATTTGCATATTTTTAGATATTGTCCGTTAAAGTTTTGGACTGTTTTGGGGTAGGAAGTCCTTAGCAACGCATAATAATTTGTATCCGATTGACACAAATTGTTGACAGATGTTAAAGGACACTCTGATGGACATGTCACAGAAGTTTTATATATTATAATAATAGGACAGAAGTGTGACGTATTATAATCATTTGGCTTACACCATTGGACAGAACATTCAATATAAGCTTTTACCTCGTACCAAACACTTGGGTGTTTACCCACGGAACGGAGATCGTTTTGTTCGGCGAAAAGAGGTGGAAGTCGTCTTTGTCTTTGCTCAGCAATACCTGAACTTTTGTCGCCGCTTAAATAATTGACTCAATAATCACCTTTATTGATTGGATTTCAATGTAATGACCACAGGAAGTGAACATAGAGGTGTTAAGGTACCGTTTTTTGATAAGGTGTAAACACTAATAACAAATCACCTTCCAGCCTAAATTTGGCTGTAGCTCTGAACGGCTCAGCGCGACTTATGCCTGGTTTCGTGGTGGTGGGTCACATATAAGTAATGCCGCATTAGAAATTAGCGTTCTATATTCAAGTGTGTCACGAATGTTTGAAAATCGTGTCCCATCACTGGTCATTAGAACCATAGAACGTCTACGGTGGGTTACCAGACCCTTCTGTGAAGCTCACGGAGCCCAGCGGAAACACGAGGGTCGGGCTAAGTAAGTCCTCCCAATCATCTAAAAAATTAGCTAAACTTATTTTTACACGTTAATCCCTTAAAGGGCAAGAGTTTCCAGAATCTAATGCACTTATCAAACAATACCCACAGAAGAGGATGGAAGATAAAGTCCATGACTCTGCCTTAATTATTAGCAAACAGGTGTCCTTCAGTAATGCACTGAGAGTGCCTGAACACCCTGGGATTCATCCAGATTCAATTGAAAACACTGAAGGAAACCAGAACTGAAGAACATTAGGAGCCTTCAGCCTTTGTTCTGTGGGTAAATAAAGATGGAAACTAAACCAATTATGTGATTATGACACCCCTGAACACCCCTGGATACCTCTGAACACCCCTGGATACCTCTGAACACCCCTGGATATCACTGAACACCCCCGGATACCCCTGAACACCCCTGGATACCCCTGAACACCCCTGGATACCTCTGAACACCCCTGGATACCACTGAACACCCCTGGATACCCCTGAACACCCCTGGACACTCCTGAACACCCCTGGACACTCCTGAACACCCCTGGACACTCCTGAACACCCCTGGATACCTCTGAACACCCCTGGATACCACTGAACACCGAGGATACCCCTGAACACCCCTGGACACTCCTGAACACCCCTGGACACTCCTGAACACCACTGGATACCTCTGAACACCCCTGGATACCACTGAACACCCCCGGATACCCCTGAACACCACTGGATACCCCTGGACACCCCTGGATACCACTGAACACCCCTGGATGCCACTGAACACCCCTGAACACCACTGTATACCCCTGGACACCCCTGGATACCACTGAACACCCCTGAATACCCCTGGATACCCCTGAACACCACTGGATACCCCTGGATACCACTGAACACCCCTGGACACCCCTGGATACCACTGAACACTCCTGGTAACCACTGAACACCCCTGGATACCCCTGGATACCCCTGGACACCCCTAGATACCACTGAACACCCCTGGTAACCACTGAACACCCTTGGACACCCCTGGATACCCCTGGACACCCCTGGATACCACTGAACACCCCTGGATACCACTGAACACCCCTGGACACCCCTGGATACCCATGGATACCCGTGAACACCCCTGGATACCCCGGGACACCCATGGATACCCTTGGACACCCGTGAACACCCCTGGATAGATACCCATGGATACCCGTGAACACCCCGGGATACCCCTGGACACCCCTGGATACCCATGGACACCCATGGATACCCGTGAACACCCCGGGATACCACTGAACACCCGTGAACACCCCTGGAATCTGACAGACAGATGTGTATTTGATCCTGTCAGCGTTTACAGGAACATACATCTTTAGTTTTAGGTTGATCCAGAATCTGTGAGGATGTGATGAAAAGGACATGCGGAGACACAGAACCAAACACGGCAACCAATGAGATGTCGACATGTGAGTACGCTGCACGTGTACAGTCAACACAGAGGAATGAGAATGTAGCAAAGAAAAACAAAAAAAGCCATTTAAATTTTGGAGGGAAAAGTCGAACTGAAAGATACTCAAATTATCTTCCTTCACTGCTTTTTTTTTTTTTTTTACTGTATTTTGAAGATAAAAAATAAATAAAATACTACATTAAAGGCAAAGTAGGTAACGTTTATTACTTATGTTTGTGAAAGAACTGGTCAAACCTCAGAGTTGTCGTAGACGGCAAGAAAAAAAAAAAATTGTTTCCTGATTCTGTGGTAGAAGTTCTATTCTAAAAACATGTTCATAAAACTATAAAAGTCCCACAGAATTAGAATATTAAACGACTACAATAGAAGATGCACTAAAAGACTTTAATTTTTTGTCCAAAAACCACAGAGCGCCTCAGATATGTGTTTAGTGACTTGAAATTTTGACTTTTTATCACATTTTTGACTTTTATCTCAGTATTTGGACTCTTTTTAAAGTTTTATTTAGCAGAACAAGAGTGTTTTTTATTCCATGTTACAACCCAGGGTTTAGATTAATGCACCTTATATATGAAAAAATAAATAAAATAAACCATTCATTGACAGTTCACCTTATAGTGTGAAAATACAGTAAATAAATCATTAAAGTTAACATTGACAGTGATTATTCATGGACACTCAGTACGTACTCCATCACATGTAGGACACTATGTTTACACATGATCATTTACAATTACACTAAAAGGAAAGAGGGGTGTTGGCCTAATGTTGGCCTAGTGTAGTCCTAGTGTTGGCCTAGTGTAGTCCTAGTCTGGGCCTAGTGTTGGCCTAGTGTTGGCCTAATGTAGTCCTAGTGTGGGCCTAGTGTTGGCCTAGTGTAGTCCTAGTGTTGGCCTAGTGTTGGCCGAGTGTTGACCTAGTGTAGTCCTAGTGTTGGCCTAGTGTAGTCCTAGTGTGGGCCTAGTGTTGGCCTAGTGTAGTCCTAGTGTGGGCCTAGTGTAGTCCTAGTGTGGGCCTAGTGTAGTCCTAGTGTTGGCCTAGTGTGGGCCTAGTGTGGGCCTAGTGTTGGCCTAGTGTGGGCCTAGTGTGGGCCTAGTGTGGGCCTAGTGTGAGCCTAGTGTTGGCCTAGTGTAGTCCTAGTGATGGCCTAGTGATGACCTAGTGTAGTCCTAGTGTGGGCCTAGTGTTGGCCTAGTGTTGGCCTAGTGTGGGCCTAGTGATGGCCTAGTGTAGTCCTAGTGTGGGCCTAGTGTTGGCCTAGTGTAGTCCTAGTGATGGCCTAGTGATGACCTAGTGTAGTCCTAGTGTGGGCCTAGTGTTGGCCTAGTGTTGGCCTAGTGTGGGCCTAGTGATGGCCTAGTGTAGTCCTAGTGTGGGCCTAGTGTTGGCCTAGTGTAGTCCTAGTGATGACCTAGTGATGACCTAGTGTAGTCCTAGTGTGGGCCTAGTGATGGCCTAGTGTTGGCCTAGTGTAGTCCTAGTGATGGCCTAGTGATGACCTAGTGTAGTCCTAGTGTGGGCCTAGTGTTGGCCTAGTGTTGGCCTAGTGTGGGCCTAGTGATGGCCTAGTGTAGTCCTAGTGTGGGCCTAGTGTTGGCCTAGTGTAGTCCTAGTGATGACCTAGTGATGACCTAGTGTAGTCCTAGTGTAGTCCTAGTGTTGGCCTAGGGAACCACATGGACCAGAACTGACCCTGGGTTGCACATAGTGTTGTGTTTGCTTTGCCCATCGTTTTGTCTCTCAGGCATAAGTGTGAACCATAGACATCTGCTAACTGCTTCATGCTGACATGGTTCTGTTTATTGTCTGATGATCTTATATTTAAACATAAAAGTTCACTATGTTGGACACAACATATTCTGAAAACATCAAAATAAGAGGAAGGGGTTCGAAGCAGAAAGCAGTCAGTCCAGTTTGACCTACTTTACCTTTAAGCTCAAGTGATGGAAGTTTAATTATTATTAAATTGTAATAAAGCTGTTTTTTTTTGTTTTTCCATTGAATGAAAATCCAGTGTCTTCATTATTTTTCCTAAATACATTAGAATTAGTTTAGATTATTTAAAGCTAAAAGGGTTTTAGTTCACAAATAGTTTTTACAACAAGATAAAGAGTTAGAAAAATAAGGGTTTCAAAAGTATTTATATTATTAGATCAACCCTGTTAGTATTGAATCCACCCTGTTAGTATTGAATCAACCCTGTTAGTATTGAATCAACCCTGTTAGTATTGAATCAACCCTGTTAGTATTGAATCCACCCTGTTAGCCTTGAATCCACCCTGTTAGTATTGAATCAACCCTGTTAGTATTGAATCAACCCTGTTAGTATTGAATCAACCCTGTTAGTATTGAATCCACCCTGTTAGTATTGAATCCACCCTGTTAGTATTGAATCCACCCTGTTAGTATTGAATCCACCCTGTTAGTATTGAATCCACCCTGTTAGCCTTGAATCCACCCTGTTAGTATTGAATCAACCCTGTTAGTATTGAATCCACCCTGTTAGTATTGAATCCACCCTGTTAGTATTGAATCCACCCTGTTAGTATTGAATCCACCCTGTTAGTATTGAATCCACCCTGTTAGCCTTACTTCCTGTTAGCAGATGTAAAAGTCATTCCTAGTCAAACTCACACTTTGTCTTTTGAAGGGTATGAACTTGCCCTCCACCTCAACCCAGCGCGTGTTGAGCTGGAGTTGACGGGGCTCCACTAGATTGGCGGCTCCAGCTTCTGACAGCTGATTGGCTAAGCCCTGCACCTCCTTAAGCTCCTCCTTCTTCATGTCGAACTCTGAGCCAATTTCCTATTGGATAAAAATCAACCAGGACGTCACTTGCTATTGGCCGATGGGGAGGAAAGCACAGAGAAGCATGTGGATGTACTCGAATATACACACACACACACACAAACACACACACACACACACACACACACACACACACACACACACACACACACACACACAGGTTTCCATACCTCATGAGGACCAAGTTCGTAATTATCACTTGTAGGTAAAATCGCCATTGAGTAGTGAACGTAAACACATTTTCTTCCTTAAAAAGTTGTTGTTGTTGTTCAGTCCCAGTAGTTGTAGGTAGATTATTGGACAGTTATTGTTACTGTATATTAACTAGTGGTTGATATATGGATTAATTCTGATAATGATTAGTGATTGGGAATTTAAATTTAGGGTCAATTAAAATTCCTCCTTAAACCCTCAATCACAAAATGTCAAAATGTGCGACCTCATAAAGTGTAAGTTTTGTCCCAATTCTAAGAATGTTTAAGTTGAGGGGAAGTTTAAGGATTCTCCGACAAGGGTTACCCAGAATGCACTATTTTCTTAGTTAATGTAGATATAAAAAAATAGTAAAATCATTGTATTATCTTAGTTTAGGTAAATTGTATGGATTATGTTCTTCATTGTTGCATAACATGTACTTTTTATTTTACGATATTTTGTCAATAGCGGCTGGTGCGGACAAGCTAGCTATGGTTTAAGTTAGCTAACGTTACAAAAACGGTCATTTTCGGCGGTGGTAATGTCGTTGTTTTATCCAGATAACAGCTTATATAACATGTTTGTGTTGATAACGGTATAAAATGACCATGCTAATGTCATCTGCTGTAGCCGCAGAGTTAGCTAACGATAGTTATAGCTAGTGTTTACCTTTCATTGAGCCGTGGTATGAGGTGACAACTGAATATGGTTATTATTTATAAAGATTTAGCTTTTCAAAAACATGGATCTGATGGACCAGTGGATGATAGCTGTGTTTGTGTTTATGATTAAATAGTGTTAACAGTGGAAATATTTAAAAATAATAAAGTTGGGTTTCATTTCAGGGTCAACATTTAAGGGGTGTCCCACTAATAGCCCTTAACATTTAGTTTAGTGGGTTAAGAGAGGAACTGGAATTGACCCTTTATCTGATCATTTTGACTTTTTATCTTTTGTTTTTGGCTTTTTATGTCATAATTTTGAATTTTTATCTCATAATTTTGACTTTTTATGTCATTATTTTGACTTTTTATCTTGTGTTTTTGGCTTTTTATCTCATCATTTTGACTTTTTATGTCATAATTTTGACTTTTTATGTCATTATTTTGACTTTTTATCTTTTGTTTTTGGCTTTTTATCTGATAATTTTGACTTTTTATCTCATAATTTAGAATTTTTATCTCATAATTTTGACTTTATATGTCATTATTTTGACTTTTTATGTCATCATTTTGACTTTTTATGTCATTATTTTGACTTTTTATCTCATAATTTTGACTTTTTATGTCATTATTTTGACTTTTTATCTCATAATTTTGACTTTTTATGTCATTATTATGACTTTTTATGTCATCATTTTGACTTTTTATGTCATTATTTTGACTTCACTTAACGCACCTTATGAAATCTTCATAAAAACCATTCATTGACAGTTCAGTTTATTGACATGATATGACAGTTTATTTATTATGTGACAAAGAAGGATTTGAATGTTAGAAAAAACACAATAAGTCATTTTCACCAAAAACATGTGTTATTGTCTTTGTACTTTCTTGGGTAAATATATAAACATACTGTCATTCCTGTTACACTGGAGATTTTACATAAATTCTTAATTGTCTTTTAAATGTTTATGTCTCTTACGTTAATTAACTCTTTAAACTCTGATTTCTGTTCTGAAAGGATGATTTAGTTTAAATATTCAGAAAAAAATGACAGTTTTTTTACTGGAAAAAAAACTACTGGAACCAAATTATAATTTTATTTATGTATATTTCATTTTAGTTTATTTTAATTAAGTTATCATTCTGTAAATATTTATTATTTTTTGAATTTTGTTCCATATTTTATAGTTTTACATTTATTATTCTATTTGATTATTTTTCTTCACTTTTCTTCCATTTGTGTCTTATTTTATTCATGTTATTTATTATTTTCTTGGTTTATTTGATATTTTTGGCTTTTATTGTCCATTTTGTTTCTTATTTTATTACTTTTTGACTGGAACTGTTAAAGTCTCAGGAATTAAAGGGTTAAATGTCATTTCATTTTAACTTTATGTAAAGCACCTTGAATTTGCTTTTCCTAAATAAAATGAAATTCAATTGAAAATAAATAAATACATAAACTAATTATTTTTTAAAAAAGTAAACATTTTCAAACCTTTGAAAAAAACATGTTTCACTTTGCATCTGTTTCCCTGATGGTTTTGTGGGGACTTCCACGAAAAAAAACCTTGTACTTCACACAAATTTATATTTTAATAGTGAGGACCTACATTTACTTATATTTATATATTGAACCCTCATGGGGACCTGAATTTTGGTCCCTGTGGTGTCAGAGGTCCCCGTAGTGCAGTGCTTCTCAAATCCAGTCCTTGTGGCCCAGTGTCCAGTGTTTTAGATATGGTCGTCTTCTTCCTTTTTTTCTTTAAAAAAATACATTATTATTATTATTATTATTATTATTATTATTATTATTACTACTACTACTACTAGTAGTAGTAATAATAATAATAATAATAATAATAATAATAATAATAATAATAATAATAATAATAATAATAATAATAATAGTAACTAAAATAAAATGAATAAATATTTTTAGAAATTTAATAAAATAAAAACATCTAAAAAAATTATAAAAAAAATAATTAAAGAAAAAATTAAATATAAATTACAAATATATCTCAAAATAAAAAAACTAATTAAAATAAATATTACTAATTAAAAATATAAAAAAATGTTTTGATAAATGTAAAAAAAATAATAATAAATGAATACAATTAAATAAACAAATAAATGTAAACAATTTCAAATAAAAAATATATACAGTATATAATAATAATAATAATGATAATAATGATAATAATAATAATAATAATAATAATAATAATAATAATAATAATAATAATAATAATAATAATAATAATAATTTAAAAACATTCAATACATTTTAAAATATAGAATTATATATATATATATATATATATATATATATATATATATATATATATATATATATATATATCAGGTTTCTGTAGATCTGATCAATAATTGAACTCGGTGATAGACGAAGGAAAAAGCTAAAACCATCAGAACACTGGACCATGAGAAGAACTGCTGTAGTGTGAGTGTAAACACATTAATGTCCTCATGAAGACAGGAATAAACACACACACAAATACACACACACACACACACACACACACACACACACACACACACACACACACACACAGACAAACAGAGGGACTAGGAATACACAATGAAATAAATAAACATGTTCATTTACTCAAACACAACAAACAAACAAACAAACAAAAGGCATTAATTAAAATAAAAAGACAATAAATCCTGTTTGTCCTTAAAAAAAAATCTGCTTTGAAAGAAAATGAGAAGTTGTTCTGTTGTTAAGAGGCAAAGACTGCCTTCAAACTTTATTAACATCAACAGGGGATACAGTCACCGAGTGAGTGAGTGAGTGAGTGAGTGAGTGAGTGAGTGAGTGAGTGAGTCACCGAGTGAGTGAGTGAGTGAGTGAGTGAGTGAGTGAGTGAGTGAGTGAGTGAGTGAGTGAGTGAGTGAGTCAGTGAGTCAGTGAGTCAGTGAGTCAGTGAGTGAGAGAGTCAGTAAGTGAGTCAGTGAGTGAGTCAGTAAGGGAGTCAGTGAGTCAGTGAGTGAGTGAGTCAGTGAGTCAGTGAGTGAGTCAGTGAGTCAGTGAGTGAGTCAGTGAGTCAGTAAGGGAGTCAGTGAGTCAGTGAGTGAGTGAGTCAGTGAGTCAGTGAGTGAGTGAGTGAGTCAGTGAGTGAGTCAGTGAGTGAGTGAGTCAGTGAGTGAGTGAGTCAGTGAGTGAGTGAGTCAGTGAGTGAGTGAGTCAGTGAGTGAGTGAGTGAGTGAGTGAGTGAGTGAGTGAGTGAGTGAGTCAGTGAGTCAGTGAGTGAGTCAGTCAGTGAGTCAGTGAGTCAGTGAGTCAGTGAGTGAGTCAGTCAGTGAGTCAGTGAGTCAGTGAGTCAGTGAGTGAGTCAGTGAGTGAGTGAACTGAAAAAAGTGAAACATTGAATGAACTTAAAAAACAGGTCACAAATAAAAACATCTAGTTGAGTGAATCAAATTAAATTAAATTAAATTAAAATAATCCTAACCCTATGCAATTCAATTAGGTGTGACCATAAAAAGTTATTTTTAAAAGTTGATTCAATGTTTTCCTTCTTTCAGTCTGTGTGAGGACTGTGTGTGGGAGTAAAAAGAAGCATGAGGACACAGAGACAGATGGACAGGCGGACGGACAGACAGTGACAAATCTCGGCTGCGGCAAAGGTGAGTCTGAGGGCAAGCGCGTGAGGCGTCCGCTTAACGAAATGTCATAGTGATCATCTGAAAATGAAAAACACAAATACAGTCAAACAGGGGACACACAAAAATAATAATTAAAAAAACAAACAAACATCCAAGTGCAGGATTCCAGAGTTTTTAGTCCAAACTTTTAGAAGCTGCTCCAAACTGTGTATACAACTAGAGGACCTCCCTTTTGTTCCTCTCAACTTTAACCTTCAAGCGACCGTGTGGGGACATTTACCCTAATGGACCATCTCTTTATTTTTTTATCCAAATTTTCTTTCTTAGCATGGGTTTGTCAGTCGACTAATCTTATACACTTACACGGTTGTTTGCAGGAATCAGCCAATTAATGTGGCGTAGGTTTAACACACTGTTGTGGGGTCATTTATGCAACATTACTGTTGTGGGGTCATTTATGCAACATTGCTGTTGTGGGGTCATTTATGCAACATTACTGTTGTGGGGTCATTTATGCAACATTGCTGTTGTGGGGTCATTTATGCAACATTGCTGTTGTGGGGTCATTTATGCAACATTGCTGTTGTGGGGTCATTTATGCAACATTACTGTTGTGGGGTCATTTATGCAACATTGCTGTTGTGGGGTCATTTATGCAGCACTGCTGTTGTGGGGTCATTTATGCAACATTGCTGTTGTGGGGTCATTTATGCAACATTGCTGTTGTGGGGTCATTTATGCAACATTGCTGTTGTGGGGTCATTTATGCAACATTGCTGTTGTGGGGTCATTTATGCAACATTGCTGTTGTGGGGTCATTTATGCAACATTGCTTTTAAATGTTATTCAAATGTTCTACTTCTAATCAGTATTTTATATTTTATTGCAGTGAACCACAGCTAACGAGGCTATTGAAGCTAACGAAGCTAACGAAGCTAATGAAGCTAATGATGCTAGCAATATTTACAGACGCTAAACTGGCGTCTCGTCTTAACCTTTTTATCTGGATTACACAAGCGTTTTCTGTAACAAATCTTCGTACATATGGGGACGCCAGAGTGTGTAGAATTGGATATACATGCTAGGCTGTAGGTCACAGGTGTCAAACATAAGGCCCGGGAGCCAAAACTGGCCCGACATAGGGTCCAATCTGACCCCTGCGATGAATTTGGGAAATACAAAAATTGCCGTATTTTCTGCACAATCAATTAATTTTTATTTTATAATGTATTATTTTTTTATATAAGGCACACTGGACTATAAGGTGCATTTAAGTGAAGTGACATAAAAAGTTTAAATTATGAAGGACAGTAACTGAGGACTTTTCTGACACGGACATAGATGCTTGGAAGATAAATATAGAAGGAGAGTAAAAAAAAAAAAAAAAGTACAACATTGAATCAACTTCTTCTAAATCTGAATCAAATTCTTATTTAATAAGTCACACAAAAAAAACATAACAATTTGGTTCATTCAACTAGATTTTTTTTTAATGTGTGACCATAAAAAGTCAAAATTATGATATAAAAAGTCAAAATTATGATATAAAAAGTCAAAATTATGATATAAAAAGTAAAAATCATGATATAAAAAGTAAAAATCATGATATAAAAAGTAAAAATCATGATATAAAAAGTAAAAATTATGAGATAAAAAGTAAAAATTATGATATAAAAAGTAAAAATTATGATATAAAAAGTCAAAATCATGATATAAAAAGTCAAAATCATGATATAAAAAGTCCAAATCATGATATAAAAAGTCAAAATCATGCTATGAAAAGTCAAAATCATGATATAAAACTAAAAATGATGATATAAAAACTAAAAATCATGATATAAAAACTAAAAATCATGATATAAAAAGTCAAAATCATGATATAAAAACTAAAAATCATGAAATAAAAAGTCAAAATCATGATATAAAAATAAAAAATCATGATATAAAAAGTCAAAATCATGATATAAAAACTAAAAATCATGAAATAAAAACTAAAAATCATGATATAAAAACTAAAAATCATGAAATAAAAAGTCAAAATCATGATATAAAAAGTCCAAATTGAAGAAGAATTTTCAAGTCGATTCAATATTTTCCTTTTTTCAGTGTAGTTTGTTTATAATAAATAACAAACACCAAGCAGCCTTTCATAATAATAAGGATCCCTGTCCAGAGCATAATGGGGACATAAATGACCCCACGTGTTCTTGTTTCATTTTTTCCAGCCTGTGTTTCTTTCATCTTTGTAGGAAAGTGTTTTTATTTCACAGTCAAACTACGTCCAGGTTAATACGCAGCTGTGATGACGAATAATAATACAATTAAACTCGCTTTAGTAATAGTTTATCGATCTGAAAACATGCTTCAGTTAAGCTACGACGACCCCCAGAAAAAAAACTGAAATATTTTTACTGCAGACAAACATCGATTTTTTTATTTTTTATTGTTATAAAGATTTTTTGGGGTAAAATGTCTTTGGAAAAGTTTTGACACGAACCCTTGGAGAAAAGCAAAAATAAGAAAACACACTGTTTTTCCTGCTCCATAAATAAATGTGTGTCAAACATAAGGCTTGGGGGCCTAATCTGGTCCGCCAAAGGCTCCAGTCCGGCCCTGGGGATGAATTTGTGAAATGAAAAAAAAAAAATAGTTATTAACATATTAATAATCATTTTAGTTCAGGTTCCACATTCAGAACCAGTGAAATTATATCATAATTAGCGATAAATAATTACAACAATTATAAATATTTTTCACATATTTACAGTAAAATAAAGTAGAATTTTTGTTTAATTTGACTCGTTTCGTTGTAAAATATAGAGAAAAGTTTGAAGTTGACATTATTTATGTTTTATAATATTTCAAATTTAACTGAACATTCAGATCAAAGTGGGTCAGAACCAGTAAAATACTATCAGAATAATCTAGAAATAATCACAACTCCTTGTAAATATAAATAGTTTCACATATTTACACTAAAACAAAGTATAATTTCCATTTAATTTGACTATTTTCATTGTAAAATATAGAGAAAAGTTTGGAATTTATATTATTTATGTATTATAATGTTATTATTTCACTGGTTTGGCTTCATTTTACATCAAATTTAGCTGAATTTTCATGGTAAAATATTGATGAAAATGTCAAAATTCACATTATTTATGTATTTTAATGTTATTATTTCACATCAGATCACATTTATCTGAACGTGGCGCCTGAACTAACATGAGTTCCACACCGCTACGTTAGCTTTAGCTTGTGAGACGTGAGAGAAGAAACAAAGACAGAGGACGGATGGACACAGAGGACAGGCTGTTGTGGACAGACACACTTTGGACATGTGTGCGCTCACGGTACCTTGACCCGCTCTCCTTCGGGGGGGTCGGGCAGTTGGTCCACGCTGCGCTGGATGTCGTCCAGCCAGGCCAGTAGATCATGTGACTTCCTCCTGTACTGGTACCACTGGGGCGCGATGGCCAGAGCCTTCCTGTTCCTCAGCAAGCGAAGGTCCTGGAAACAGATGGAGACACAAACAACACGTCACAGACGTCTGTGTGGTTTGGTGTGGACGGAGCTGACGAGGCAACCCATAAAAATAACAACCAGGCTGGTTTTATTAACAGTTAAATATGAAACCCTCTGGATATTTAACACACACTGTGCATTTGGTGTTAAAAAAAGAAGCTTAAAATGGTGAAATGATGAGAGAAAAAGCCAAAATTATGTGATAAAATGCAAAAATTATGAGATAAAATGCAAAAATTATGAGATAAAAAGTACAGATTATGAGATAAAATGCAAAAATTATAAGATAAAAAGTCAAAATTATGCGATAAAAGGTGAAAATTGTGAGAAAAAAATTTAATTATGCAATAAAAGGTGAAAATTATAAGGAAAAGTAAACATTATGCAATAAAAAGTCAAATAAAAAGTCAAAATCCTGAAATAAAAGGTCAAAATTATGAGATAATTATAATAATACTTAAAAATAAAGCCTCCTTTTGAGTAATTTATTATTTAACATGTAGTGTTAAAGCAGGAGTCACTTTTACATTAATAATAGTGTAATTCATGTTTTTAATGACATTTTTCACCAGCACTGGAAGTTAAATTTAACTTTAACTTTTGTAAATTTATTTATTTTTTTTACTTTTGTTCCATTTTACTTAATAATACATGTTCATAAATAAATTATTGTGTAGAGTTGTCAGTAAAAACACATACAGTAGAATGTTTGGGTTTTATTTAATGCTTTTATGGCATCGACTAAAGGACAGAGCGTTACTGCCCCCTACTGTTAAAGAGAGAGAATGAACAATGATAATAAATGGTAATAAGAAATAAATGTTTGGTTTAAAGAAAGAAAAAAGAAAAAGAAAGAAAGAAAAAGAACGAAGGAGAAAGGAAAAAGAAAGAAAGAAAGAAAGAAAGAAAAAATAAGAAAAAAAAAGAAAGAAAAAGAAAAAAAGATAAAAGAAAGAAAGAAAAAAGAAAAAGAAAGAAAGAAAAAGAAAGAAAGAAAAAAGAAAGAAAGAAAAAGTAAGAAAAAAAGAAAGAAAAAGAAAAAAAGAAAAAAAGAAAGAAAAAAGAAAAAGAAAGAAAAAGAACGAAGGAGAAAGGAAAAAAGAAAAGGAAAGAAAGAAAGAAAGAAAGAAAAAATAAGAAAAAAAAAGAAAGAAAAAGAAAAAAAGAAAGAAAGAAAAAAAGAAAGAAAAAAGAAAAAGAAAGAAAAAGAAAAAAGAAAAAGAAAGAAAGATAAAAGAAAAAGAAAGAAAAAAAGAAAGAAAGAAAAAAGAAAAAAAAGAAAGGAAAAAGAAAGAAAGAATTATTGAGTTTAAAAATAAATAAAAAAATAAAAATAAACAGGATGTTTGAGTATAAAATAAATAGAAATAATAAAATGATGCAGTTAAATATTAGTGTGATAATTGTGTTGGTCCATAAACACTCAGGTGTTTCCATGGTTACCTTCACAGTGTTGTATTTGCTGTTCAGCTGGTTGTGTTTCACTCGCACTCGTTCTCTCTTCTCTGGGTCGGGGGCTCTTTTCTGAAGATTCTCTCCTTTCAACAGTAACTCCTTCACTGCTCCTTCTTCACAATCCTACAAACAAACATCCCATAATAAAAAAGACACTTGATTTATGTCATTAATTATCTGGTTCATTAAAAACACTGGTGTCAAACATAAGGCCCGGGGGTCACATCTGGGTCAACAAAGGGTCACATCTGGGTCAACAAAGGGTCACATCTGGGTCAACAAAGGGTCACATCTGGGTCAACAAAGGGTCACATCAGGGTCAACAAAGGGTCACATCTGGGTCAAAAAAAGGGTCACATCTGGGTCAACAAAGGGTCACATCTGGGTCAACAAAAGGTCACATCTGGGTCAACAAAGGGTCACATCTGGGTCAACAAAGGGTCACATCTGGGTCAACAAAGGGTCACATCTGGGTCAACAAAGGGTCACATCTGGGTCAACAAAAGGTCACATCTGGGTCAACAAAGGGTCACATCTGGGTCAACAAAGGGTCACATCTGGGTCAACAAAGGGTCACATCTGGGCCAACAAAGGGTCCCATCTGGGTCAACAAAGGGTCACATCTGGGTCAACAAAAGGTCACATCTGGGTCAACAAAAAGTCACATCTGGGTCAACAAAGGGTCACATCTGGATCAACAAAAGGTCACATCTGGGTCAACAAAGGGTCACATCTGGGTCAACAAAGGGTCACATCTGGGTCATTTAATTTAGTATTTTTTTTAATGTGATGACAAAAAAGATTCTATTCTATTCTATTCTATTCTACTCTACTCTATTCTATTCTATTTTATTCTATTCTATTCTTTCTTCACCTTGTCCTCTTGGAAGTCTTCCTCCTTCAGATTCTCTCCTTGCTTCACTTCTTCTTCCAGTAGTTCCAGCCACATCTGTGCTTCGCTGTCGTACTGTTCCAGCTCCTTGGCCGACGCCGCCGTCTACCGTGCACGCCCACGCACGTGCACGCCCACGCACGTGCACGCCCGTGGTAAAGTTACAGAGAGAAGAGAACATTATTAGTGTCCACGAGTCTTTGGTCCAACTTCAGAGACAATCTGAAGGACATGTGTGATTTTAAACCATTTCACTTCATTTTTTAGTCAATTTCAGTTTATTTTTGTTTGTTTTTTTGTTATTTTGACAAATTAAACCATAAAAGTCAGTGTTTTAGTCTAAACTTTTATAAAAACTCCATTCTTTCATCTGAACTGGAATGGTTTAATATAAACACCTGTGTTTTCACTAGAATGCTGTCTGTCTGTCTGTCTGTCTGTCTGTCTGTCTGTGTGTGTGTGTGTGTGTGTGTGTGTGTGTGTGTGTGTGTGTGTGTGTGTGTGTGTGTGTGTGTGTGTCTGTGTGTGTGTGTGTGTGTGTGTGTGTGTGTGTGTGTGTGTGTGTGTGTGTGTGTGTGTGTGTCTGTGTGTGTGTGTGTGTGTGTGTGTGTGTGTGTGTGTGTGTGTGTGTGTGTGTAGTGGGTTCTTCTGGTCCATACCAGTCCAGATGCGATGCGCTGTGTGATGGCATCAAAGCGCTGGTTGAGCTGCTCCACTTTGGGTCCCACTTGGGCTTGACAGTTCTCCCCCCTGGTGGACATCAGCTCCTGGGACAGTGTCCTCACTTCCTCCATCTTATCCTTCGTCATCTCCAGCTCAGCGCGCAAAATCTACATGACATTATTTCAATTAAACCAATGCATGTAGCTAACACATAGTTACATGTTAACACATAGTTAGCTGCTAACACATAGCTAACTGTTAACACATAGTTAGGTGTTAGCACATAGCTAACTGCTAACACATAGCTAACTGTTAACACATAGTTAACTGTTAACACATAGTTAACTGTTAACACATAGCTAACTGTTAGCACATAGCTAACTGTTAACACATAGCTAACTGTTAGCACATAGCTAACTGTTAACACATAGCTAATTGTTAACACATGGTTAACTATTAACACATAGTTAGGTGTTAGCACATAGTTAGGTGTTAGCACATAGCTAACTGTTGGTACTGTATTTATTCCTAAATTAGACTGAACTGGAACATTCTTATTTACAAAAGATATAATATAATAATATGGAAACAAAAACCCTCACTGGGATAAATG
>CM035784.1:25624533-25627033 GCA_020466265.1 Siphamia tubifer
AGACTTAAACAGTTCCACTGTAAGAAATTAAAATAAGCAACAAAAGGAACAAAAAACTGTCAGTTATCAGTAAAATTAACAAAAATTAATAATAATTATGTGTAACATGAACAAAGTAAGACACTAACAAAACACGACTGAAGAAAAAAATATATAAAAAAAATTGACAAAAACAAGCAACGACATCAAAAAACACAAAAAAAAGAAATAAATGACTAGTGTTCATTAATCATAATTAAACTGATTAAAAAGAATTTAATGGATCAATTGTTTAGTTTCAACATGTTCAATAATAAACATGATAGATTTTTTAATCACTTTTTTCTGTAATTTTAAAGTTCTTGAACACATTTAAATTCTATTTGTTTTACGTTTGTGTTTAATGTTAAAGCATGTTTTTATTATTATTTACTTTTTGGTCTTTGTGTATTTGTGAGAAATTTGTCCACACACACACACACACACACACACACAGACACACGCACACACACACGCACACACACACACACACACACACACACACACACACAGACACACACACACACACAGACACACACACACACACACAGACACACGCACACACACGCACGCACACACACACACACACAGACACACACAGACACGCACGCACGCACACGCACGCATGCACACACACAGACACACACACAAACACACAGACACACACACACACACACACACACACAGACACACACACAGACACGCACAGACACACACACACAGACAGACACACACACACACAGACAGACACAGACACACACAGACACACACACACAGACAGACACAGACACACACACACACACACAGACACACACACAAACACACACACACACACACAGACACGCACAGACACACACACACACACACACACAGACAGACACAGACACACACACACAGACAGACACACACACACACACACACACACACACAGACACGCACAGACACACACACACACACACACACAGACAGACACACACACAGACACACACACACACAGACAGACACAGACACACACACAGACAGACACACACACACACGCACGCACAAACACACACACACACACACACAAGACAAAACAGTCGACCGACAAAGAGTGTTTAAATTATAATGAATCCAAACCAACCCTGTGATTAATCTGATTAAATATTTTAATCATTTCACAGCCCTGATATAAAATACATTAACTGGAGACAGAGGAGGAAGATGAGGAGGAAGAAAAGGAGGAAGATGAGGAGGAAGAAAAGGAGGAAGATGAAGAGGAGGAAAAGGAGGAAGATGAGGAGGAAGATGAGGAGGAAGAAGAGGATGAAGATGAGGAGGAAGAAAAGGATGAAGATGAGGAGGAAGAAAAGGATGAAGATGAGGAGGAAGAAAAGGATGAAGAAGAGGAGGAAGAAAAGGATGAAGATGAGGAGGAAGAAAAGGATGAAGAACAGGAGGAAGAAACTACAACAATAATTTGACTAATATTCAATCACAGACTAAACCTGTGTTTCTCTGTCCTTTGTCCCACCGTGTCCTCTGTCCCACCGTGTCCTCTGTCCCACCGTGTCCTCTGTCCCACCGTGTCCTCTGTCCCACCGTGTCCTCTGTCCCACTGTGCCCTCTCTCCCACCCTGTCCTCTGTCCCACCGTGTCCTCTGTCCCACCGTGTCCTCTGTCCCACCGTGTCCTCTCTCCCACCCTGTCCTCTGTCCCACCGTGTCCTCTGTCCCACCGTGTCCTCTGTCCCACCGTGTCCTCTGTCCCACTGTGCCCTCTGTCCCACCGTGCCCTCTGTCCCACCGTTTCCTCTGTCCCACCATGCCCTCTGTCCCACCCTGTCCTCTGTCCCACCGTGTCCTCTGTCCCACCGTGTCCTCTGTCCCACCCTGTCCTCTTACCCTGCCCATCAGTTCATCCCATCGTGTGTTGAAAGCGTCCAGTTTTTGTTGGATCAATTCGTCCAGAACTCCTCCGTCCATCAGAGTCTGAGCCAGTTCCTTTATCTGGTTCCTGTTGTCCTCTGGGTGTCGCAGTAGAACTTCCAGACCCTACGTGAAGTTTAAGAACATGAGTCACGATAACGTTACACTTAAAAACACGTCAACTTTAACCATGTGAGACTTTATGTTAGAGATCATTAATTAATATCTATGGTTATTTTGATGTCATTTCATGTTAATAATACTTTTATAAGCGCTTATTACAAGTTATTTCCAGTGTAATTACTGTGTCGTTTCTAGCTAATAGTGATACAAACAGCTTTAATTAATTTTAATGGTTATTTTGATGTCATTTCATGGTAATAATTATCAATATAACTACGTAATTAAGTAGGAAGAGACACTCGTTAATTCTCCAATTGTTGTCGTTTCTATGAAATGAAAAAAGTTAAACATCGAATCAACTTAAAAATTGTGTAATAGGTCACACATAAAAACATCTAGTTGAGTGAATTAAATTAAATTAAATTGAAATAACCCTAAGCTTATGCAATTTT
>CM035784.1:25634533-25639533 GCA_020466265.1 Siphamia tubifer
TTGTCTGTTAAAAAAACAACTTAAATATTTAAAAACTACTGTAGGAATCACCCTGATCACCACTCCAAGATGGCCGCCGTAGTTCTGTCGTCCCAGCAGCCAATGGTTGTTATGGTTACAGTGACTGTGGCAGCCATTTGCACTCTGAGAGAAGTGATCATGTGACCAGGGCTCTACACTAACTTTTTTTTCCAGGAGCACACGTGCCCCTAAGTTAAAAAATTTAGGAGCACACAAAAAAATAGGGGCACAAGTCGGTTTTAGTTTTAAATGTTTATTTATTTACAGTGCAGTACTTACGCACAGATACCAACATTGTTGAATGACTGCTGTCATTTGTGTTAATTTAGAGCAGACCATAACATAACTTTGTATTATGGGATGTTTTGTCCTTTGATACATTTTAGAACGTTGTATTGGCTGCCTTGTTATTAGATCCATTTTAGAATGATTAATCCTCTCAATATGTGCCGTGTTCGTCTCTATGTGGAGCTGTTCACACAGTTTTAATTCATTTCTAGTAGGTTTTCATTAACTCCTCAGGTCTGTGTGTCTTATTGTTGCTGCAACAAACACTCGCACATGTGCCACTGTTTGGTTTTCCTCGTTCACATGATGAAATATTTGCTGCAAATGTGAGTGAAATGGGCGCACTGTAGAACCCTGAATGTGACCATGTACGTCACATCCTGTGACATATAATTACGTAAAAACAGTTTTCATTGCATTTTTGCGATATATTAGAATATGGAAACGTCTGAAAAACCACCTCATGAAAGCGTGAAAACATTTTCTCGATGTTTGAGGTTTTTTTTTCGAAATTCAGGTGTTTCCATTAACAGTTTTTATAGCGATATTTATACTTTGTGAATTACCAAGGGTAATGGAAACACAGCTAATAATAGGAAATAAGTCTCTCTCTCTCTCCACTGTTTTTTCTGTTAATAGCCTGTATCAGCTTTTTTAGGTATTGACCCAGTGACCTCTGACCTCTTGGGTCTCTCTTTTTTACACAAAGTTAATATGGAGTTATATAAAACCATTTTCACAAATGTTTGTGTCAATATTCATTAAATATTCTGGGTTCTATATTTTCATTGTATTTTTTCATTTCTGTTTTTTTTTTAAGAGATATAGATGAATTAATAACTATCAACATATGTCATGTGACCCCATAGGAACATTAATTGCCAACCCATGCTTTAGAACAAGGTCTAATTATTTAGGATAATAAAGATCATCTCAGGGGGTGTCACATTTTTGTTTTTATTTTCGGTCATATATTATTTTTTAATATAAAAATGTCACAGTTAATGGATAATTGTTGGTTAATTTTCCAGGATGATAGATTCAGACAGACAACCTAAAACACCCCCACATGTTAAATGTCTGTGACGCCCCTCGTCTGGATGTTCTTAAAAACTCTACATTAAAAAAAAAACAAAAACCACTATCAATAAATCAACATAAAAACAAGTGTTTCCATTCAGTCTCATTGATCCAACTCCATCAATATTATAGAAGACGACGGTGTTTCCATGGTAACCAAGGAGCCTTTGAACATCCTAACTCCAATCGTTCCCATGTATTGATCGGATTATTGGACGGATATTAAACAAGTTAGATCTGTTTTGGGTGGAAGGTGGAAGTTTGGGTGTTTGTGAATTAAAATGAAATATAATGTAATAATTTAACACATAAAACAAAGGAACAGAACAAACATAATGATGTAAATGTGTGTTTGGCAGCGTGTTTCCAAACTTAAACATCTAAAAATACATTAGTTTTACTTCAGTTCTAAGGTAACATGAATATAAGACACAAATGTTGGTGTTTATTTCATCTAAAAGGTGTCAAACATGCGGCCCGGGGGCCAAATCCAACCCTCCAAAAGGGTCCAGTCTAACCTCTGGAATGAATTTGACAAATGCAAAAATGACAGAAAATATTAATCATTTTAGTTCAGGTTCTACATACAGACAAATTTAATTTGAAGTAAAATGCAATGTTAATTACATTAAAAAATAATCACAATTACAAACATTTGTCTTTGTAAATGTAAAAATGTTCATGTCATTTTATTGTATTTACACAAAATGATCATTTCGCAAAAAAAAAACAACAACAAACATTTTGAAACGTCTGAAGCTCAAATGTCTTATTATGTTCTATTGATCTGTAAGTTGTGTAAATGATAACTTGATACATAATATTGTTAAAACTGCACATAGTTTTCTTAAGACATTTCAGTTTGTTCATATTATTCACATTGTTTGAAAAAGATTCAAACATTTTCTCGACATAACTTGACTTTTTTTTTGCTCTAAAACATCGAGGAAAGTTTGGAGTTGCCATTATTTTAATATTATTATTATTATTTTACTGGTCTATATAATCTATAATCAACTGATCTAATGAGGTCACTGATAAAATAAAAGTCAATGAAAATATAAATGAACTTTTCATACATGGTGCCCCCCCCCCTCCCCCCATTATCCCACAGTTGTAGGAACAAGTTAAAAGATTAAAAAAATAAAAATAAATAAATAATAGTAGTATAAAATAAAAAAATATTGACATAAAACAGCAGAATAAAATAATGTTAGAAATAAAAAAATGTTATTAAAAGCCAAGTAAAAAAATAACAGGTTTTCAATTTACCCTTAAAAATATGATAGAAAACAAAGTAGTCAGAAACTGTTTCCATTACATTTGGAAATTCGCAAAATGTAAATATCGCTAGAAAAACTCGGAATGGAAACACCGGGATTTCCCAAAACCACTCAAATATCGATAAAAAGTTTTTTACGCTTTCATAAGGTGGTTTTTCAGACGTTTCGTTATTCTAATATATCGTAAAAAACGCAATGGAAACAGTTTTTACGTAATTATATGTCACATGATCACTTGTCTTGGAGTGAAAATGGCCGCCGCAGTCACTGTAACCATGACAACCACTGGCTGCTGGGACGACAGAACTATGGCGGCCATCTTGGAGTGGTGATCAGGGTGATTCGTACAGTCGACACAGTGAAGGTTTAACTTTATTATCTGTTAGTTTTTAAATATTTAAGTTGTTTTTGTTTTTTACAGATAAATATTTTCTCTGTTCTGTAAAGTGTCAAGTACAAAAACTGTATAAAAAACACTACATACATTTATCATTTGTTGTTATTGTTAAGTGCTGAGCATATTTACACTTAGTATTTCGACCTGACAATGTGGGGACCTCATGTACAGACCCTTATAACCTTAACCAGCTGGTTAATTTGACATGTTAGTGTCTTTAAAAAGTTCACCACAGACTTTTACTGATGAGAGAATTAGCCCATTCATTCATGCTAATGCTGTTAAGCTGCAGAATGCGCTATAAATGCATGATTATTTATTTATTTATTTATTCATTTTTTCCTTTTTGTGGAGTTAGAAATGATCATCTGTAAACATACTCTACTAACTCTCTCCAAACACACTCTTATTCTGATAAATCAAACTTTAAACGAGTCCAAATTATAAAATAAAAAGTCAAAATTATTGCTAATTGTCGGTTCTCGTTTATTTAAACACATGTAAAGCATATTTACACTTAATATTTCAACCTGACAATGTGGGGACCTCATGTATAGACCCTTATAATGTTAACCAGCTGGTTAATTTGATATGTTAGTGTCTTTAAAGAGTTCACCAGACACTTTTACTGATGAGAGAATTAGCCCATTCATTCATGCTAATGCTAACAATGATGGCCAATCAGCGACTGTCATTTCCTTTTCCCATCATGGTATGAGCTCTTACCTCCAGAGTTTTACATTTCCCGTCCAGGCGGCTGCACAGACGCTGGTAATTGGCCGTCAGTACGTCCAGCTCGGAGCGCAAAGCATCGTGGGCCGTGGGCGGAGCTTTGGCGATAAAGCTGTTGACGCTGTCGGTTAGCAGTTTGACCTTTAGCTCCTTCGAATGGACCTCCTCCTGGGCTCTCTGATGGAAGGATGGAAGCACAGGAAATAACAGCTGTTATTTGTCCACAGTTGGACGTGTGCTGTGAGGACAGCGGGGACAGCAAGAGACCTCAGCGGGACGAAGACACTGAAGGATGCTGCAAAAAATAACTGCCGAAAAATGTATTTAGACAAAAGACAAACCTGGTTGAGCTGCAGAGTGTGTTAGAAATGCATGACTTTTTTTTTTTCCTTCTTGTAGAATTATAAATTATCATCTGTAAACATAATGGACTAACTCAACTCTGATAAGTTCTAACATGGAACAAAACACACTCTTATTCTGATAAATCAAACTTTAAGAGTCCAAATTCTGAGATTAAAAAGTCAAAAATATGTGATAAAAAGTTACAATTATGCGATAAAAAGTTACAATTATGCGATTAAAAGTCAAAATTTTGAGATGAAAAGTCAAAATTATGTAATAAAATGTCAAAATTATGTGATAAAAAGTCAAAATCATGTGATGAAAACTTACAATTATGCGATAAAAAGTTACAATTATGCGATAAAAAGTTACAATTATGCGATAAAAAGTCAAAATTTTGAGATGAAAAGTCAAAATTATGTAATAAAATGTCAAAATTATGTGATAAAAAGTCAAAATTATGTGATAACAAGTCAAAATTATGCAATAAAAACTTACAATTATGCAATAAAAAGTCAAAATTTTGAGATGAAAAATCAAAATTATGCAATAAAATGTTACAATTATGCGATAAAAAGTAAAAAATTATGCAATAAAACGTTACAATTATGCGATAAAAAGTAAAAATTTGGAGATGTAAATTCAAAATTATACAATAAAAAGTCAAAATTATGTGACAAAGAGTCCTCAGCGGGACGAAGACACTGAAGGATGCTGCAAAAATAACTGCTGAAAAATTTATTTAGACAAAAGACAAACCTGGTTGAGCTGCAGAGTGTGTTAGAAATGCATGACTTTTTCTGTTTTGTTTTAACCCAGATGTAAAGAATGATGATATAAAAAGTCAAAATGAT
>CM035784.1:25642033-25669758 GCA_020466265.1 Siphamia tubifer
TATTTATATAAATATATGTTGTGCAAAAAAAAGTGGAGGAGATAAACTGTGACTCTCCCTCTCTCTCTATTTACATATAGCCAACCACATGCTATCTTCCTGTAAACATTGCAGAGTAACAAGTGTAAATAACGGGTGGTATTTATGATGATTAATGTAACAGTGATGATCGTCTTAAAGGAGGACAGAATGTGACAGAACTGGACACTTGACAGACGGTCGGACAGATGGCTCTAAAACTGTCCTGACGAATGGTCACCCTAGCTAACGTTAGCCTTTTCTTTGTTGGTGTTAAAATGCTGATGCTTGTGTCAGTGAACAGTGTTAGGTTACAGTGAACTTTAATATAACTTTTATATAACATTACTGGACAGACGTGTGTCAGCTGACAATATCATGACATCATCACAAGTCGACTCAACTCCAGGAAGATAAGTCGACTTGAAAAAAACTGAAGTCGTTAATGTCCTAATATATATATATATATATATATATAGATAGATAGATAGATAGATAGATAGATAGATAGATAGATAGATAGATAGATAGATAGATAGATAGATAGATAGATAGATAGATAGATAGATAGATAGAAGTGCTTTTCAAGTTTTCACTTTTTATCTCATAATTGTGACTTTTTATAGCCACATATAAAAAACATATACAAAAACATTTAGTTGAATGAACCAAATTAAATTGTATAGGGTTAAGGATATTTTAATTTAATTTAATTCACTTAACCAGATGATTTTATGTGTAAGTTCATTCAGTGTAGAAAGGCACAAAGGAAAATCAAAACGTGTGTGAGTTTATTTTTTCTGTTAAAGGCCTAAAGCCCCGGGTGAAGTTAGAGAGAGAAGAAAAGAAGAGAAAGGAAGCTGTTCTGTGACTGGAATGAAAAGAAAGTGAGGAGGACGTGGGCGTTATTGACCTGGAATTAACCAGGATGAAGATAGAGCGACAGAGGAGAGAGATAGAGCAGCTGCATCATCTGTTCTAATGCTATCACACCTTAGCTACACTACACACAACTACACACAACTACACACAACTACACACAACTACACACAACTACACACAACTACACACAACTACACACAACTATACACAACTATACACAACTACACACAACTACACACAACTACACACAACTACACACAACTACACACAACTACACACAACTACACACAACTACACACAACTACACACAACTATACACAACTACACACAACTACACACAACTACACACAACTACACACACCTACACACAACTACACACAACTACACACAACTACACACAACTACACACAACTACACACAACTATACACAACTACACACAACTACACACAACTACACACAACTACACACAACTACACACAACTACACACAACTACACACAACTACACACAACTACACACAACTACACACAACTATACACAACTACACACAACTACACACAACTACACACAACTATACACAACTACACACAACTACACACAACTACACACAACTACACACAACTATACACAACTACACACAACTACACACAACTATACACAACTACACACAACTATACACAACTACACACAACTACACACAACTACACACAACTACACACAACTACACACAACTACACACACCTACACACAACTACACACACCTACACACAACTACAACTACAACTACACACACCTATACACAACTACAACTACAACTACACACACCTACACACAACTACAACTACAACTACACACACCTATACACAACTACACACACCTACACACAACTACACACACCTATACACAACTACACACAACTAGACATAACTACACACAACTACACACAACTACACACACCTACACACACCTACACACAACTACACACACAACTACACACAACGACACACACAACTACACACACAACTACACACAACGACACAAAACTACACACAACTACACACAACTACACACAATTACACACACCTACACACACCTACACACACCTACACACACAACTACACACAACGACACACAACAACACACGACTACACACAACTACACACAACTACACACAACAACACACAACTACACACACCTACACACAACTACACACACAACTACACACAACGACACACAACTACACACAACACACGACTACACACAACTACACACGACTACACACAACAACACACAACTACACACAACTACACACAACTACACACACCTACACACAACGACACACGACTACACACAACAACACACAACTACACTCACCTACACACACCTACACACAACTACACACACCTACACACAACTACACACACCTACACACAACTACACACACCTACACACACCTACACACAACTACACACAACTACACACAACTACACACAACCACACACAACCACACACAACCACAAACAACTACAACTACACACAACGACACACAACTACACACACCTTTACACAACTACACACAACTACAACTACACACAACTACACACAATGACACACAACTACACACAAATACACACAACTACACACCTACACACAACTACATACACAACTACACACTCCTACACACAACTACACACACAACTACACACACCTACACACAACAACACCATGGTTTTTCACAATAAAAGACACTGTATATTATCACATGACGCTGCTGAGGACACACACACAAACATGAAGACAATAACATCTACACACAACAGTCAGAGTGAAGAAACACATTCAATAGTTCATGTCATTATCTCCATGACAACAGAGAAAGTAAAGCTGAGGGTGAACTGAACCAGTTTCCATAATATACTGGTGAACAACCCTGACACAAACTAGTGCAGACTCCGCCAAGGCACAACACCTTCATGAAAGTAAAATATGTTTCTACATGTACTTTATGAGATAAAAACTTAACACTATTAGAAAAAAAGTTACAATTATGAGATAAAAATTTTACATTCTGAGATAAAATGTCAAAATCATGAGATTAAAAAGTCAAAATCATGAGATTAAAAAGTCAAAATCATGATAATAAAAAGTCAAAATCATATTAAAAAGTCAAAATCATGAAATTAAAAAGTCAAAATCATGAGATTAAAAAGTCAAAATCATGAGATTAAAAAGTCAAAATCATGATATTAAAAAGTCAATATCATGATATTAAAAAGTCAAAATCATGATATTAAAAAGTCAAAATCATGAGATTAAAAAGTCAAAATCATGATATTAAAAAGTCAATATCATGATAATAAAAAGTCAAAATCATGAGATTAAAAAGTCAAAATCATGAGATTAAAAAGTCAAAATCATAAGATTAAAAAGTCAAAATCATGAGATAAAACTTCTAAATTACGTTACGTTACGTTATGTTCTGTT
Organism: Siphamia tubifer; assembly: GCA_020466265.1. Classification (NCBI taxonomy): domain Eukaryota; kingdom Metazoa; phylum Chordata; class Actinopteri; order Kurtiformes; family Apogonidae; genus Siphamia; species Siphamia tubifer. The sequence continues at coordinate 25,645,418 of CM035784.1, forward strand.
ACGTTCTATTACGTTCTATTATGTTCTATTATGTTCGGTTCTATTCCAGCTGATACATGAGTGTAAACCTCGTTCTTTCCCACTGTGTGTCTTTCTCGGCTCATACCTTTAACTCTTCCACAGCCTTACGAAGCTCTTCTGGACTTTTGTATGTGAAGTCTCTCTCCAGGTAGTCTTCCTCAGCCTGGTTGATCCACTCCTGCATCTCCTGCATCTCTTTCCTCAGGGCCATGGTTTTATCTAAGCCTCCTTTCAGAGCAGACTTCTTAGCGTAGGCCTGAAACAGACACACACATACACCTGTGGGTCAGGGCTGTGTGGACGCATCAACCACATTTACTGAAGACGCTTCGTAGGGTCCACATATGGACTGGAAGTAAATAACAACAAACTACAGTAAACAACAGGTGTGGGCTTTTATGTTTTATAATTAACCACAGAAGAACCATATTATAACAAACACAATTATAGTCCAAGAAAAACATCCAAACCAAGGAATATGTAGTCCTGATGTAGTCCTAATGTAGTCCTAATGTAATCCTAATGTAGTCCTGATGTAGTCCTGATGTAGTCCTGATGTAGTCCTGATGTAGTCCTGATGTAGTCCTAATGTAGTCCTAATGTAGTCCTAATGTAGTCCTAATGTAGTCCTGATGTAGTCCTGATGTAGTCCTAATGTAGTCCTGATGTAGTCCTAATGTAGTCCTAATGTAGTCCTAATGTAGTCCTGATGTAGTCCTAATGTAGTCCAAATGTAGTCCTAATGTAGTCCAGATGTAGTCCTGATGTAGTCCTAATGTAGTCCTAATGTAGTCCTAATGTAGTCCTAATGTAGTCCAAATGTAGTCCTGATGTAGTCCTAATGTAGTCCTGATGTAGTCCTGATGTAGTCCTAATGTAGTCCTGATGTAGTCCTAATGTAGTCCTAATGTAGTCCTAATGTAGTCCTAATGTAGTCCTAATGTAGTCCTGATGTAGTCCTGATGTAGTCCTAATGTAGTCCTGATGTAGTCCTAATGTAGTCCTAATGTAGTCCTAATGTAGTCCTGATGTAGTCCTAATGTAGTCCAAATGTAGTCCTAATGTAGTCCAGATGTAGTCCTGATGTAGTCCTAATGTAGTCCTAATGTAGTCCTAATGTAGTCCTAATGTAGTCCAAATGTAGTCCTGATGTAGTCCTAATGTAGTCCAAATGTAGTCCTAATGTAGTCCTAATGTAGTCCAAATGTAGTCCTGATGTAGTCCTAATGTAGTCCAAATGTAGTCCTAATGTAGTCCTAATGTAGTCCTGATGTAGTCCTGATGTAGTCCTAATGTAGTCCTAATGTAGTCCTAATGTAGTCCTAATGTAGTCCTAATGTAGTCCTAATGTAGTCCAAATGTAGTCCTAATGTAGTCCTAATGTGGTCCAGATGTAGTCCTGATGTAGTCCAGATGTAGTCCAGATGTAGTCCTGATGTAGTCCTAATGTAGTCCAAATGTAGTCCAAATGTAGTCCTAATGTAGTCCTAATGTAGTCCTAATGTAGTCCAAATGTAGTCCAAATGTAGTCCTAATGTAGTCCTAATGTAGTCCTAATGTAGTCCTAATGTAGTCCTAATGTAGTCCTAATGTAGTCCAAATGTAGTCCTAATGTAGTCCAAATGTAGTCCAAATGTGGTCCAAATGTGGTCCAAATGTGGTCCTAATGTAGTCCTAATGTAGTCCAAATGTAGTCCTAATGTCGTCCAAATGTAGTCCATTAGGACGACATTAGGACAACGAGACTGAACACCCCGACGCAGTTGTTCGGTCCCGTCAGGAAATATTTTTCCTATATTAACGCTAGGATAATACATTAATACATTATCCATTGCTAAACTTTGACTCAGTTTCATATAAATTCCAGTGACATTTTGCTTAAATATTTTAATAAAGTAAAAGTTTTTCTGAAACCATTTTGAAAACATGTAATAATTGTTTGTTTCTATTATAAATTAAAATATGAAAATAAAATTAATTAGTTACTCATCACTTGTCTCTAAATGTTTCAGTCTGTCCTCCTGTCTTACAGTGGACACACCTGTTTGTTTCAGTCTGTCCTCCAGTCTTACAGTGGACACACCTGTTTGTTTCAGTCTGTCCTCTAGTCTTTCAGTGGACACACCTGTTTGTTTCAGTCTGTCCTCTAGTCTTTCAGTTGACACACCTGTTTGTTTCAGTCTGTCCTCTAGTCTTTCAGTGGACACACCTGTTTCAGTCTGTCCTCCAGTCTTTCAGTGGACACACCTGTTTGTTTCAGTCTGTCCTCTAGTCTTTCAGTTGACACACCTGTTTGTTTCAGTCTGTCCTCTAGTCTTTCAGTGGACACACCTGTTTCAGTCTGTCCTCCAGTCTTTCAGTGGACACACCTGTTTGTTTCAGTCTGTCCTCTAGTCTTTCAGTGGACACACCTGTTTGTTTCAGTCTGTCCTCCAGTCTTACAGTGGACACACCTGTTTGTTTCAGTCTGTCCTCTAGTCTTTCAGTGGACACACCTGTTTGTTTCAGTCTGTCCTCCAGTCTTTCAGTGGACACACCTGTTTGTTTCAGTCTGTCCTCTAGTCTTTCAGTGGACACACCTGTTTCAGTCTGTCCTCCAGTCTTTCAGTGGACACACCTGTTTGTTTCAGTCTGTCCTCTAGTCTTTCAGTGGACACACCTGTTCCAGTCTGTCCTCTAGTCTTTCAGTGGACACACCTGTTTGTTTCAGTCTGTCCTCCAGTCTTTCAGTTGACACACCTGTTTGTTTCAGTCTGTCCTCTAGTCTTTCAGTGGACACACCTGTTTCAGTCTGTCCTCCAGTCTTTCAGTGGACACACCTGTTTGTTTCAGTCTGTCCTCTAGTCTTTCAGTGGACACACCTGTTTCAGTCTGTCCTCTAGTCTTTCAGTGGACACACCTGTTTGTTTCAGTCTGTCCTCTAGTCTTTCAGTGGACACACCTGTTTGTTTCAGTCTGTCCTCTAGTCTTTCAGTGGACACACCTGTTTCAGTCTGTCCTCCAGTCTTTCAGTGGACACACCTGTTTGTTTCAGTCTGTCCTCTAGTCTTTCAGTGGACACACCTGTTTGTTTCAGTCTGTCCTCCAGTCTTACAGTGGACACACCTGTTTGTTTCAGTCTGTCCTCTAGTCTTTCAGTGGACACACCTGTTTGTTTCAGTCTGTCCTCCAGTCTTTCAGTGGACACACCTGTTTGTTTCAGTCTGTCCTCTAGTCTTTCAGTGGACACACCTGTTTCAGTCTGTCCTCCAGTCTTTCAGTGGACACACCTGTTTGTTTCAGTCTGTCCTCTAGTCTTTCAGTGGACACACCTGTTCCAGTCTGTCCTCTAGTCTTTCAGTGGACACACCTGTTTGTTTCAGTCTGTCCTCCAGTCTTTCAGTTGACACACCTGTTTGTTTCAGTCTGTCCTCTAGTCTTTCAGTGGACACACCTGTTTCAGTCTGTCCTCCAGTCTTTCAGTGGACACACCTGTTTGTTTCAGTCTGTCCTCTAGTCTTTCAGTGGACACACCTGTTTCAGTCTGTCCTCCAGTCTTTCAGTGGACACACCTGTTTGTTTCAGTCTGTCCTCTAGTCTTTCAGTGGACACACCTGTTTGTTTCAGTCTGTCCTCTACTTTTTCAGTGGACACACCTCTTTGTTTCAGTCTGTCCTCTAGTCTTTCAGTGGACACACCTCTTTGTTTCAGTCTGTCCTCTAGTCTTTCAGTGGACACACCTGTTTGTTTCAGTCTGTCCTCTAGTCTTTCAGTGGACACACCTGTTTCAGTCTGTCCTCTAGTCTTTCAGTGGACACACCTGTTTCAGTCTGTCCTCTAGTCTTTCAGTGGACACACCTGTTTGCAGACGTTCTCCCACTGAGCGTTCAGTTGGTCCAGTTCCTTCTGGATGTAAACAGCGAACGGTGGCTCCGCCTCCTTTTTCAGGTACAAACCGACTTCGTTGATGCCGTTGACGCTGGGTTGGATGGTGTGAATGTCGTTGACCAGAGCCTGAACAAAAACACAGACGGTGATTCTCATGAAACTAGAGGTTTTTAAAGTACTGACATTCTGGACTAACGTAGACTTTTATCTGATACTTTTGACTTTTTATCTGATCAGTCTTCTCACCACACGTTCACTGTCTTCTCACCACACTCTCAGTCTTCTCACCACACATTCACTGTCTTCTCACCACACTCTCAGTCTTCTCACCACACATTCACTGTCTTCTCACCACACAGTCTCAGTCTTCTCACCACACGTTCACTGTCTTCTCACCACACGTTCACTGTCTTCTCACCACACGTTCACTGTCTTCTCACCACACACTCACTGTCTTCTCACCACACACTAACTATCTTCTCACCACACGTTCACTGTCTTCTCACCACACAGTCTCAGTCTTCTCACCACACAGTCTCAGTCTTCTCACCACACGTTCACTGTCTTCTCACCACACGTTCACTGTCTTCTCACCACACATTCACTGTCTTCTCACCACACGTTCACTGTCTTCTCACCACACAGTCTCAGTCTTCTCACCACACGTTCACTGTCTTCTCACACACACTCTCAGTCTTCTCACCACACACTCTCAGTCTTCTCACCACACACTCTCAGTCCATTTTCACCTACATAACTAATGTGTACTATTCAGTCCCTGACATTTATGGAGTCATTTCTGTAAAACCGTTCATGTCTTTTTTCGACAACATACTCATTTTCCATTTCCTGTCTATTTCCTGAGGGTATATTTTATACAGTTTAAACAGTTTCTTTGGGTATTTTATCAACTCTGAGGGTTTTTTTATGACTTCTCTGGGTCTTTTTTTAAATCCTAAGTCATTGTATTTCCATGTACTCAGTTCCAAACCGAGTGTAGTACTTTCAGCAGGTTCAGTATTTCTAGGGTGTAATAATAAACACAAAATAAAACAGAGCTTTTCAAATTATGTGATACTGAGCCTCACCTAAATAAAACTAATAGCAGCTGCCCCCCCCCCCCACACACACACACACACACATGTCATTATGTTTTTTGTTCAATACATTATTTATTAAAAAAATATTTTTTAAACATCTTGATCATCTGTGTGTTTTTAATACTAGTTATAGTTAACCATGTGTAGTGTAGTTAGTTAACCACATGTACTGTAGTTAGTTAACCACATGTACTGTCGTTAGTTAACCACATGTACTGTCGTTAGTTAACCACATGTACTGTAGTTGGTTAACCACATGTAGTGTAGTTAGTTAACCACATGTACTGTAGTTAGTTAACCACATGTACTGTAGTTAGTTAACCACATGTACTGTAGTTAGTTAACCACATGTACTGTAGTTAGTTACCCACCTGTACTGTAGTTAGTTAACCACATGTACTGTAGTTAGTTAACCACATGTGCTGTAGTTAGTTAACCACATGTGCTGTAGTTAGTTAACCACATGTACTGTAGTTAGTTAACCACATGTGCTGTAGTTAGTTAACCACATGTACTGTAGTTAGTTAATCACATGTACTGTAGTTAGTTACCCACCTGTACTGTAGTTAGTTAACCACATGTACTGTAGTTAGTTACCCACCTGTACTGTAGTTAGTTACCCACCTGTACTGTAGTTAGTTAACAACATGTACTGTAGTTAGTTAACCACATGTACTGTAGTTAGTTAATCACATGTACTGTAGTTAGTTAACCACATGTACTGGAGTTAGTTAACTACATGTCATAGTACTAGTACTAGTTAGTCTTTTTTATTCAGGTTTATTCTTTCTCATGTCACGCCTCCACTACAGTCCTTTGGTCTCCCCCTAGGGAAGCCCCGCCCCCCCAGGTGAAGCCCCGCCTCACTGTTTGAACAGCAGACATGTGATCTTTTCTTACCGTGCACTGCTCTAACTGTTTCTCCAGTGCTTCAGAGTCACCTAACGCTGGCCATTCCTCGTTCAGAAACACGTCCACATCTGCCATCCACTTCTTTAGCGTCTTCACATCATTCTGGAAACATCCATCAACCCAGACATGTTTAATGAACGCAGTATTTCATTCATGTCCCGCAGCTGAGCAGGTCAAGTTCCCGTATTTGCTCGGTCATTAAACTTTAAGCTGAGGGATCGTTTAGAATAATTGATTTCACCTCGAACTGCATGAGTTTGGCCATGAGCTCCTGGATCCTCTGAGCGTTCTCTGTCAAAGTGGCGCCAAGACGTCTCCAGCGGGACATGATGGCGTCCATCTCTGAGCGGTATCTGAGGAAAATCACAAATGTTGACACTTTTGTTCTGACTTTTAAGAATGATTTTAAATTAGAGTTTTAGGATGAAATATGCTGAACCTTCCAGTTGTGGTCGGTCGGGTTGTTTGATTTGACAGCTAGCTTATTAGCGTATTAGCTTCAACAACACACCATGCTAATATCTATCTGAACTGTACTGTGTTATTCATGTCCCCATGTGGCATTTACACACAGTAATGAAGCAGGAACATATGAATAGAAGGAGAAATGGCTATGTTGGCATGGTTACGGAGCAACACAGCTGCTAATTCTAAACACGTTCATAACCGTGGTGCGTTCAACAGCGTGGGATATTGGAAAACTTACAGGAAATTAGTTGTTCCTGAATAAATATAATTAAACAATGAAATAATTAAACAGTTTGGACTTTCTAACAAATGTAACCGGATCATATTTCGGGATCTTTTTGTAATTTTATTTTGTGTTTCAATATCCTGGGTTAAATTTAACTCGAAACAGGAAGTGACTTCATGTCGTAGTCGGAACTGCATGTGAAGCATTCTGGGTATTTGTGTTTTTCCGGTTGGTAAAAGGTTCATGAAATGTGACAAAGAATCCAAACGGGACCAGGAGTAATACATATGAAGACACGTAAGTTCACCAATTTAGTTGAAATATTTTACTATACGTAATTTACATGGTGAATTTAGCAGAAGATAATGTACAAGAGGTTAGCAAGTAAATGCACCTGCAGATTTGCCGCCTGATTTGTTAGCCTAGCATACCGTGGCTCAACATGGTGCCTCTTTACAAGGATATAGCATTAAAAATGTTAGCCTACTTAAGTGTGTGTGTAAATGTTGGCTGTTTTCTACTTTTGATTTGATTTGAATGATTTATTTCGAACATGTGCAAAGTGCAACAATAATCAATACAGCAATAATAATAATAATAATAATAATAATAATAACAATGACATGTCCGAAAAGGAGTAGGATGAAGCATAAGCTTATTTAATCCTACCCCTTCTTCACTTCCCCAATAACCTAATTTCATCTTATAGTAATATAGTGCATAGTACAAAAAAATGATGATAAATAAAATAATAACAATAACAATAATAACAATACCAATAATCAATAACTGAAGTACTAAACATAGACATATATACAAAAAACCCCAAAAAATAACTATAAACAAATGAGCAGATAGGAAAGTAGGTAACAAATAGTTTTTTTGTTGTTTATTGTTTTCTTTTTTCCTCCCTTCCTTCTTCTTCTTTTCCCTTTTTTTTCTTTCCATTTTCTAAGTTGTCTGCATTTTGCTCTTATTTTTTATTTTATTTATTTTATTTTTCTATTCATTCACTTATTTTATTCATTTATATCTTTTAACCCCACAGAGGGGGAGTCAACAGTGCTTCAGATCAGTACATATTCCAGTCTTGCAGACATATACTAGACTATTTAGTGCATGTGTGCGACCATCATCGGTCCTCCCCGAAAGCTGAGCAGACATCCCCCATTAGAACTCTCCCTTACAAGCCAGTGAGTGCAGTGCTGCACCTCAGTGATGTGCGGAGGAAACAAAGACTGGACAGGACGGACAGGACGAACGGGGACAGAAACCAACAGGCGGTGCTATTGTAATTAAAGACTGTAAGGTGATGTGTTATTACCAACCACCAACTGTCCATCAATAAAAACAAATAAATAAATAAGTCAATCAGAAAAAGTACTTTAGTCACAATATTGTGTGTGTTTACATTTGTCACACGGAGATGATTAATGAAATCTGGAATTTCTACTGTAACCCAAACCAGGGAGACTCGGTGTCCTGTGAAAATCAGTAAACATGTGCTGGTGTGGAAGTTGTGTAAGTGAACATCTTTTCTTTTTTTTTTTTTATCTTAGCATATTTGGATTGTAAACTTTAGGTTTGTGGTGTACTAATGTTGTTATATGTTTTTTTTTCCTCCCTAGTATCACAACTACCGTTTTTGTTTTCACTAAATCAGATTTTCTGACTTTTATTTCTTAGTACTCAAGGTTTTTTTTTTTAGACTACCCTCTTGGGGTTTGGAGAAAATTATACTGTAACATAAAAATGTGTATCTAAACTCAGACAGAGAGACACCATGTAAACTTTATTTCTTTGACATTCATTTATCGATCGCTCTTGTGATTATTTCCAATCATAAGTGTGTGATCATTTACTTTTTGATTATTTCTCCTGCATAAATAAATGCACATTTACTCTCTATCAGATAAAACCTGTCAACTGCATTTGTTGTTCCGTATGTATTATATCCCGGCAACACAAACATTAAAATAACCTGGGAAACGAGGTTGATCAACTAAATTCGTGTGAGGGTGACGTACAACGTGGTCAGTATGTTATGGTGTGGAGTCAAGTTAGCAGAGTGGCAGCTGTGTTACAGGTTGTCGGATTTTAACAAGGAAATAAATGTAGGTATGTGAGTAAGACCATTGATTAATTTTTTCAAATATGGGTTGAAAAGCGGGTCGGGTCCATTTTTTTCAAATATATTTTATTACGGTCCAAGCCGCAGGCGGGTTAGTTAAAAAAAGCATTCGGTATATATATATATATATATATATATATATATATACGTACGTTACCACCACGGAGGCCACGCGTTCTAGAACACGTTCTGTAACGCGTGATATAATAAAGACAACGCGTGGCTATGTGAACACTTTGGCTTGCCATAGTCCCGCAAGAGGTCCGCGGTGGTCACATGATGCAATACGCTGCCGCCCGCGCACATAATGCTCGACCATAAAGAGTCTTACAGTTAGCACTGCAGAAGGGCTTGAGCAAAAAGATAGACCTACCTTAACTTACCAAGAGATAGACATGCATTTATTCTGCACCCGCACTCACTACCTTTTTTTAACAGTCCATGGAGGACATTTTAAAAGGAATCCCTCACATCTCCAGTATCGAAATTAGTATTGAGTATCGAGTATTATTCTTAGTATCGGTATCGAGTTGGAAATTTTAGTATCGTGACAACCCTAATATATATATATATATATATATGAAGAGTTCATTTGCAAAAACAGATAACTCCGTTTTAAATTTTTTTCACAAAATGGCTTTTTTTTTTTTACTCTACATTCCGGGTAATACTCATTGATTTGATATATTATTTATTCAATTCAGTGGACCTTACCAAATGAAATAAATATATCAAATCAATGAGTATTACCTGGAATGTAGAGTAAAAAAAAAAAAAAGCCATTTTGTGAAAAAAATGAAAAATGGAGTTATCTGTTTTTGCAAATGAACTCTTCATATATATATATATATATATATATATATATATATATATATATATATATATATATATAATTTTTTTTTTGTCTATCCTATAGTTTATCTCTCTTCAAATACATGAATAACTGTTCAATATAACTAACGTACGCTTTAGTCACGTGTGTCTCCTCCAGTAGCTTCTATATTCCTGCCTCTTATATATTTGTATAAAGAACATGACGTCCAAACGTCCTTTTAAAGAACGTAGCGAGGACATCTGCACCAGTCGAGCATTTCATTACATCTCACTTTATGACATGACTACAGTTTATTTTATGGCAAGGTCTTAAAGCAAATATTGTGCACTCTGTCAAGGCCTGGAAATAAAAGTAACTACTATTATTATTCTTTATGTAAAGTACAATTCAGCCTTGGTTCAATAATACACGGAGACGATGAAAAGTACTACTATTTTTTTTTCTCTGCAGTTGGATTTAACTAGTTTATGTTGTTATGGGGTCATGTGTTCACAGAGACCCCACAAGACACACACACACGCACACAGTTTTTTTTAATTCAATAAAATAAAACATTAAATTAATAAACAAACAAATACAAATATATTCAAACCATTGAAAAATACATTATTCATTTTGCATCTGTTCCCATGTTATTACATTTTCTACAGAAGAAAAAAGTTGTAATAAGTAAAAATAAAAAGTACAAATATTTTCCAAATGTAATCACATATTAGCAGAGGTGGTCAAAGTAAAGTACAACTACTTGTGTAAAAAAATACTTTGGTAAAAGTAGAAGTACTGATTCAAAGTCATCATGAGTTAAAAAAAAATAAAAAAAAAAAAAAAAATATATATATATATATATATATATATATATATATATATATATATATATATATATATATATATATATATATATATATATAAGATAAAAATTTATATTTTTAAGAGGAAAAGGTCCAAATTGTCAGATAAAATCTTAAAATTGTGAAATAAAGTCAAAATTTGTGCCCACTGATTTTCCCTCTGAAGTGACGTAATATAAAGAGTATAAAGTACATATATTTATATAAGTGTAAACAGTATAAAGTACATATATTTATATAAGTGTAAACAGTATAAAGTACATATATTTATATACATGTAAAGAGTATAAAGTACATATATTTATATAAATGTAAAGAGTATAAAGTACATATATTTATATAAGTGTAAACAGTATAAAGTACATATATTTATATACATGTAAAGAGTATAAAGTACATATATTTATATAAATGTAAACAGTATAAAGTACATATATTTATATAAGTGTAAACAGTATAAAGTACATATATTTATATACATGTAAAGAGTATAAAGTACATATATTTATATAAATGTAAAGAGTATAAAGTACATATATTTATATAAGTGTAAACAGTATAAAGTACAAATATTTATATAAATGTAAAGAGTATAAAGTACATATATTTATATAAATGTAAAGAGTATAAAGTACATATATTTATATAAATATAAAGAGTATAAAGTACATATATTTATATAAAAATGTAGGGAGTAAAATTAAAAGTTCCAGAAAAGTACCTACTCAATTAAAGTACAGATACCTGTCAGTATAGTAACAAAGTACTTTTACTTCATTACTTCCCACCTCTGTTTATTCCATAATGCGTCACATATTGTGTTGTTATTATTTTTTCCTTCAGTCTTACTTTTGGCTGATTTCTGGTGGAGCCTTCTGGAACACCTGCTCCACGGTGGAGGTCAGGTAGTCCACCTCCCCCTGGTGTTCGGCCAGAGCCGCCTGTAGACCCTGAGGGACAGACGGACGGACACGTGTTAAAAAGCACAAGTGGTGGAAGAAGGATCTGGAACATTTACACAAGAAATAAATACAATACTGTAGCGGTGTCCGGCACAACAGACCCCGCCCCCTCAGGGACAGACAAACCCCGCCCCCTCAGAGACAGACAGACCCCACCCCTTTAGAGACAGACAAACCCCGCCCCCTCAGGGACAGACAAGCCCCGCCCCCTTTAGACACAGACAAACTCCGGCCCCTTTAGAGACAGACAAACCCCGCCCCTCAGGGTCAGACAAACCCCGCTCCCTCAGAGACAGACAAACCCCGCCCCCTCATAGACAGACAAACCCCGCCCCCTCAGGGACAGACAAACCCCGCCCCCTCACTCACTTTTGACCCGGTTTACCCTATCTCTTATTGTGAATGTGACCTTTGACCTACATTCACCAACATTTAAAGGTGTCATTCCACTGAAAACCACTTTTGTCCTTTTGGAATCTGACGGCTCGTCCAGCGTCACCATGGTGACGGCTCGCCCAGCGTTACCATGGTGACAGCTCGCCCAGTGTTACCATGGTCACAGCTCGGCCCGCGTTACCATGGTGACGGCTCGCCCAGCGTTACCATGGTGACGGCTCGCCCAGCGTTACCATGGTGACGGCTCGGCCAGCGTTACCATGGTCACAGCTCGGCCAGCGTTACCATGGTGACGGCGCGCCCAGCGTTACCATGGTGACGGCTCACAGATTATATTCAAAACCAAATTAAAAACATTTTTATTTTCAGGGAGATAAAGAATGGAGTCACAATTCTGTGAGCCCGTCCTTTACATTCTTTATAATAATAATCAAATTTTAATGTATTTCTGATTTACTCTATTGAAATTGTATATTATATGTACAATCAGTTTACACTTGTAATCTTATTCTTATTAATTGAAGTTTTATAATGCATATATAATCAGTTTATCTTGTACTTTTGGAATTGAATAATTATAATGTATTTTTTTATTTATTTAAATTCTTATTTATTGAAATTTTATAATGAATGTCCTGTATAATTTTGTGCAATCATTTTTTTTTTTTTTATTTCACCCTGTCTTAAAATTGTGTTTTGATTTTTAATCAATGTGAAGCACTTTGAGCAACAGTGTTTATATGAAAGGTTCTTTACAAATAAAGACACACACTCAACAGCTCAGTTTATCTTAGTTCAAGCACCGCCCCTGGTTACCGCGGTTACGCTCAGTCTGCCTGCTGCACCACTGAATTAACTATAGAATATTCACTACATCATATATAGAGTGGATACAATGACATGCAGTCATTATATATATATATATATATATATATATATATATATATATATATATATATATATATATATATACACTACATTTGATTATATATATGACATGATATATAATTTATTGACATTTCACACACACTTCAGAAACAATATGATTAAAACCAGATTAAATAAATACTACATTTGTCAGGCTATAAGTCGCAATTTACTGTATTATTAGTGCATTTTATTGTAGTTTTAGAACATTTTAGTGTATTTTTATTGGGTTTTTAGTCGATTTTAGTGTATTTTTAGTACATTGTATTGGATTTTTTTTTTTTACATTTTACTGTATTTTTAGTGCATTTTACTGTATTCTTTGTGTAATTGTGTGTATATTAGTGTATTATTAGAAGTGTATTATTTGCATACAGGGGTGTCAAATTAATTTTAGTTCAGTTCCACATTCAGTCCAATATGATCCGAAAAGGACCAGTCCAGTATCCTAGCTGTACTAGACCCTCCCTAGTGGCAACAAATCTAATGTCCTACTGTAGTAGTCTAGTTTCACTCAATGACATTTTTTTTGGCTAGATTTCCCTGAAACTGGTCGACCAATCACAGTGAAGTATAGAGTCAGAGGGCGGGACTAAAGGATGTGTTCTTATCAGTATGTAGAATGGATCTGCTATTATTATCTACAATCACCTTTAATTAATCCCAGGCTACAAGGTTTGATCTTCCTGTTATGTTACTAGACCATTATCAAGTTAAAAAAGACACACACACACACACACACACACACACACACACTTCTGTCAATGTGTGACCTTGGGTTCAGTTGTAGATAAAATCAACATTCAAAAACAACAACAAAGTGATAAAATAGGTTTGTGATTGGTACAAACTGGAAACACATGAACTGACACAATGTGTGTGCGTGTGTGTGTGTGTGTGTGTGTGTGTGTGTGTGTGTAGAGTAGGTATTTAGCCTTACACACATACACACACACAATATATATATATATATATATATATATATATATATATATATATATATATATATATATATATATATATATATACAGACAATGCAAATTAGCCTTTTTCTACAATTGGGTCCATTTACAGAAATGTTCCATGTTCCACACTAGCTCCTCCTATATGGCAAGCCAAAGTGTTCACATAGCCGCGCGTTGTGTTTATCATATCACGCGTGCCAGAACGCGTTCTGGCACGCTATCACGCGTTACATTACGCGTTCTAGCACGCGTTCTGACACGCGTTCTGACACGCCACCACGCGTTCGGCAACGCGGTCTAGCACGCGTTCCGTAACGCGTGCTAGAACGCGCTCTGTAACGCGTTCTAGCAACGCGTAATGGCGCGCGCAATGGCACGCGTTTTCGCATGCGTCATGGAACGCGTGCTAGAACGCGTGCTATATGGTAATGATCTCCTCCCACTGATTTTCTCCGCCAATTAGTTTGTAGTGCTTCCAGCCAATCACTGTTCAACACAACGAGTCCAATATAACTGAGCACTGATCTTACCTTCACAAACGAAGTGCATTCACTCAATGTTTAATTTTTGCTAAATATTTTGACTTTTCCTTCATCAATCTATTTAACTTGTTCAACTTCAGTGTGTCTATTCTTAAGGGTTTGTTTATTGTATTTTAATTCTTATTTTGTTGTGCTAATCTAACACATGAGCTGGCTGTAGGTTGCATGTTTTGCCACTAGATGGCGAAGTAAGACGATAGATGATAGTAATGTAGTTTAATCTTCAATGCAAGTAAAAGGTGCAAAACAATAGAAGATGAAATATGTCAGAATCATAATTCTTTATTTGTCCATCCACACGTGAAATGGATGCGACACTCCCTTAAGACCGTGCAAAGATGCAAAAAGCAAAATATAACAAAACAAATATACAACTATACAACTTACAAATATAATAATATACAAGATAAGAAAGACTATAATAATAATAAGTAAAGTGTAAAGTATTAATAAGAATATAGAGAAAGATATGGATAAAATATACCCCGGAGGTAATATAAATATGAACATAGTTATGCATATTACTATATGCATGGTTAAACATCAAGTGTCAATTTCAAGAGTACAACAGAGAGCAAGGGAGACCACAGGTGTCAATGGTCCTGTCAATCACACCTATTACATGTTAAATTAAAAACTTTAAATCCTGAATGTACGTCTGAATTATACTTGTCCTGAGAAAAACTGTAACTAAGTGTATGTGTGCAAATATTATTGTAAATAGATCTCTATTGCATGTTTCTCTTGTTTCACCTTCTTGATGACAAATATAACCATAATAATAAGGTTAAACAACAACATATTTTACATAATAGTAATGATGGACATGTCCACAGCACTGCTTCAGAAAACTATCACAACAGGGTCACATGATACAGACGAAATTATGTCATTGAGCCATGAGCAACCATGTATATCTTCTTATATATTTTATCCCATAATTTCATTATTCACCAAGTGTGTCATCTCAGCCAATGCAACCTCGATTGACATATAATCAAAATATGACAAATCAATTCACATTTTACTTTATTTATTAATATAGTATGAAACGGCATCGCACTTTATTTTATCCCTTTTGCATGAAACCTGAAAATACAATAAACAAACCCGTAAGAATAGACACTAAAGTTGAACAAGTTAAATAAGGTAGATTGATGAAGGAAAAGTCCAAATATTTAGCAAAAATTAAACATTGAGTGAATGCACTTTGTTTGTGAAGGTAAGATCAGTGCTCAGCTATTCTGGACTTGTGTTGAACAGTGATTGGCTGGAAGCACTACAAATTAATTAGCGGAGAAAATCAGTGGGAGGAGATCATTACCATATAGCACGCGTTCCATAACGCGTGCTAGAATGCGTGCTATTGCGCACGCCATTGCGCGTGCTAGAACGCGTTCTGTAACGCGTTCGAGCACGCGTTCCGTAACGCGTGCTCGAACGCGTGCCATTGCGCGTGCTAGACCGCATTGCCGAACGCGTGGTGGCGTGTCAGAACGCGTCCTGGCACGCGTGATATATTAAACACAACGCGCGGCTATGTGAACACTTTGGCTTGCCATAGCCTCCGTGGTGGTAACGTGATACTATGTGCTACCGCCTGGCTGCCGCCCGCGCGCATAAACGTTCGACTATATGGAGGCCTTTAAAAGCAAAGTTGCATCGGATGGTCCAATCACAGACCTATAGAAATAGTGTATAGGTCTGTGGTCGCACTGGCGTCATCCCGTGTGCTGTCAGAGGCAGCTGGAGAAAAAAAGAGACTTTAACTTACACGCCGGCATTACGGCTGTGCCAGAGCTGACCGCGTTGATGCCTGTTTACAATTCTTAACGTTACCCGCTACAAAAAAGCGACGACGCGCCATAAAAACAAAAATCGATTTTCCAGCAACTTAGTATCTAATTAGATACCAAGGGTCAATATCGATTTAGTATCTAAAATCGATTTTTTTTTACAACCCTAGTTGGTGTTGATGTCATATTTGTGAGATAAACGTTGTAGTCCATTACTTACTTTCACATAAAACCTAACGTAACTTTGGATGCCTGTCCAAAGTCAGTGCTTTCTCAATGTGAAAATGTATCTTTAAAATTCACAGACATATGTGAAAACCGTAGCACATTTCAAACAGGACCAGAAAATTACTTTTATCCCTCCATTGACTCGCGTTAATTTTTTTTATGGCACTTTAGGCCCCATTGCCCGTAAATCGAATAGAATTGCGTCACTTAGGTTCCATATTGTGTCCAAACCAAAACGTTGTTCTTTTCAGAACCGTCTTTAACGTCTTCTTCTGCTGTGTTTATGTTTACGAGGGCAGTTTAGGACAGTCCTGGGGTATCAGATGGAGGCAGTTAACTCAGTGGGTTAATGGTGCGTGTGTGTGTGTGTGTGTGTGTGGTGTCTTCTTCTATCTTCTGCTGCTGTAGCTTCACCAGTGGTCGTAGAACTTTAGTACCTGTAGTAAAAAGTGAGTTGTACGAGTCCACAGGATTATGAAGCTGCTTAAATAGATGTGAGCATGAGTGGGTTCAGTGGGACACAAAGTAAAGTCACCTGATCAGCTGGAGAGTTTAGAAGCTAACAATAGAATTACCTGTGGTTTAAAACAAACAAACAAACAAACAAACACTAGAGCAAACAGAAGCTCCTTAAACCAAAACTGAAAAATAATAAGAAATAAAAAAATATGTACTTTTTGTTTGGAGAAGAATTTATCTGTTTAGTTTGTAAAACTACTGTCTGTCTGCCTGTCTGTCTGTCTGTCTATCTATCTGTCTGTCTTATCTATCTGTCTGCCTGTCTATCTGTCTGTCTGTCTATCTATCTGTCTGTCTTATCTGTCTGCCTGTCTATCTGTCTGTCTGTCTGCCTGTCTGTCTGTCTGTCTGCCTGTCTGTCTTATCTATCTGTCTGCCTGTCTATCTGCCTGTCTGTCTGTCTATCTGTCTGCCTGCCTGTCTGTCTATCTGTCTTATCTATCTGTCTGCCTGTCTGTCTGTCTGTCTGTCTGTCTATCTGTCTGTCTGTCTGTCTGCCTGCCTGCCTGCCTGTCTGTCTGTCTGTCTGTCTGTCTGTCTGTCTGTCTGTCTATCATCCATTTTCTTGCCTATTTTGTTCAGTTTTTATTCATTTTCTCTCATTTTTCCTAAATTTTGCTGTTAATGTTTGTCCAGTTTTCTCTTACTTTTACATTTTGGACTCATTTTTAATCCTTCCATCTCTACATCTATGTTTATTTGATCAATTCATTGCCTATTTTGTTCAGTTTTTATTCATTTCCATTCATTTTGCTTCTTATTTTAGTCCATTTCGCCTTATTTTGAAAAAAGTTTTTTAGCATTCTTTCCTTATTTTGTAAATCCAACTGTCTATCTCTAATTTTTTGTTCATTGCAATATTAATTTATGTTTATTTTTGTCCATATTCTTGCCTATTCTGTTCATTTTTTTTACTTAATTTTGTCTAAATTTTGTTCATTTTTTAAATTCATTTGGTCTCATTTTGTAATTTCAAAAAACTCTATCTATCTATTTTTTTCAATTTTGTAAATTAAAAAAAAAAAGATTTAATCACATTTTGTTAAATTTTCACCAATTTTTAAACAAATATAAAGTTTTTACAGATAAAATAAATTTATTTTGTAAATCTGACTGTATCTCTAATTTGTTTATTGATGTTTATTTTTGTCCATATTCTTGCCTATTCTGTTCATTTTTTACTCATTTTGTTCCTTTTACTCAATTTTGTAATTTAAAAAAAAATCCATCTATCTATCTTTTTCAAGTTTGTAAATTTAAAAAATAATTCATTTAATTTAAATGTTGATACTTATGTTTGTCCATTTTTATTTAGCATTCTTTCCTTATTTTGTAAATTTATTTTGTAAATCCAACTGTCTATCTCTAATTTTTTGTTCATTGCAATATTTATTTATGTTTATTTTTGTCCATATTCTTGCCTATTCTGTTCTTTTTTTTTTTGTTCTTTGTTTGTCTCAATTTTGTTCCTTTTTAATTAACTTGGTCTCATTTTGTAATTTCAAAAAACTATCCATCTATCCATCCCTCTCTCTCTCTCTCTCTCTCTCTCTCTTTCTCTCTATATCCCTATCTCTCTATCTCTCTTACTCTCCCTCCCTCCATCTATCTTTTTGTAACTTTTCTCAGTCCTATGCAGGAGTAAAACCACTGAATACAAACCTATTTCATCAGGTCGTCATCGTTCATGCATCCGTCAGTGTGTGTTTGTGTTTGTGTTTGTTTACCTGGATGTCCTTCATCCTCTGCTCCATAATGGGATACTCTGTTACAGCTGTGGACGGTACAGCTAGCTTAGCCTCGCACTGTTGTAACCATGCCAACAGTGTTGAGATGGTTTCCTTATATCGAGCTGGGGGTAAACTCTCCAACACTAGAGAGAGAGAGAGAGAGGCAGTGTGAGCGGGGCGATCAAAACTCAATTCCAGGGTGTAAATGTGATCTGAAACTTTGTTGCGTCATCACTTCAGCTAAACGACCAAACTTCGCTCACACATGAATAATAAACTCATTCACTTGTGTGAGAAACAAGGTGTAAAAAAAAAAAAACAGGTTAAGGAACAATAATTTATTTTAATGATATGAGTGGTGTTCACTTTTTCAAGCAGCATTAACCCTTCAAACATCCTGTTCATGTTTGTCTATATCTGTTTTAATAAAAGTAAATGAAGGAGGTAACACTTTATAATACAACTGACTATGTATTAACCATTTATTACCTATTTATTAATGTCTTATAAAGGAGTGTTTACAACTGTTTGTTTGTTTACCTGTAAAGAAGATAAACAAACACTGCACCTGTTGGTTAAAAACAATAACATTTTACATTTATCTTTGGAAAACACTAGTATGAACCTTTATAAAACATTAATAAATAGTTAATACATAATGAACGACCCATTTATAAATGACTAATAAATGGTTAATACATAGTTAATTGTGTGTAAATATTATAAAGTGTTACCGATAAGGTTTTACCCGTTCGTGTTCACGTTGTGTGGTGGGTGGAGTTAATTTTGGAATTATCTCACGGATGGCAGGTGGGTTCAATTCCGAAAATTGGGGGGAAATCGTTCGTGCAAATGGATAGCGGATGATAATACACATCATCCATGCATCTCTAGTACCCAGGACAATAAACCCCGCCCCCTCAGGCACAACAAACCCCGCCCCCTTTTGCAGACATTTGACCTGATTTGCCCTTTATCTTATCATTGTGAAAATATCTTTTTATCCCCCCCCCCAAAAAAAAAAAAACGGAAGAGGGATGTTGTTTTTGGTGTGTTTGTTTGTTTGTTAATTTATGTGTTTGTTTGTTTATTGGTTTTTAGTTTGAAGAAGTTCATTCAAAGTTAACTCTTCCAGAGTTATAAAATCATGTGTAACTAAGTTAAATAAAATTGTGTCCATTCATATTATTTGTTATTTATTTTTATTAAAGTCTCGTCTCATCTCATGACCTAAGTGTCTCGTCACACCCGTCATGTCTAGACAACTTTTACTTCAAAATGTTTGTTTTTAAATCAGTTTTGCATCGTTACTTCTCTACAACTAACCCTAATAAGTCAATCGTTATTATATAGAAGACGTGTGTTCGACCACAGATGAACTGGATTCACCAACAGAAGAAAAAAAAAAGACAAAACGCAAAAAAACACAAAAAAACCCTCGTAATTTAAATAAATAGTGTTTTTCCTTCAGTGAAACTCTTTTCTTTATGCTGCTCAACCAAAGCAGCCCTGGGGAATTCAGCAAAGTCATGTGTGTGTGTGTGCGTTCGTATTCTGATCTTTATGGGGACATTGATATGCTTACACAGTCGCATCAAGGGGAACTCTGTCACCATGGCAACCAAAACTCAGGTCCCCATGAGGGTCAAGTATGTAAATTCATGCAACTGATGTGGCCCTATAAATACATCAATTGCTTTTTTTTTTTCCAGAAGTCCCCATAAAGCATGAGGGAAACAGGTCCAAAGTGAAACATATATTTTTCAAATGGTTGAAAATGTGTTTAGTTTTTTATATTATTTGGAAACATTAATTTAAAAATATATATATATTTCATTTAATTTTTAAAATGTATTTATTTAGAAAAAAAAAGATGTGTTTACATACGCTACCCAATGGGTACTTTACCTACAAGTTATGATTTGAACTTGGTCCTCATGAGACATGGAAAGCTCGGTGTGTATGTGTGTGTGTGTGTGTGTGTGTGTGTGTCTGTGTCTGTGTGTGTGTGTGTGTGTGTGTGTCTGTGTGTGTGTTTGTATTCCTATCTTTATAGGGACATTGATATGTGACCAAATTTCAGGTCCCCTCAAGGTTTAAATATAAATAAAGGTAGTAAAATGGAAATGACGTGTTTTTTTCCCGGAAGTCCCCATAAAGCATGAGGGAAACAGGAGTAAATCGAAACATGTATTTTTCAAAGGTTTGAAGATGTGTTTAGTTTAAAAAAAAAAATTATTTTACTTTAGATATTTGGTTTTTTTTTTACATTTATTTTATACTTCCTTTATTTTATTTTTTAAATGACTATTATTTTGTATTTATTAATTTATTTTAATTATTATTATTAATTCTAATTCTTATTATTTAATGTATTGTTATTTTTTATTTATGGATTTGGTCTTATTTAATTTTTTTTTCATTTCTTCCCGTTATTTCTTCTGTATTTTTTTATTTAGGCATTTAATTTATTTTTCTTTAATTCATTCTTCATTATTATTTTTTTTGGTTATTCTTTATTTTTTATTTTTTTTATTTTTTTTTTAAAACGTTAACCTTCTCCACTAAACTAAATCCCTTGTTGCTATGGCGATGTTGAAAAACAGCCTCTGATTGGTTGAATTAGTGTCACAGAAAACATTTTTAATCAACTTTAAGATAAAATATAAAATAGGAATTTATAAAATTAATTTTTTTTTTCCAAATCGACACTCCTGATATTTTTTTTTTTTTTAACTCACCAGTTCCCAAATAACAAAGACAAATTAAAAATACAACTTTAAGTGTTTTAATAAAAGTCATGTTTCTTTCGTCTACACCCACATGTCCTACTCAGGTCAGTCCCCGCCCGTCCTCACCCAGCTGCAGCTGTCTCTCTCTGGTCCTCAGATCTTCCAGAACCTTCTCGTAATGTTCTTTGAAAGCGTTGATGTCTGCGTCCAGGAAGGAGGGGTCGTCCTCCTCGGTTTCTTTCTCCTCCTTCAGCTCCTTCAGCCTCCTCTCCAGCAGCTCCACCTGGGGCTGCAGCGACGCCAGGCGGGACACTTCCTCCTGCAAAAGGGAGTCACATGACCCAGGTGAGGAGGAGGAGGTGTGGACCCACAATGCATCTGTGGCAGAGGAGGTTTAATGACACTTTTAAACCAAAGGAAAACAAGCCCCGCCCCCTTTGGCACACACATCACCTGATTGGCCCAATCTGTTATTGTTCTGAAAACACATTTTAAAGACTTAAACTTATATATATTTATATTATAATGTTATTTATTGTATTTATAATATGTATTTGTTCCAAGTATCCACTAAATCAGCCCATTTTGAGGAACACAACTCCTGTAGAAGAAGAAGAACAAATACATGGGCGGACTTTTAGCCTACACTAACAACAGCTGGTGTTAGTCTGGACGGGTTCAAATCTAAATCTACATTTTCTTTTAACACATTTTTTAATCATTTTTAAACATCTGATCAATTTCAGGTGAACTTTGCCCCTGAACTAAAGTGTGTTTGACACCCCTGCTGTCGACCATATGGGGTCATTCCATGTCAAATCACCCAATTTTTTTGGACAAATTTAACCCTACACCCTGAGATTTTGCTGAAACTTTATCCTTGGGGTAAGTCTGGCAGGAAAATATGATTCTCCATTTTTTATGTTAATCGGACGAACCGTTTCTGAGATACGGCCGCCGACATTCTGCCGATTTTAGCGATTTTTTGACGATGCCGCCATTATTCAAACTGCGATAACTTCTGAACTACTGGTCAAATATTCATGTAATGACCTTGAAATCAAATATGACACCTATTTGATGAATATTTGACCAGTAGTTCAGAAGTTATCGCAGTTTGAATAATGGCGGCATCGTCAAAAAAATCGCTAAAATCGGCAGAATGTTGGTGGCCGTATCTCGGAAACGGTTCGTCCGATTAACATAAAAAGTGGAGAATCATCTTTTCCTGCCAGACTTACCCCTAGGACAAAGTTTCAGCAAAATCTGAGGGTGTAAGGTTAAACCCATGGGTCTGTATCTGGAACCACAACCTTTACTGTAGGTTGGGGCCGCATTGGAACATTTTGCGGCCACTTTTTGCCCCTGGGCCTTATGTTTGACACCCTTGATGATGTCATATGTAGTGACTCCGCAGTAACATGTGACGTTATCGCTGTCCTCTAAAGCCCAGACACACTTCTGATTTATGACAGAAAAAATACAACACAGGTTTGTTTCCACAGATTAGATTTTATAAAGTGACAGTTCGCTCCTTCATTTTCCGCTGGGAAGGTTGTTTTAAAAGTTACAGTAAATATTTTTTTCTTCTCTCAAGTCTTTCTTGTTTAATATAAGACGCTCAGAAAGTTATAACACGGCTGTGATATTTGTGTTTGAGAGTGGAAGTGAAAATGTGTGGGTGTTTGGACAAGAAGTGTGGGAGGAAAAGGTGACATTTTCAAATGCAGCATAATAATAATAACAATAATAATAATGATAATAATGATAATAACAATATTAATAATAATGATAATAATGATAATAATAATAATAATAATAATAATAATAATAATAATAATGATAATAACAATATTAATAATAATGATAATAATGATAATAACAATATTAATAATAATGATAATAATGATAATAATAATAATAATAATAATAATAATAATAATAATAATAATAATAATAATAATAATGATAATAACAATATTAATAATAATGATAATAATGATAATAGTGATAATGATCACAATGATGATTGAATATATTTTTTATTATTCGGTTTATCCTTTGTTTAGTGAAGAACAAAAAAATACTTACATAAAGATGCTGTGACAGATGCATGGAAAGACAAGTAGAAAAACAAGGATATATATATATATATATATATATATATATATATATATATATATATATATATAATACAAGAAGGTATAATGGGCAAAAGGCATGAAATGTTGAGTGAGACATGGGAGGAGGTGGAAAAAAGGGGTCTGAAGGAATAAATATGGAATAAATATGGAATAGTGATGGAATATTGTAGAACCATTAGTGGACTTACCCGGCATCGGTCCAGTTGGACTCTCAGTGGTTCTGGTTCAGAGGCTGGAGGTCCCTGCACTTTGAGCCAGTTTTCACTGGTGTCCACGGCCTGTTCACACTGTTCAAACAAACTGTAGAAGGACAGGACCTGCAGGGGACACACACACACACACACACATGTTTACATACTTCATGAGGACCCAGTACCTGTTTCACTGTTTCCTTCTCACTCATTTGTTCATAATTAAAACTGTTCATCACATTAATCACAAGGTTATTGTGGATTAACTTTGATTAATTATTAAAACATTTTATGGTCGGTCAACTGTTTTATCTGGGGGGGTATTCTTTATATTTATATAAATATATGTACTTTATACTCTTTATATTTATATAAATATATGTACTTTATACTCTTTATATTTATATAAATATATGTACTTTATACTCTTTATATTTATATAAATATATGTACTTTATACTCTTTATATTTATATAAATATATGTACTTTATACTCTTTATATTTATATAAATATATGTACTTTATACTCTTTATATTTATATAAATATATGTACTTTATACTCTTTATATTTATATAAATATATGTACTTTATACTCTTTACATTTATATAAATATATGTACTTTATACTCTTCACATTTATATAAATATATGTACTTTATACTCTTTACATTTATATAAATATATGTACTTTATACTCTTTATATTTATATAAATATATGTATTTATACTCTTTACATTTATATAAATATATGTACATTATACTCTTTACATTTATAAAAATATATGTACTTTATACTC
>CM035784.1:25669858-25688960 GCA_020466265.1 Siphamia tubifer
TACACAAAACTACACACAACTACACACACCTATACACAACTACTCACAAACTACACACAACTACACACCACCTACACACAACTACACTCAACTACACACAACTACACACACCTATACACAACTACACACAACTACACACAACTACACACAAACTACACACACCTACAACACAACTAGACATAACTACACACGAACTACACACAACTACACACACCTATACACGACTACACACAACTACACACAACTACACACACCTATACACGACTCACACACAAACGACACACAACTACAACTACACACAACTACACACAACGACACACAACTATACACACCTACACACAACTACACACACAACTACACACAACGACACACAACTACAACTACACACAACTACCACCAACGGCACACATCAACTACACACAACGACACACAACTACACACAACTACACACGACACACAAACGACACACACCTACACACAACTACAACTACACACAACGACAACACTAGACTACACACAACTACACACACCTACACACACTTCTACACACAACTACAACTACACACACACTCCTACACACAACTACAACTACACACACCTACACACAACTACACACAACTACAACTACACACACCTACCACACAACTACACACACCTATACACAACTACACACAACTACGCACACCTATACACAACTACACACAACTACACACACCTATGCACAACTACACACAACTACACACACCTATACACAACTACACACACCTATACACACCTATACACACAACTACACACAACTACACACACCTATACACAACTACACACACCTATACACAACTACACACCACCTACACACAACTACACACACCTATACACAACTACACACACCTATACACAACTACACACACTATACACAACTACACACAACTACACACACCTATACACAACTACACACACCCTATACACAAATACACACACCTATACACAACTACACACACCTATACACAAACTACACACACCATATACACAACTACACACAATTACAACTACACACAACTACACACACCTATACACAACTACAACTACACACACCTACACACAACTACACACACCTATACACAACTACACACAACTACACACATCCTATACACAACTACACACAACTACACACACCTATACACAACTACACACACCTACACACAACTACACACACCTATACACAACTACACACAACTACACACACCCTATACACAACTACACACAACTACACACACCTATAAACAACTACACACAACTACACACACCTATACACAACTACACACAACTACACACACCTATACACAACTACACACAACTCCACACAACTACATACACCTATACACAACTACACACAACTACACACAACTACACACAACTACACACACCTATACACAACTACACACAACTCCACACAACTACATACACCTATACACAACTACACACAACTACACACACCTATACACGACTACACACAACGACACACAACTACAACTACACACAACTACACCACAACGACACACAACTATACACACCTACACACAACTACACACAACTACACACAACGACACACAACTACAACTACACACAACTACACACAATGGCACACAAACTACACACAACGACACACAACTACACACGACACACAACTACACACGACACACACGACACACACCGACACACACCTACACACAACTACAACTACACACAACGACACAACTACACACAACTACACACACCTACACACAACTACAACTACACACACCTACACACAACTACAACTACACACACCTACACACAACTACACACAACTACAACTACACACACCTACACACAACTACACACACCTATACACAACTACACACAACTACGCACACCTATACAACAACTACACACAACTACACACACCTATGCACAACTACACACAACTACACACACTATACACAACTACACACAACTACACACAACTACACACACCTATACACACAACTACACACAACTACACACAAACTACACACACCTATACACAACTACACACACCTATACACAACTACACACAACTACACACACCTACACACAACTACACACCACCTATACACAAACTACACACACCTATACACAACTACACACAACTACACACACCTATACACAACTACACACACCTACACACAACGACACACAACGACACACACACCTACACACACAACTACACACAACAACACACAACTACACACAACAACACACAACTACACACACACAACTACACACAACAACACACAACTACACACAACTACACACAACGACACACAACAACACACAACTACACACCTACACACAACTACACACACAACTACACAATCCTACACACAACTACACACACAAACTACACACACCTACACACAACTTCACACAACTACACACACCTACACACATCTACACACAACACCAGGGTTTTTCACAATAAAAGACACTGTATATTATCACATGACGCTGCTGAGGACACACACACAAACATGAAGACAATAACATCTACACACAACAGTCAGAGAGTGAAGAAAACACATTCAATAGTTCATGTCATTATCTCCATGACAACAGAGAAAGTAAAGCTGAGGGTGAACTGAACCAGTTTCCATAATATACTGGTGAACAACCCCTGACACAAACTAGTGCAGACTCCGCCAAGCACAACACCTTCATGAAAGTAAAATATGTTTCTACATGTACTTTATGAGATAAAAACTTAACACTATTAGAAAAAAGTTACAATTATGAGATAAAAAATTTTAATTATGAAATAAAGAAATAAAAAGTTTAAATTATGAGATAAAAAGTCAAGATTGTGGAATAAAAAATTAAAATCATGATATTAAAATGTCAAAATCATGAGATTAAAAAATCAAAATCATGAGATTAAAAAATCAAAATCATGAGGTTAAATAGTCAAAATCATGAGATTAAATAGTCAAAATCATGAGATTAAAAAGTCAAAATCATGAGATTAAAAAGTCAAAATCATGATATTAAATAGTCAAAATCATGAGATTAAAAAGTCAAAATCATGAGATAAAAAAATCAAAATCATGAGATTAAATAGTCAAAATCATGAGATTAAAAAGTCAAAATCATGAGATTAAAAAATCAAAATCATGAGATTAAAAAATCAAAATCATGAGATTAAATAGTCAAAATCATGAGATTAAAGTCAAAATCATGAGATTAAATAGTCAAAATCATGAGATTAAAAAATCTAAATCATGAGATTAAAAATCAAAATCATGAGATTAAATAGTCAAAATCATGAGATTAAATAGTCAAAATCATGAGATTAAAAAGTCAAAATCATGAGATTAAAAAGTCAAAATCATGAGATTAAATAGTCAAAATCATGAGATTAAATAGTCATAATCATGATATTAAAAAGTCAAAATCATGAGATAAAACTTCTAAATTACGTTATGTTACGTTATGTTCTGTTACGTTCTATTACGTTCTATTATGTTCTATTATGTTCGGTTCTATTCCAGCTGATACATGAGTGTAAACCTCGTTCTTTCCCACTGTGTGTCTTTCTCGGCTCATACCTTTAACTCTTCCACAGCCTTACGAAGCTCTTCTGGACTTTTGTATGTGAAGTCTCTCTCCAGGTAGTCTTCCTCAGCCTGGTTGATCCACTCCTGCATCTCCTGCATCTCTTTCCTCAGGGCCATGGTTTTATCTAAGCCTCCTTTCAGAGCAGACTTCTTAGCGTAGGCCTGAAACAGACACACACATCAACCTGTGGGTCAGGGCTGTGTGGACGCATCAACCACATTTACTGAAGACGCTTCGTAGGGTCCACATATGGACTGGAAGTAAATAACAACAAACTACAGTAAACAACAGGTGTGGGCTTTTATGTTTTATAATTAACCACAGAAGAACCATATTATAACAAACACAATTATAGTCCAAGAAAAACATCCAAACCAAGGAATATGTAGTCCTAATGTAGTCCTAATGTGGTCCTAATGTAGTCCTAATGTGGTCCTAATGTAGTCCTAATGTGGTCCTAATGTAGTCCTAATGTGGTCCTAATGTGGTCCTGATGTAGTCCTAATGTAGTCCTAATGTAGTCCTGATGTAGTCCTAATGTAGTCCTAATGTAGTCCTAATGTAGTCCAAATGTAGTCCTGATGTAGTCCTAATGTAGTCCAAATGTAGTCCTGATGTAGTCCTAATGTAGTCCTAATGTGGTCCTAATGTAGTCCTAATGTGGTCCTAATGTAGTCCTGATGTAGTCCTAATGTAGTCCTAATGTAGTCCTGATGTAGTCCTAATGTAGTCCTAATGTAGTCCTAATGTAGTCCAAATGTAGTCCTGATGTAGTCCTAATGTAGTCCAAATGTAGTCCAAATGTGGTCCTAATGTAGTCCTAATGTAGTCCTGATGTAGTCCAAATGTAGTCCTGATGTAGTCCTAATGTAGTCCTAATGTGGTCCTAATGTGGTCCTAATGTAGTCTTAATGTAGTCCTGATGTAGTCCTAATGTAGTCCTAATGTAGTCCTAATGTAGTCCAAATGTAGTCCTGATGTAGTCCTAATGTAGTCCATATGTGGTCCAAATGTAGTCCTAATGTAGTCCTAATGTAGTCCTAATGTAGTCCTAATATGGTCCTAATGTAGTCCTAATGTAGTCCTAATGTAGTCCTAATGTGGTCCTAATGTAGTCCTAATGTGGTCCTAATGTAGTCCTAATGTAGTCCTAATGTAGTCCTAATGTAGTCCTAATATGGTCCTAATGTAGTCCTAATGTAGTCCTAATGTAGTCCTAATGTGGTCCTAATGTAGTCCTAATGTGGTCCTAATGTAGTCCTAATGTAGTCCTAATGTAGTCCTAATGTAGTCCTAATGTAGTCCTAATGTAGTCCTAATGTGGTCCTAATGTAGTCCTAATGTGGTCCAAATGTCGTCCTAATGGACGACATTAGGACAATGAGACTGAACACCCCGACGCAGTTGTTCGGTCCCGTCAGGAAATATTTTTCCTATATTAACGCTAGGATAATACATTAATACATTATCCTTTGCTAAACTTTGACTCAGTTTCATATAAATTCCAGTGACATTTTGCTTAAATATTTTAATAAAGTAAAAGTTTTTCTGAAACCATTTTGAAAACATGTAATAATTGTTTGTTTCTATTATAAATTAAAATATGAAAATAAAATTAGTTACTCATCACTTGTCTCTAAATGTTTCAGTCTGTCCTCTAGTCTTACAGTGGACACACCTGTTTGTTTCAGTCTGTCCTCCAGTCTTACAGTGGACACACCTTTTTGTTTCAGTCTGTCCTCTAGTCTTTCAGTGGACACACCTGTTTGTTTCAGTCTGTCCTCTAGTCTTTCAGTGGACACACCTGTTTGTTTCAGTCTGTCCTCCAGTCTTTCAGTGGACACACCTTTTTGTTTCAGTCTGTCCTCTAGTCTTTCAGTGGACACACCTGTTTGTTTCAGTCTGTCCTCCAGTCTTTCAGTGGACACACCTTTTTGTTTCAGTCTGTCCTCTAGTCTTTCAGTGGACACACCTGTTTGTTTCAGTCTGTCCTCTAGTCTTACAGTGAACACACCTGTTTCAGTCTGTCCTCCAGTCTTTCAGTGGACACACCTGTTTGTTTCAGTCTGTCCTCCAGTCTTACAGTGGACACACCTGTTTGTTTCAGTCTGTCCTCTAGTCTTTCAGTGGACACACCTGTTTGCAGACGTTCTCCCACTGAGCGTTCAGTTGGTCCAGTTCCTTCTGGATGTAAACAGCGAAGGGTGGCTCCGCCTCCTTTTTCAGGTACAAACCGACTTCGTTGATGCCGTTGACGCTGGGTTGGATGGTGTGAATGTCGTTGACCAGAGCCTGAACAAAAACACAGACGGTGATTCTCATGAAACTAGAGGTTTTTAAAGTACTGACATTCTGGACTAACGTAGACTTTTATCTGATACTTTTGACTTTTTATCTGATCAGTCTTCTCACCACACGTTCACTGTCTTCGCACCACACTCTCAGTCTTCTCACCACACATTCACTGTCTTCTCACCACACAGTCTCAGTCTTCTCACCACACGTTCACTGTCTTCTCACCACATGTTCACTGTAATTTCACCACACAGTCTCAGTCTTCTCACCACACGTTCACTGTCTTCTCACCACACGTTCACAATCTTCTCACCACACGTTCACAGTCTTCTCACCACACACTCTCAGTCTTCTCACCACACACTCTCAGTCTTCTCACCACATACTCTCAGTCTTCTCACCACACACTCTCAGTCTTCTCACCACACACTCTCAGTCTTCTCACCACACACTCTCAGTCTTCTCACCACATACTCTCAGTCTTCTCACCACACACTCTCAGTCTTCTCACCACACACTCTCAGTCTTCTCACCACACACTCAGTCTTCTCACCACACACTCTCAGCCTTCTCACCACACACTCTCAGTCTTCTCACCACACACTCTCAGTCTTCTCACCACACACTCTCAGTCTTCTCACCACACACTCAGTCTTCTCACCACACACTCTCAGTCTTCTCACCACACACTCTGTCTTCTCACCACACACTCTCAGTCTTCTCACCACACACTCTCAGTCTTCTCACCACACACTCTCAGCCTTCTCACCACACACTCAGTCTTCTCACCACACACTCAGTCTTCTCACCACACACTCTCAGCCTTCTCACCACACACTCTCAGTCTTCTCACCACACACTCTGTCTTCTCACCACACACTCTCAGTCTTCTCACCACACACTCTCAGCCTTCTCACCACACACTCTCAGCCTTCTCACCACACACTCTCAGTCTTCTCACCACACACTCTCAGCCTTCTCACCACACACTCAGTCTTCTCACCACACACTCACAGTCTTCTCACCACACACTCTCAGTCTTCTCACCACACACTCTCAGTCTTCTCACCACACACTCTCAGCCTTCTCACCACACACTCTCAGTCTTCTCACCACACACTCTCAGTCTTCTCACCACACACTCTCAGCCTTCTCACCACACACTCTCAGTCTTCTCACCACACACTCTCAGTCTTCTCACCACACACTCTCAGTCCATTTTCACCTACATAACTAATGTGTACTATTCAGTCCCTGACATTTATGGAGTCATTTCTGTAAAACCGTTCATGTCTTTTTTCGACAACATACTCATTTTCCATTTCCTGTCTATTTCCTGAGGGTATATTTTATACAGTTTAAACAGTCTCTTTGGGTATTTTATCAACTCTGAGGGTTTTTTTATGACTTCTCTGGGTCTTTTTTTAAATCCTAAGTCATTGTATTTCCATGTACTCAGTTCCAAACCGAGTGTAGTACTTTCAGCAGGTTCAGTATTTCTAGGGTGTAATAATAAACACAAAATAAAACAGAGCTTTTCAAATTATGTGATACTGAGCCTCCCCAAAATAAAACTAATAGCAGCTGCCCCCCCCCCCCCCACACACACACACACACACACACATGTCATTATGTTTTTTGTTCAAGACATTATTTATTAAAAATATATATTTTTTAAACATCTTGATCATCTGTGTGTTTTTAATACTAGTTATAGTTAACTACATGTACTGTAGTTAGTTACCCACCTGTACTGTAGTTAGTTAACCACATGTACTGGAGTTAGTTACCCACCTGTACTGTAGTTAGTTAACCACATGTACTGTAGTTAGTTAACCACATGTACTGGAGTTAGTTACCCACCTGTACTGTAGTTAGTTAACCACATGTACTGGAGTTAGTTAACCACATGTACTGTAGTTAGTTAACCACATGTACTGTAGTTAGTTACCCACCTGTACTGTAGTTAGTTAACCACATGTACTGTAGTTAGTTAACCACATGTATTGGAGTTAGTTAACTACATGTAGTAGTACTAGTACTAGTTAGTCTTTTTTATTCAGGTTTATTCTTTCTCATGTCACGCCTCCACTACAGTCCTTTGGTCTCCCCCTAGGGAAGCCCCGCCCCCCCCAGGTGAAGCCCCGCCTCACTGTTTGAACAGCAGACATGTGATCTTTTCTTACCGTGCACTGCTCTAACTGTTTCTCCAGTGCTTCAGAGTCACCTAACGCTGGCCATTCCTCGTTCAGAAACACGTCCACATCTGCCATCCACTTCTTTAGCGTCTTCACATCATTCTGGAAACATCCATCAACCCAGACATGTTTAATGAACGCAGTATTTCATTCATGTCCCGCAGCTGAGCAGGTCAAGTTCCCGTATTTGCTCGGTCATTAAACTTTAAGCTGAGGGATCGTTTAGAATAATTGATTTCACCTCGAACTGCATGAGTTTGGCCATGAGCTCCTGGATCCTCTGAGCGTTCTCTGTCAAAGTGGCGCCCAGACGTCTCCAGCGGGACATGATGGCGTCCATCTCTGAGCGGTATCTGAGGAAAATCACAAATGTTGACACTTTTGTTCTGACTTTTAAGAATGATTTTAAATTAGAGTTTTGGGATGAAATATGCTGAACCTTCCAGTTGTGGTCGGTCGGGTTGTTTGATTTGACAGCTAGCTTATTAGCGTATTAGCTTCAACAACACACCATGCTAATATCTATCTGAACTGTACTGTGTTATTCATGTCCCCATGTGGCATTTACACACAGTAATGAAGCAGGAACATATGAATAGAAGGAGAAATGGCTATGTTGGCATGGTTACGGAGCAACACAGCTGCTAATTCTAAACACGTTCATAACCGTGGTGCGTTCAACAGTGTGGGATATTGGAAAACTTACAGGAAATTAGTTGTTCCTGAATAAATATAATTAAACAATCAAATAATTAAACAGTTTGGACTTTCTAACAAATGTAACCGGATCATATTTCGGGATCTTTTTGTAATTTTATTTTGTGTTTCAATATCCTGGGTTAAATTTAACTCGAAACAGGAAGTGACTTCATGTCGTAGTCGGAACTGCATGTGAAGCATTCTGGGTATTTGTGTTTTTCCGGTTGGTAAAAGGTTCATGAAATGTGACAAAGAATCCAAACGGGACCAGGAGTAATACATACATACACGTAAGTTCACCAATTTAGTTGAAATATTTTACTATACGTAATTTACATGGTGAATTTAGCAGAAGATAATGTACAAGAGGTTAGCAAGTAAATGCACCTGCAGATTTGCCGCCTGATTTGTTAGCCTAGCATACCGTGGCTCAACATGGTGCCTCTTTACAAGGATATAGCATTAAAAATGTTAGCCTACGTAAGTGTGTGTGTAAATGTTGGCTGTTTTCTACTTTTGATTTGATTTGAATGATTTATTTCGAACATGTGCAAAGTGCAACAATAATCAATACAGCAATAATAATAATAATAACAATGACATGTCCGAAAAGGAGTAGGATGAAGCATAAGCTTATTTAATTCTACCCCTTCTTCACTTCCCCAATAACCTAATTTCATCTTATAGTAATATAGTGCATAGTACAAAAAAATGATGATAAATAAAATAATAACAATAACAATAATAACAATACCAATAATCAATAACTGAAGTACTAAACATAGACATATATACAAAAAAAACCCAAAAAATAACTATAAACAAATGAGCAGATAGGAAAGTAGGTAACAAATAGTTTTTTTGTTGTTTATTGTTTTCTTTTTCCTCCCTTCCTTCTTCTTCTTTTCCCTTTTTTTTCTTTCCATTTTCTAAGTTGTCTGCATTTTGCTCTTATTTTTTATTTTATTTATTTTATTTTTCTATTCATTCACTTATTTTATTCATTTATATCTTTTAACCCCACAGAGGGGGAGTCAACAGTGTTTCAGATCAGTACATATTCCAGTCTTGCAGACATATACTAGACTATTTAGTGCATGTGTGCGACCATCGTCGGTCCTCCCCGAAAGCTGAGCAGACATCCCCCATTAGAACTCTCCTTTACAAGCCAGTGAGGGCAGTGCCGCACCTCAGTGATGTGCGGAGGAAACAAAGACTGGACAGGACGGACAGGACGAACGGGGACAGAAACCAACAGGCGGTGCTATTGTAATTAAAGACTGTAAGGTGATGTGTTATTACCAACCACCAACTGTCCATCAATTAAAAACAAATAAATAAATAAGTCAATCAGAAAAAGTACTTTAGTCACAATATTGTGTGTGTTTACATTTGTCACACGGAGATGATTAATGAAATCTGGAATTTCTACTGTAACCCAAACCAGGGAGACTCGGTGTCCTGTGAAAATCAGTAAACATGCGCTGGTGTGGAAGTTGTGTAAGTGAACATCTTTTCTTTTTTTTTTATCTTAGCATATTTGGATTGTAAACTTTAGGTTTGTGGTGTACTAATGTTGTTATATGTTTTTTTTTTCCTCCCTAGTATCACAACTACCGTTTTTGTTTTCACTAAATCAGATTTTCTGACTTTTATTTCTTAGTACTCAAGGTTTTTTTTTTTAGACTACCCTCTTGGGGTTTGGAGAAAATTATACTGTAACATAAAAATGTGTATCTAAACTCAGACAGAGAGACACCATGTAAACTTTATTTCTTTGACATTCATTTATCGATCGCTCTTGTGATTATTTCCAATCATAAGTGTTTGATCATTTACTTTTTGATTATTTCTCCTGCATAAATAAATGCACATTTACTCTCTATCAGATAAAACCTGTCAACTGCATTTGTTGTTCCGTATGTATTATATCCCGGCAACACAAACATTAAAATAACCTGGGAAACGAGGTTGATCAACTAAATTCGTGTGAGGGTGACGTACAACGTGGTTAGTATGTTATGGTGTGGAGTCAAGTTAGCAGAGTGGCAGCTGTGTTACAGGTTGTCGGATTTTAACAAGGAAATAAATGTAGGTATGTGAGTAAGACCATTGATTAATTTTTTCAAATATGGGTTGAAAAGCGGGTCGGGTCCATTTTTTTCAAATATATTTTATTACGGTCCAAGCCGCAGGCGGGTTAGTTAAAAAAAGCATTTGGTTGGGGGTCGTTTATACATCAACCAGTGATTCACTGATATATATATGTTTATATATATATATATATATATATATGTTTATATATATATATATATATATATATATATATATATATATATATATATTAGGGTTGTCAAAAAAATTGATTTTAGATACTAAATCGATATTGACCCTTGGTATCTAATTAGATACTAAGTTGCTGGAAAATCGATTTTTGATTTTATGGCGCGTCGCCGCTTTTTTGTAGCGGGTAACGTTAAGAATTGTAAACAGGCATCAACGCGGTCAGCTCTGGCACAGCCGTAATGCCGGCGTGTAAGTTAAAGACTCTTTTTTTCTCCAGCTGCCTCTGACAGCACACGGGATGACGCCAGTGCGACCACAGACCTATACACTATTTCTATAGGTCTGTGATTGGACCATCCGATGTAACTTTGCTTTTAAAGGCCTCCATATAGTCGAACGTTTATGCGCGCGGGCGGCAGCCAGGCGGTAGCGCATAGTATCACGTTACCACCACGGAGGCCACCGTGAGCATGTCAGCCTATCATTTTTGACGTGCGCGCTGCTAGTCCCCTATGGCAAACCAAAGTGTTCACATAGCCACGCGTTGTCTTTATTATATCACGCATTACAGAACGCGCACTGGCGCACACAATGGCACGCGTTCTGTAACGCGTGATATAATAAAGACAACGCATGGCTATGTGAACACTTTGGCTTGCCATAGTCCCGCAAGGGGTCCGCGGTGGTCACATGATGCAATACGCTGCCGCCTGCGCACATAATGCTCGACCATAAAGAGTCTTGCAGTTAGCACTGCAGAAGGGCTTGAGCAAAAAGATAGACCTACCTTAACTTACCAAGAGATAGACATGCATTTATTCTGCACCCACACTCACTACCTTTTTTTAGCAGTCCATGGAGGACATTTTAAAAGGAATCCCTCACATCTCCAGTATCGAAATTAGTATCGAGTATCGAGTATTATCCTTAGTATCGGTATCGAGTTGGAAATTTTAGTATCGTGACAACCGTAATATATATATATATATATATATATATATATATATATATATATATATATATATATATATATATATATATGAAGAGTTCATTAGCAAAAACAGATAACTCCATTTTTCATTTTTTTCACAAAATGGCTTTTTTTTTTTTACTCTACATTCCAGGTAATACTCATTGATTTGATATATTTATTTCATTTGGTAAGGTCCACTAAATTGAATAAATAATATATCAAATCAATGAGTATTACCTGGAATGTAGAGTAAAAAAAAAAAAGCCATTTTGTGAAAAAAATTTAAAACGGAGTTATCTGTTTTTGCAAATGAACTCTTCATATATATATATATATATATATATATATATATATATATATATATATATATATATATATATATATTTATTTTTGTCTATCCTATAGTTTATCTCTCTTCAAATACATGAATAACTGTTTAACGTACGCTTTAGTCACGTGTGTCTCCTCCAGTAGCTTCTATATTCCTGCCTCTTATATATTTGTATAAAGAACATGACGTCCAAACGTCCTTTTAAAGAACGTTACGAGGACATCTGCACCAGTCGAGCATTTCATTACATCTCACTTTATGACATGACTACAGTTTATTTTATGGCAAGGTCTTAAAGCAAATATTGTGCACTCTGTCAAGGCCTGGAAATAAAAGTAACTACTATTATTATTCTTTATGTAAAGTACAATTCAGCCTTGGTTCAATAATACACGGAGACGATGAAAAGTACTACTATTTTTTTTTTCTCTGCAGTTGGATTTAACTAGTTTATGTTGTTATGGGGTCATGTGTTCACAGAGACCCCACAAGACACACACACACGCACACAGTTTTTTTTAATTCAATAAAATAAAACATTAAATTAATAAACAAACAAATACAAATATATTCAAACCATTGAAAAATACATTATTCATTTTGCATCTGTTCCCATGTTATTACATTTTCTACAGAAGAAAAAAGTTGTAATAAGTAAAAATAAAAAGTACAAATATTTTCCAAATGTAATCACATATTAGCAGAGGTGGTCAAAGTAAAGTACAACTACTTGTGTAAAAAAAAATACTCTGGCAAAAGTAGAAATACTGATTCAAGTAAAAAAAAGTACAATTTTTAAATTACAATAAAGTAAAAAGTAAAAGTTTTTTATTGGCATGAATGTTTGAAAAGTATCTAAAATAAAGTCTTTAAAAGTGAGTTAGTGTTTGATCAGGTCACAGTTACTTTGTTTTGTGGATATGGACGGAAAATGTAGGAAAAATGGAAAAAATGTCACTATTGAGATTAAAAAAAAGTCATCATGAGTTAAAAAAAAAAAAAAAAAAAAAAAAAATATATATATATATATATATATATATATATATATAAGATAAAAATTTATATTTTTAAGAGGAAAAGGTCCAAATTGTCAGATAAAATCTTAAAATTGTGAAATAAAGTCAATTTGTGTCCACTGATTTTCCCTCTGAAGTGACTTAATGTAAAGAGTATAAAGTACATATATTTATATACATGTAAAGAGTATAAAGTACATATATTTATATAAATGTAAAGAGTATAAAGTACATATATTTATATAAATGTAAAGAGTATAAAGTACATATATTTATATACATGTAAAGAGCATAAAGTACATATATTTATATAAATGTAAAGAGTATAAAGTACATATATTTATATAAATGTAAAGAGTATAAAGTACATATATTTATATAAATGTAAAGAGTATAAAGTACATATATTTATATAAATGTAAAGAGTATAAAGTACATATATTTATATAAATGTAAAGAGTATAAAGTACATATATTTATATAAATGTAAAGAGTATAAAGTACATATATTTATATAAATGTAAAGAGTATAAAGTACATATATTTATATAAATGTAAAGAGTATAAAGTACATATATTTATATAAATGTAAAGAGTATAAAGTACATATATTTATATAAATATAAAGAGTATAAAGTACATATATTTATATAAATGTAAAGAGTATAAAGTACATATATTTATATAAATGTAAAGAGTATAAAGTACATATATTTCTAGAAAATGTAGGGAGTAAAATAAAAAGTTCCAGAAAAGTACCTACTCAATTAAAGTACAGATACCTAAAACATCTACGTCAGTACACTAACAAAGTACTTTTACTTCATTACTTCCCACCTTTGTTTATTCCATAATGCGTCACATATTGTGTTGTTATTTTTTCCTTCAGTCTTACTTTTGGCTGATTTCTGGTGGAGCCTTCTGGAACACCTGCTCCACGGTGGAGGTCAGGTAGTCCACCTCCCCCTGGTGTTCGGCCAGAGCCGCCTGTAGACCCTGAGGGACAGACGGACGGACACGTGTTAAAAAGCACAAGTGTTGGAAGAAGGATCTGGAACATTTACACAAGAAATAAATACAATACTGTAGCGGTGTCCGGCACAACAGACCCCGCCCCCTCAGGGACAGACAAACCCCGCCCTCTCAGGGACAGACAAACCCCGCCCCCTCAGAGACAGACAAACCCGCCCCCTCAGGGACAGACAAACCCCGCCCCCTCAGAGACAGACAAACCCCACCCCCTCAGAGACAGACAGACCCCGCCCCCTTTAGAGACAGACAAACCCCGCCCCTCAGGGACAGACAAGCCCCGCCCCCTTTAGAGACATACAAACCCCGCCCCCTCAGAGACAGACAAACCCCGCCCTCTCCGAGACAGACAAGCCCCGCCCCCTTTAGAGACAGACAAACCCCGCCCCCTCAGGGACAGACAAACCTCGCCCCCTCAAAGACAGACAAGCCCCGCCCCCTCAGAGACAGACAAACCCCGCCCCCTTTAGAGACATACAAACCCCGCCCCCTCAGGGACAGACAAACCCCGCCCTCTCCGAGACAGACAAGCCCCGCCCCCTTTAGAGACAGACAAACCCCGCCCCCTCAAAGACAGACAAGCCCCGCCCCCTCAGAGACAGACAAACCCCGCCCCCTCAGGGACAGACAAACCCCGCTCCCTCAGAGACAGACAAACCTCGCCCCCTCAAAGACAGACAAGCCCCGCCCCCTCAGGGACAGACAAACCTCGCCCCCTCAAAGACAGACAAGCCCCGCCCCCTCAGGGACAGACAAACCTCGCCCCCTCAAAGACAGACAAGCCCCGCCCCCTCAGGGACAGACAAACCCCGCTCCCTCAGAGACAGACAAACCCCGCCCCCTCACTCACTTTTGACCCGGTTTACCCTATCTCTTATTGTGAATGTGACCTTTGACCTACATTCACCAACATTTAAAGGTGTCATTCCACTGAAAACCACTTTTGTCCTTTTGGAATCTGACGGCTCGGCCAGCATTACCATGGTGACGGCTCGGCCAGCGTTACCATGGTGACGGCTCACAGATTATATTCAAAACCAAATTAAAAACATTTTTATTTTCAGGGAGATAAAGAATGGAGTCACAATTCTGTGAGCCCGTCCTTTACATTCTTTATAATAATAATCAAATTTTAATGTATTTCTGATTTACTCTATTGAAATTGTATATTATATGTACAATCAGTTTACACTTGTAATCTTATTCTTATTAATTGAAGTTTTATAATGTATATATAATCAGTTTATCTTGTACTTTTGGAATTGAATAATTATAATGTATTTTTTTATTTATTTCAATTCTTATTTATTGAAATTTTATAATGAATGTCCTGTATAATTTTGTGCAATCAACTTTTAATGTGTTTTTTTTTTTTAAATTTCACCCTGTCTTAAAATTGTGTTTTGATTTTTAATCAATGTGAAGCACTTTGAGCTACAGTGTTTATATGAAAGGTTCTTTGCAAATAAAGACACACACTCAACAGCTCAGTTTATCTTAGTTCAAGCACCGCCCCTGGTTACCGCGGTTACGCTCAGTCTGCCTGCTGCACCACTGAATTAACTATAGAATATTCACTACATCATATATAGAGTGGATACAATGACATGCAGTCATTATATATATACACTACATTTGGTTATATATGACATGATATATAATTTATTGACATTTCACACACACTTCAGAAACAATATGATTAAAACCAGATTAAATAAATACTACATTTGTCAGGCTATAAGTCGCAATTTACTGTATTATTAGTGCATTTTATTGTAGTTTTAGAACATTTTAGTGTATTTTTATTGGGTTTTTAGTCGATTTTAGTGTATTTTTAGTACATTGTATTGGATTTTTTTTTTCATTTTACTGTATTTTTGTGGATTTTGCTGTATTTTTAACACTTTTTTATTGCATTTTTAGTACATTGTAGTGTATTTTAGTGCATTTTGTAGTGGTTTTAGAGCATTTTAAGATATTTTACTGTATTTTTAGTGCATTTTACTGTAT
This sequence comes from Siphamia tubifer, assembly GCA_020466265.1. Taxonomy (NCBI): domain Eukaryota; kingdom Metazoa; phylum Chordata; class Actinopteri; order Kurtiformes; family Apogonidae; genus Siphamia; species Siphamia tubifer. Next base: position 25,686,326 of record CM035784.1, read on the forward strand.
TCTTTGTGTAATTGTGTGTATATTAGTGTATTATTTGCATACAGGGGTGTCAAATTAATTTTAGTTCAGTTCCACATTCAGTCCAATATGATCCGAAAAGCACCAGTCCAGTATCCTAGCCACACTAGACCCTCCCTAGTGGCAACAAATCTAATGTCCTACTGTAGTAGTCTAGTTTCACTCAATGAAAATTTTTTTGGCTAGATTTCCCTGAAACTGGTCGACCAATCACAGTGAAGTATAGAGTCAGAGGGCGGGACTAAAGGATGTGTTCTTATCAGTATGTAGAATGGATCTGCTATTATTATCTACAATCACCTTTAATTAATCCCAGGCTACAAGGTTTGATCTTCCTGTTATGTTACTAGACCATTATCAAGTTAAAAAAGATACACACACACACACACACACACACACTTCTGTCAGTGTGTGACCTTGGGTTCAGTTGTAGATAAAATCAACATTCAAAAACAACAACAAAGTGATAAAATAGGTTTGTGATTGGTACAAACTGGAAACACATGAACTGACACAATGAGTGTGTGTGTGTGTGTGTGTAGAGTAGGTATTTAGCCTTACACACATACACACATACACACATACACACACACAATATATATATATATATATATATATATATATATATATATATATATATATATATATATATATATATATATATATATATATATATATATATATATATATATATATATATACAGACAATGCAAATTAGCCTTTTTCTACAATTGGGTCCATTTACAGAAATGTTCCATGTTCCACACTAGCTCCTCCTTATGGCAAGCCAAAGTGTTCACATAGCCGCGCGTTGTGTTTATCATATCACGCGTGCCAGAACGCGTTCTGGCATGCTATCACGCGTTACATTACGCGTTCTAGCACGCGTTCTGACACGCCACCACGCGTTCGGGAACGCGGTCTAGCACGCGCAATGGCACGCGTCCTAGCACGCGTTCCGTAACGCGTGCTAGAACGCGCTCTGTAACGCGTTCTAGCACGCGTAATGGCGCGCGCAATGGCACGCGTTTTCGCATGCGTCATGGAACGCGTGCTAGAACGCGTGCTATATGGTAATGATCTCCTCCCACTGATTTTCTCCGCCAATTAGTTTGTAGTGCTTACAGCCAATCACTGTTCAACACAACGAGTCCAGAATAGCTGAGCACTGATCTTACCTTCACAAACGAAGTGCATTCACTCAATGTTTAATTTTTGCTAAATATTTTGACTTTTCCTTCATCAATCTACTTTATTTAACTTGTTCAACTTCAGTGTGTCTATTCTTAAGGGTTTGTTTATTGTATTTTAATTCTTATTCTGTTGTGCTAATCTAACACATGAGCTGGCTGTAGGTTGCATGTTTTGCCACTAGAGGGCGAAGTAAGACGATAGATGATAGTAATGTAGTTTAATCTTCAATGCAAGTGAAAGGTGCGAAACAATAGAAGATGACATATGTCAGAATCATAATTCTTTATTTGTCCATCCACACGTGAAATGGATGCGACACTCCCTTAAGACCGTGCAAAGATGCAAAAAGCAAAATATAACAAAACAAATATACAACTATACAACTTACAAATATAATAATATACAAGATAAGAAAGACTATAATAAGAATAAGTAAAGTGTAAAGTATAAATAAGAATATAGAGAAAGATATGGATAAAATATACCCCGGAGGTAATATAAATATGAACATAGTTATGCATACTACTATATGCATGGTTAAACATCAAGTGTCAATTTCAAGAGAACAACAGAGAGCAAGGGAGACCACAGGTGTCAATGGTCCTGTCAATCACACCTATTACATGTTAAATTAAAAACTTTAAATCCTGAATGTACGTCTGTGAATTATACTTGTCCTGAGAAAAACTGTAACTAAGTGTATGTGTGCAAATATTATTGTAAATAGATCTCTATCCCATATATGTTTCTCTTGTTTCACCTTCTTGATGACAAATATAACTATAATAATAAGGTTAAACAACAACATATTTTACATAATAGTAATGATGGACATGTCCACAGCACTGCTTCAGAAAACTATCACAACAGGGTCACATGATACAGACGAAATTATGTCATTGAGCCATGAGCAACCATGTATATCTTCTTATATATTTTATCCCATAATTTCATCCTTCACCAAGTGTGTCATCTCAGCCAATGCAACCTCGATTGACATATAATCAAAATATGACAAATCAATTCACATTTTGCTTTATTTATTAATAAAGTATGAAACGGCATCTCACTTTATTTTATCCCTTTTGCATGAAACCTGAAAATACAATAAACAAACCCTTAAGAATAGACACACTAAAGTTGAACAAGTTAAATAAAGTAGATTGATGAAGGAAAAATCAAAATATTTAGCAAAAATTAAACATTGAGTGAATGCACTTCGTTTGTGAAGGTAAGATCAGTGCTCAGCTATTCTGGACTCGTTGTGTTGAACAGTGATTGGCTGGAAGCACTACAAATTAATTGGCGGATAAAATCAGTGGGAGGAGATCATTACCATATAGCACGCGTTTTAGCACGCGTTCCATGACGCATGCGAAAACGCGTGCCATTGCGCGCGCCATTACGCGTGCTAGAACGCGTT
>CM035784.1:25696560-25699060 GCA_020466265.1 Siphamia tubifer
CCCTTAGTCCTCCCTTTCAGCTGTCCACTTAGCCCTTCCCCTTAGTCCTCCCTTTTAGCTGTCCACTTAGCCCTTCCCCTTAGTCCTCCCTTTTAGCTGTCCACTTAACCCTTCCCCTTAGTCCTCCCTTTCAGCTGTCCACTTAACCCTTCCCCTTAGTCCTCCCTTTTAGCTGTCCACTTAGCCCTTCCCCTTAGTCCTCCCTTTTAGCTGTCCACTTAGCCCTTCCCCTTAGTCCTCCCTTTTAGCTGTCCACTTAGCCCTACCCCTTAGTCTTGTTAATGATTTCAAACAGACATCTTCTACCCCTGTGTTTGTAGGGTGGTCCTAAACAAACCCTCCATATCGACAGCCCTACGCCTCCATGTAATTGAGAATCTGGACAACACTGCTCCTTCATGTTTAGACACAAAACAGAGGGTGAGGAGTAAAAGGGGTGGGGCCAAGCGCCGACTTGGGATTCAGCCCAAGTATTTGAAGTGTTTTTTGTTTTGGTCCAGTCCAGCTACTTTTGGATTGACCTCGAAAAAGCAGTTATATGGTTAAACCTGATAAAAAAAATAAAAAAAAAATACTAGAAACAACAGTTAAAACTAAATATGACTGTAATTGTTGCTTAAGAAACAAAAAGCTAATTTGGAAGCTCGTCATTTTAAATAATAATCTGTTCGTAATGACTTGCCTAGCTGTCAAAGATCGCAAAGAAAGTTTCTGCTCTAATGAGGTGGTTTTTCTTGACGTTTCACTAACTACGTTTACATGATGTCTTTTAATTTAGAATAAAATAATTCAGAATTAAAGTTATGTCATGATGCAAATAGGGGCGGCCATGGCTCATTTGGTAGAGCAGGTCGTCCAGTAACTGAAGGGTTGGTGGTTCGAATCCTGCTCTGTCCTAGTCAGTCTGTTGTGTCCTTGGGCAAAGTGTCACTCACACTGGGGGTCAGAGGGACCGTACGTTCAAAATGGCTGCCATGTTTCTGTCAGTCTGCCCTAGGACAACTACATATGTGTAGTTTACTAACACTGGTGTTTTTCTCTTCAGCTGAACTTTATTATTTGTTTATTTGTGGAACTTCATGAGCTCATTCTGTTGCTTTTTCTTTACACAAAACAAATGAAAACTGTAGTGATGGAGAAAACTAAAGATTAGATAAATGCTCAGGTACATGTGTGGAAGCTCAGTTAATGTAACTGGAATTCTCTCATAACTCTTTGTCAGAGTTGGAAGAAGTCATTAGATCCTTGAGTAGAAACTAACACTGAAAACACTCACTACTGTAGAAACAAGTCCTGCTTTTATTTTTATACCAAATACAAGTCGATAGAAACAAACTTTTTGACTGTTGTTGATTCTGGAGAGGTTTTGTTTACGACATTATGAGTCGTTTTTATGTCATGACTCGTTATTAAGTCACGAGTCGTTTTTATTATGTTCCTCCAGATCATGTGACTCATGACCATGACTTCATACAAGTTTGATGCTTTGTTGAACAACTAAAGCGCATACGTCACTTCCTAAAACAACTGGGGTGCACAGGACGTTACCTTGAGGTGATTGATTCTACTGTTTGTCTTAGAGCTGATGTAAACAAACACTATGTTGACACTGGTGTAAATAATAGAGTGAGCAGATTTGAATCACAGATTGGATGAAAGATGTTGTAGAAACTGCACGAACATAAGTAAAAGTAACACATATAGTTGTTTATATTAATAGTCGACTGTAGGCGGAACTTAACTGGAACTGAAAGACGATACACAAACAAGGACATTTAAAGTGGAAACAGCCGCCCCACATGACGCACCCCCCACATGACCGCACTCCCCACATGACCGCACCCCCCACATGACCGCACTCCCCACATGACCGCACTCCCCACATGACCGCACTCCCCACATGACCGCACCCCCCACATGACCGCACTCCCCACATGACCGCACTCCCCACATGACCGCACCCCCCACATGACCGCACTCCCCACATGACCGCACTCCCCACATGACCGCACCCCCCACATGACCGCACTCCCCACATGACCGCATTCCCCACATGACCGCACTCCCCACATGACCGCACCCCCCACATAACCGCACACCCCACATGACCGCACCCCCCACATGACCGCACCCCCCACATGACCGCACCCCCCACATGACCGCACCCCCCACATGACCGCACCCCCCACATGACCGCACTCCCCACATGACCGCACCCCCCACATGACCGCACCCCCCACATGACCGCACTCCCCACATGACCGCACCCCCCACATGACCGCACTCCCCACATGACCGCACTCCCCACATGACCGCACCCCCCACATGACCGCACTCCCCACATGACCGCACTCCCCACATGACCGCACCCCCCACATGACCGCACTCCCCACATGACCGCACTCCCCACATGACCGCACTCCCCACATGACCGCACCCCCCACATGACCGCACTCCCCACATGACCTCACTCCCCATATGACCGCACTCCCCACATAAC
>CM035784.1:25709060-25714186 GCA_020466265.1 Siphamia tubifer
ACTTTTTATCAAAATATTTGCATTTAACTCTATTAATTTGCCTGATCATGTAATAACGGTGACAGAAAAAAAAGACAAAAAAACCCTTAAAGAGCCGAGAACGAAGAAAATCTAGAAGAGACAGAAAAAGGACGAGAAAAGCTGGAGGACATGAAGGAGAGGACGATCTGTCTCCGTCTGACGCTTTAACCAGAGGCTGATGTGAGCGACAGTCGCTTCAACACTCCATAAAAAAAACTGTTTTAAAAACCAACAAGTGGAACCAGACGCTGTGGGGACGTCCTGTTCTGGGGACATTAATGAAAATATGGCGTCTAAAATAACAGAACAGAAGGAACCGAGAACATGTCCAACGCTCAAGGAAACTACGGAACAGGGTTGACGTTAAAAAAAACTACTGCCGTATTTTTCAGACTGTAAATCGCACTTTGTTTTTTTTCATATTTTAGTGTGACTGTCACGACCAAAATAATGTAATAATATGGATCAATTTAAAACATAATAAAGCAAATAACATGATAACTGTCAATAACATATTAATAACTGCCAATAACATATTAATAACTGCCAATAACATATTAATAACTGCCAATAACATATTAATAACTGCCAATAACATATTAATAACTGCCAATAACGTATTAATAACTGCCAATAACATATTAATAACTGCCAATAACGTATTAATAACTGCCAATAACATATTAATAACTGCCAATAACGTATTAATAACTGCCAATAACGTATTAATAACTGCCAATAACGTATTAATAACTACCAATAACATATTAATAACTGTCAATAACGTATTAATAACTACCAATTACATATTGATAACTGTCAATAACATATTAATTAACTTAGTTTCAAATGTAATGAAGCCAATTCTTCGTTCCTGCCTCAAACAACCATCTATAGAAACACGTTCACATTTTTTTCGACATTTCTGAACACGTTCAATTGGATAAAAAAAGATAAAAGTGTTTTTATGTTGTTGTGAATGAGCGTCAGCTGAAGGATAATGAGATGAAATATGAGAAAACAACCATGAGATCACATGGTCTTTGTGAAATGGACTCAAAATCAATTCTTAACTTGATCAAAAGATGCTTTACTGAAAATAACAGAGTTGATGTAGAGTGTTAGAGTTTTTTCAAACAACACTGAACACTGGACGACTGGAAAGGAAATAATAAACATAAACTGTCATTTATTTATTTACTATTATTTTACTTTGGTCAAAAAAACAAAAATAAAAAACTCTGACATTCTGTAAAATATTCTTTTATTTTGGCAGTTTAATGTAAATATTTGGAAGAATAAAATGTCATTAAAAAGTGAAGATCATGAAATAAAAAAGTAGAAATTATTAGATAATGTCAAAATTATTCAATAAAAATTTTAAATTACTCAGGAAAAGTCACAATTATTAGATAAAAAGTAAAAATTATTAAATAAAAAGTCAATATTATTAGATGAAAACTCAAAATTTTTAGATAAAACGTGATTTTTTCACACCAAAATGGCTGTTACCATGGTAATTTGTTAATAATTTTGACTTTTTATTTGGACTTTTTATTTCATTATACAGTTATAGATGAACAATAAAAAAAAACAGACAAAATGTGGATTAAGAAATAAAAGAAACATTCCTAAAATGAGACGTTATTTTAATTAGTTTAGCTGTGTTATTTATTTATTTATTTATTTATTCATTCATTCATTCATTCATTCATTCATTCATTCATTCATTCATTCATTCATTCATTCATTCATTTATTCATTTATTTATTTATTGTTGTTGTTGTGTCTCATGAGGAAGTGGTCAAATTATGTCCTCACTAATGTCAACATCAATTATTACTGTCATAGGTTTAAATACACTTTTTTGTTAATTAATTATAGGACATATTTTCTCAAACCCTCCCACATCATTCTCAGAAACCCATAAAAATAAGAAATAAACACACAAACAACAACAACAACAACAACAAAAAGAAGAAAATAAATAAATAAAGCGTATTTCACATGTCGAACTATTCTTTTTAAAGAATAACTTTTATTCCATATAAAATCTTTTTTCATATTCTGTGACATCAAACTAAAAGCGTAAAAATAAATGTTTTTTTTTTTTCTGAAGCACTGGCTTTTATATTTGTCTTTTATTTAATGGGTTTTGCTTTTGTAGATCTATACTAAAAAAAAAAAATAAAAAAAAAATCCTATTTTAACTTGAGTCATTATTTTCCATTAACATTTGGGGACATTTAACAGATGTTCCTGTGGACGACGGTGCACTTAAAAATGCAACAGTACATTTAAACTTCTATTAAAGTCATTTAGCAAGAAGCTAAAATAATATATTCAAATAAAATGGACAAAAAAAAAGACACAATTCACTGGTGCTGATGTTTGACTGACGACGAGCTGGAGGAAAAACAAGGACAAAAAAAATAAAATAAATGGAGGAAAGCGACGACCCTGAGACCAGTGTGCATGACCTTTGACCTCAGAGATAATGGATCCACTACTAGTGTCTGAGCTGCAGCACAAACACAACCTTGAACACATTAACACCCTCTGACATGAAGAAGAAAAGGAACAATTAAGAGATGAAATGTAGAAATTATAAGAAAAAAGTTAAAATTATGAGATAAGAAATGGATAATTATGGCAAAAAATATAAAAATTATGAGAAAAAAGTCAAATTTATGAGATAAAAAAATCTAAATTATGAGGTAAAAGTCAATTATGAGATAAAATATAAAAATTATGAGAAAAAAGTCAAATTTATGAGATAAAAAAATCTAAATTATGAGGTAAAAGTCAATTAAGAGATAAAATATAAAAATTATGAGAAAAAAGTCAGTGTTAAAAAAACAAAAACAACCTTAGACATGAAGAAGAAAAGGAAAAATTAAGAGATGAAATGTAGAAATTATAAGAAAAAAGTTAAAATTATGAAATAAAATGTTAAAATTATGAGGTGAAGTCACAATTATGAGATAAAATGTCAAAATTCTAAGATAAAAAAAAAATTGAGATAAAATGTCAAAATTAGAAAATGAAATGTTAGAATTAGGAGAAAAAAAGTCATAATTATGAGAAAAAAAGTCAAACACAACTACAACATTTAAACTTTTAAGACATTAAACCCTGACACATGAAGAAGAAAAGGACGAATTCTAAGATAAAATGTAGAAATTATAAAATTAAAAAATCTAAATTATGAGGTAAAAGTCAATTATGAGATAAAATATAAAAATTATGAGAAAAAAGTCAGTGTTAAAAAAACAAAAACAACCTTAGACATGAAGAAGAAAAGTCAATTATGAGATAAGAAATAAATAATTATTAAGTTAGAATTATTAGAAAAAAGTTATTTATATATTATTTATATAAATATAAAGAGTATAAAGTACATATATTTATATAAATGTAAAGAGTATAAAGTACAAATATTTATATAAATATAAAGAGTATAAAGTACATATATTTATATAAATGTAAAGAGTATAAAGTACATATGTTTATATAAATATAAAGAGTATAAAGTACATATATTTATATAAATGTAAAGAGTATAAAGTACATATATTTATATAAATATAAAGAGTATAAAGTACATATATTTATATAAATGTAAAGAGTATAAAGTACATATGTTTATATAAATATAAAGAGTATAAAGTACATATATTTATATAAATGTAAAGAGTATAAAGTACATATATTTATTTAAATGTAAAGAGTATAAAGTACATATATTTATATAAATGTAAAGAGTATAAAAGTACATATATTTATATAAATGTAAAGAGTATAAAGTGCATATATTTATATAAATATAAAGAGTATAAAGTACATATATTTATATAAATATAAAGAGTATAAAGTACATATATTTATATAAATGTAAAGAGTATAAAGTACATATATTTATATAAATGTAAAGAGTATAAAGTACATATATTTATATAAATGTAAAGAGTATAAAGTGCATATATTTATATAAATATAAAGAGTATAAAGTACATATATTTATATAAATGTAAAGAGTATAAAGTACATATATTTATATAAATGTAAAGAGTATAAAGTACATATATTTATATAAATGTAAAGAGTATAAAGTACATATATTTATATAAATATAAAGAGTATAAAGTACATATATTTATATAAATATAATAAGTATAAAGTACATATATTTATATAAATATAATAAGTATAAATACAGTTATATTTCCTCTGGACTCAAACCCTTAAACATCATTTTGTCCCAAAGTTACGACTAAAGTAAAGTTTAATTTCACTGCAGCAGAATGAATGTTCTATCAACACATGTGATTATTAATAAGCAGATGGAAGTTGAAGTTGTTTTATGCGGAAAATTAAACTGTAAATCTCCATATATTAGCAGTAGTTTTTTTTTCCCCACAGCTAATGTAATCCTCTTCAGATAAATGAAGTAGAAATCACACAAAAGATGATGAGGTTTTTTTTTTTTTTTATCTCCCACCCTCTGCACGGGTCGCTGTGATTCACTTGATTTAATACCTAACGGTTTTTAATCTTTATAATTATAAGAACTGTGCTATAGAAGCCATTATTATTATTATATTAAATCTGCTTCTGAGTCACGGCTGCTATAAGTTGTGTTTATGGTTCAGTCGCTGATCGCAGTGAAGAAGGCTTTGCACAATACTATGAGATGAGAAAGCAAAATAATGAGATGAGAAAGCAAAATACTGAGATGAAAATCAAAATAATGAGATGAAAAAGCAAAATACTGAGATGAAAAAGCAAAATAATGAGATGAGAAAGCAAAATACTGAGATGAAAATCAAAATAATGAGATGAGAAAGCAAAATAATGAGATTAAAGTCAAAATAATGAGATGAGAAAGCAAAATAATGAGATTAAAGTCAAAATAATGAGATGAGAAAGCAAAATAATGAGATTAAAGTCAAAATAATGAGATGAGAAAGCAAAATAATGAGATTAAAGTCAAAATAATGAGATGAGAAAGCATAATAATGAGATTAAAGTCAAAATAATGAGATGAAAAAGCAAAATAATGAGATGAAAAATCCAAATTATAAACACAAACCAAAATGAATATG
>CM035784.1:25721786-25729286 GCA_020466265.1 Siphamia tubifer
TTTTACTTTTGTACTTTATTACAATTCAGAAGTTGTTTTTTTTAACTTTTACTCAAGTAGAGGAGTGGAATCAGTACTTCTACTTTTACTAGAGTATTTTTTCCACATACATAGTTGTACTTCTACTTAAGTACACAATGTGAGTACTTTAAACAGTAAGTATGTAGTTTCCAACACAGCTTTAGTTTATTTTAATGTATTTTACTAAAAAAAAATTGAATTTAATAAAAGCAAAAAATCACATTTATGTGAAAACTGACGATTTTAAAAGTTTTTTTTTAAAACAACACATTATTCATTGAGCTTTTTTCTTCATTTTTCATTGTAAATATATTTGAGTTTTTGTATAAATCAGTGGTTCAGTATCAGACCAGGTTTATCGACCTGCAGTGACCGCATGTACTCGCACTGATTCTTCGAGCTTTTTAATCACTGCCTTTTTTTTTTTAATTTTATTTTTTTTATTTTTTACAGATGAAAGAGAAGACGTTCAGAAGAAAACTTTCACAAAATGGGTAAACTCCCAGTTGGTTAAGGTAAGATATTAGACGATATTATCTGGATGTGACATAATAATAATATGATAATAATGCTTTTATTACTGTTTATTATGAGTAATTACTGTTCAGTTTGTAGGTAATAGTTTTTTATTCTATTGTTGTTTTAAAGTCATTTGTTTATAATGATGCTACGATCAGCAGTTTTTTTTTTCATAGTTCATAAAGTACACATGTAATATACAACTAGAAATTAGTCTCAGTGTTAATGCTGCAACATTCAACATATAGTATATCTAAAAAAAAAAAGAATTTAAAAAAAATATATAAAAATATTATAAAAATGCTAAGAATAAGATAAAAATAAATATAGTAAAATATGTAATGTGTCAGTTTATTTTTGTTGATCATGTGTCCAGTGTCGGCTGCCGTACTTTGTGCTGGTGAGTACTTGGTGTTCAGGGAGGTTTTGGTCCAAATGGATTTAGTTAGTGAATTAAATTAAAATAACCTCAACCCTATTTAATTGAATCGGTTCATTCAACTAGATTATTAAATGATGAGATAAAAAGTCTAAATTATTACCTCATTAGTGACCTGTTACCATTTTTACTCTTATTTATTTTTCTCGTTTCTCTTCTTCTTCTCTTGGTCTTTTTACTTTTGTTTTTATTTATTTCCTTCGACTCTCAGAAGCAGGAGGGGATATTTTTTCATTTGTTTTTTGTTTTTTTCTTTTAAATGCCAAAGGCGTCTTCTTTTCATCTTTGCTTTTTCTACTTTTCTTCTTCCTTTTAACAGCTGTGCTTTGAAAACAGTCAAAGGTGATGTGAGTGAATTATTAAAACAACACTAGAGTGTACGGCGGCCCTCAGGGTCACAAACACCACCACTGAAATTCACATGGGACATTTATTTAATTACATTTTTTTGGATCAGTTTAGAGTTGATTTAACCTAAAACATTTAATAATGGAACATTTGAACCTTTTTAGATCCAGAAAATTAGATTGTTTTTATTATTGTCTTTTTTTTGGGAAATAATCTAATGACATTGAATGTACTGAAAAATTATTCTTACATTTTAACTTTTTATCTCATGAAAAAAAGAAAAGAAAAGAGTCCCACATCTACTCTGATGGAGGTGTACTGTCGCCATGGTGACAGTACACACAGTATTTATACAGTAAAAAAAAAACTGAAACAATAGATGATCGACCTGTGGAGGAAAGAGGAGAACATGTGTGTGTGTGTGTATCTGTGTGTATATATATACACACACACACACACACACACATGTTCTCCTATGTGTGTGAGTGTGTGTGTGTGTGTATCTGTGTGTATATATATACACACACACACACACACACACACACTCACACACACACACACACACACACACACACACCATCCTCAGACAGGACAGACACATGGGACAGGACATTAGAGGACAGGTGGACACAGGTGACGGTCGTTATTTTATTGTGTTTTATTTTTTCATAAAAGTCTAGAAACAGTTTTTTCAGATAAAGGATCATTTGTCATCAGGACACACGAGGATTTACTTCATTTTATTTTATTGTTTTTTCCTTCACAATAAAAACTGGTGAAACTTTAAACAACACATCCTGTTATTAACCCTTTATGTGTTTTGACTTTTACTTTACTTTTTATTCATGCAATTATTTATGTATTTATTGTTTTAAAAATTTTTTTACATTCATTAAATTTTTCATTTGATTATTAAACAATTATTTTATTATTTTATTCGTTTGTTTTTTTTACCTTTTCACTTAATCAATTAAATTAATTAATTAATTAATTATTATATATTAATGTTGTTTTTACATGTATTTACTTTATTGATTTTTTAAGTAATCAATTAATGTAATAATAATTTAATATTACATAAATAAATAATAATTATTATTATTATTAACAATAATTTTTTGAATGTATTGTATTTTAGAATTTGTTTAATATTTAAATTTTTTAATTTAAAATTTCGAATGAAATAACAAAAAAAGTGTATAATTATTTTTAAATTATTTTAAATTATTTTTTTTATTTTCAGTAATTAATTCATTTTTTATTTCTGTATTTATTCATTTTTTTATGTAATTATTTATTCAAAATGTTAATGTAATTATTTACTTATTTATGTTTTATTTTATTTTTATTCTTTTACATTAAAAAACTATTGTATTTTATTATTTATTCATTTATTATTTTTTAGATTTTGTAACATTTATATTTTTTCTGTAATATTTTGAATTAAATAAATTTAAAAAAAAAAAATCTCCCAGGTCTATCATTAGTACGATAGCGCCCCCTACATGTTTGTACAAATAATATCATGTCCCGCCCACAGTGTGACGTCATGTCGCCATCGGCTGTCGTCGTCGGTCATGTGGGGAGTGCGGTCATGTGGGGAGTGCGGTCATGTGGGGGGGTACGGTCATGTGGGGGGGTACGGTCATGTGGGGGGGTACGGTCATGTGGGGGGGTACGGTCATGTGGGGGGTGTGGTCATGTGGGAGTGCGGTCATTTGGGGAGTGCGGTCATGTGGGGAGTGCGGTCATGTGGGGGGTGCGGTCATATGGGGAGTGAGGTCATGTGGGGAGTGCGGTCATGTGGGGGGTGCGGTCATGTGGGGAGTGCGGTCATGTGGGGAGTGCGGTCATGTGGGGGGTGCGGTCATGTGGGGAGTGCGGTCATGTGGGGAGTGCGGTCATGTGGGGGGTGCGGTCATGTGGGGAGTGCGGTCATGTGGGGAGTGCGGTCATGTGGGGGGTGCGGTCATGTGGGGAGTGCGGTCATGTGGGGGGTGCGGTCATGTGGGGAGTGCCGTCATGTGGGGAGTGCCGTCATGTGGGGAGTGCCGTCATGTGGGTGGTGCGGTCATGTGGGGAGTGCGGTCATGTGGGGCGGCTGTTTCCACTTTAAATGTCCTTGTTTGTGTATCGTCTTTCAGTTCCAGTTCAGTTCCGCCTACAGTCGACTATTAATATAAACAACTATATGTGTTACTTTTACTTATGTTCGTGCAGTTTCTACAACATCTTTCATCCAATCTGTGATTCAAATCTGCTCACTCTATTATTTACACAAGTGTCAACATAGTGTTTGTTTACATCAGCTCTAAGACAAACAGTAGAATCAATCACCTCAAGGTAACGTCCTGTGCACCGCAGTTGTTTTAGGAAGTGACGTATGCGCTTTAGTTGTTCAACAAAGCATCAAACTCGTATGAAGTCATGGTCATGAGTCACATGATCTGGAGGAACATAATAAAAACGACTTGTGACTTAATAACGAGCCATGACATAAAAACGACTCATAATGTCGTAAACAAAACCTCTCCAGAATCAACAACAGTCAAAAAGTTTGTTTCTATCAACTTGTATTTGGTATAAAAATAAAAGCAGGACTTGTTTCTACAGTAGTGAGTGTTTTCAGTGTTAGTTTCTACTCAAGGAACTAATGACTTCTTCCAACTCTGACAAAGAGTTATGAGAGAATTCCAGTTACATTAACTGAGCTTCCACACATGTACCTGAGCATTTATCTAATCTTTAGTTTTCTCCATCACTACAGTTTTCATTTGTTTTGTGTAAAGAAAAAGCAACAGAATGAGCTCATGAAGTTCCACAAATAAACAAATAATAAAGTTCAGCTGAAGAGAAAAACACATGTGTTAGTAAACTACACATATGTAGTTGTCCTGGGGCAGACTGACAGAAGCATGGCAGCCATTTTGAACGTACGGTCCCTCTGACCCCCAGTGTGAGTGACACTTTGCCCAAGGACACAACAGACTGACGAGGACAGAGCAGGATTCGAACCACCAACCCTTCAGTTACTGGACGACCTGCTCTACTAAATGAGCCATGGCTGCCCCTATTTGCATCATGACATAATTTTAATTCTGAATTATTTTATTCTAAATTAAAAGACATCATTTAAACGTAGTTAGTGAAACATGAAGAAAAACCACCTCATTAGAGCAGAAACTTTCTTTGCGATCTTTGACAGCCAGGCAAGTCATTACGAACAGATTATTATTTAAAATGACGAGCTTCCAAATTAGCTTTTTGTTTCTTAAGCAACAATTACAGTCATATTTAGTTTTAACTGTTGTTTCTAGTATTTTTTTTTTTTATTTTTTTATCAGGTTTAACCATATAACTGCTTTTTCGAGGTCAATCCAAAAGTAGCTGGACTGGACCAAAACAAAAAACACTTCAAATACTTGGGCTGAATCCCAAGTCGGCACTTGGCCCCACCCCTTTTACTCCTCACCCTCTGTTTTGTGTCTAAACATGAAGGAGCAGTGTTGTCCAGATTCTCAATTACATGGAGGCGTAGGGCCACCCTACAAACACAGGGGTAGAAGAAGTCTGTTTGAAATCATTAACAAGACTAAGGGGTAGGGCTAAGTGGACAGCTAAAAGGGAGGACTAAGGGGAAGGGTTAAGTGGACAGCTAAAAGGGAGGACTAAGGGGAAGGGCTAAGTGGACAGCTGAAAGGGAGGACTAAGGGGAAGGGCTAAGTGGACAGCTGAAAGGGAGGACTAAGGGGAAGGGCTAAGTGGACAGCTAAAAGGGAGGACTAAGGGGAAGGGTTAAGTGGACAGCTAAAAGGGAGGACTAAGGGGAAGGGCTAAGTGGACAGCTGAAAGGGAGGACTAAGGGGAAGGGCTAAGTGGACAGCTAAAAGGGAGGACTAAGGGGAAGGGTTAAGTGGACAGCTAAAAGGGAGGACTAAGGGGAAGGGCTAAGTGGACAGCTAAAAGGGAGGACTAAGGGGAAGGGCTAAGTGGACAGCTAAAAGGGAGGGCTAATGGGGAAGAGCTACATGGACAGCTAAGGGAGGGGGGAGGCCTAAAGGGAGGGCAAAGAGGGAGGTCTAAGGGGGAGGTCTGAGTAGGAGGGCTAATGGGAAAAGCTAAGTGGACAGCTAAGGGGGGGGGGGCTAAAGGGAAGGGCTGATTCAATTTGACCATCCGGTAAAACACATGCTTGTGTGGATCATGAATCAAAACAGTGTCAATGATAACACTAAACAGTCCCAGACGTATTTCCACAGACCCAGATACACACCCTCGTCCCTTCACTTACTCTTGGATTTGATCTAAAAACTATTTATTAACTTTCATTTTCAAACGGTATGGGTTTGTGATTAATGAAATGGATGGGGCAGATTGTTCCAGCCCAGGGCTCCTGTAGAGGCAAATGAACCGTTCAAATATTACCCAGGATGATTGTTTTTCTGTGAAAGCTAACTTATTATTATTATTATTATTATTATTATTATTATTATTATTATTATTATTGTTGTTATTATTATATAATTTTATTATTATTATTATTATTATTATTATTATTATTATTATTGTTGTTGTTGTTGTTGTTATTATTATTATTAATAATAATTATTAATATTAATCTCAGTCTCCACAGTTCTTCACTTGAATCTGATCGTTTACTTTCACCTGTAAATAATCTCAGTTTATTAAAAGTGTCATAACACATTTAAAGCAGCTAATCTGAACTAATTATCCAGCAGCACTTGATTTAACCCAGTTGGCATTTCAATGAAAAATATTTTTTTATCTAAAAAAAAAAAAAAAAAGCTTAGTGAAGTAAGTAATTATGAGAAAGTGTAGGAGGAATTGTTGACGACAGGAGTGCAGCGAGGACAAAGATAACAGGGAGAGGAAGTAGAGAAAAGCCTGGTTTATTATTACTGTCCTGTTACCGTGGCGCTAACGTCCACCACTGCATCGATCACACATTATTAAATGAGTGTTCATGTACACGTCCTATGGATGGAGGAAGAAATACGGTCGTGATGACTCAGCATTTTCCATTTTTTTTCCTCTCATACAGAAACACTTCCCATCTCTTATGTTTTTTATTCCCTTTCTTTTGTCTATTTTGACCCATTTCATTGACTTCAAACACCACACATGACACTTCTGACGCTGACACACAAGCTTGAATCCAGTGGAATGAACTAGAGTGCCTGAGAGAGAGAGTGGCGACAACTCCGGTTACTGCAAGAGCTTTTTCACAGGAACCGGAAATGTGTTATGGAAGTGTATCCGAACTTCCTGTAAAATGTCAAAATAGTAGAAAGGTGTAAATTAGTGTTTCTCAAATCCGGTGCTCGTGGCCCAGTGTCCTCCTTTCCTTTTATTGTTTATCATTATTATTATTTAGTATTTTTTTTTAATTTTATTTCATTTTAATCCAAACTAATTCAAATGTTACAATAAATAATTAAAAAATAATAATAAAAAAATAAACACATGAAAACATTTTCAAAAGTAAAAAACAAAAAAATTAAATTAGTTTTCAAATAAAAAAGAAATAGGGCGGCACGGTGGTGCAGTGGTTAGCACGGTGGTGCAGTGGTTAGCACGGTGGTGCAGTGGTTAGCACGGTGGTGCAGTGGTTAGCACGGTGGTGCAGTGGTTAGCACGGTGGTGCAGTGGTTAGCACAGTGGTGCAGTGGTTAGCACTCGTGCCTCACAGCAAGAAGGACCCTGGTTCGAATCCCGTACCAGACCTTTCTGTGTGGAGTTTGCATGTCCTCCCCGTGTCCGCGTGGGTTTTCGCCGGGCACTCCGGTTTCCTCCCACCATCCAAACACATGCACTGATAGGTTAATTGGTTAATCTAAAATTGTCCATAGGTGTGAATGTGAGAGTGATTGTTTGTCTATATATGTTCAGCCCTGAGATGAACTGGCGTCTCATACAGGGTGTACCCCGCCTTCACCCATTGTAGCTGGATTAGGCCCCCAGTGACCCCCGTGACCCAAGTGTGGATAAAACGGGTTCAGATAATGAATGAATGAATAAAAAAGAAATAAATACATAAATTAAATTTAAATATTTTTTAAAATCTCCCTCTTTTTTTAAATGAAAAATGTAAAAAATTATATTTTTAAAAAATTTAACAGATTTAAATGAACAAAAAATTAAAAATAAAACAA
>CM035784.1:25734286-25736786 GCA_020466265.1 Siphamia tubifer
AATAAATTAAAAATTATTAAAATATATTAAAAAAAATAAGTAAAATATATTTAATCATTAATTAAAATATTTAAAACATGCAGAACACTGGTATAATTATGACATAACACTTCGTCAGTGTTTATTCCAACATGGATCTTTAATTATTGTCCTGGAATAATAGACGTTCCCTGGGATGGGGGCGGACATTTAAAACCACTCCCACTGTGGGACGGTGTCAGGATGAAGCTTCAGAGGTTTGGAAGAAACGACTTCCAAAAACAGCACAAAGTGTAAAGAAGGAAAAGAGTGTGACTGACCCCCCCCTGAGGGTCCCTCTGATTTAAACTAATGAACTTAAATATAAGTGGAAAAAAGACTCAAAAAAAACACAAATGTTTACATTAACATTAACAGGCTTTTTCATGGTTCAAATTAAATAATACGGAGCCTTGTTTTTGACCCTTTCTCAAGATTAAAGCTTTCAAATGATTATATGTTTTTAATCAGATTAAAAAGTCAAAATTATGAGATAAAAGTTTTCAATTATCAGTTAAATATGAATGAAAAAATGAAAAAAACACACAAATGTTTACATTAACAGGCTTTTTCATGGTTCAAATTAAATAAAAAAAAAACCTTCCTCTAAACATGTTCTGTTCACAGCTCTGACTTAAATAATATTTAATCTGTGAGTTAATTATGTTCCTGTTGGAAACATTAGCATTTATCTGTAACTGTCTTTATATTATTATTATTATTATTATTATTATTATTATTATTATTATTATTATTATTATTATTATTATTATTATTATTATTATTATTATTATTATATTATTATTATTATTATTATTATTATTATTATTATTATTATTATTATTATTATTATTATTATTATTATTATTATTATTATTATATTATTAAAAACTATGTACACGAAGGATGAGGAAGAGGAGGAGGAGGAGGATGAGGAGGAGGATGAGGAGGAGGATGAGGAGGAGAATGAGGAGGATGATGATGATGATGATGATGAGGATGATGGTGATACTTTATAGTCAAAACTACAGATTTTAAATGATTAAATTTTTTAATCAGATGCAAAAAGGGTAAAATCCTGATGGAAAAAGTACAAATTATGAGGAAAAAATCAGTTCAATATAAATGAAAAAAAGAAAAATTCACACAAATGTTTAAATTAACACACTTTGTCATAGTTAAAATGAAAATATGATATAAAGTGTCAAATGATGAGATAAAAAAGTGTAAATGTATGAGATAAAAGATGAGACGTTATTTTTCCATTTAATGTTTTTATTTTCTTTGTATAAATGAAAGTCAGTTTTTATTATTTATTAAAGTAGGTTTAATGTTTAACACCTGTGGGTTAAAGACACATGACAACTGCTGCCCTAATGGATGACTGACACACACACACACACACACACACACACACATGTTTATTTGAATGTGGAAGTTTGTGCCCTTGAGCAAGGCATGTCTGTGACTGTTGGGTGTTTGTGTGTAGGTGAGGTTGGAGAAAGGATTCACACGTGTTCACTCTCTGAACAATGTCAACCGTGCTCTGCAGATACTACAGAAGAATAATGTGAGTATTTATACACACATATATATACACATATATATACATATACACATATATACATATACACACACATATACACACACTCTTTATGGGGACACTGACATGTTTACACAGTCACACCATGGGACTGTGACAGTATGGGGACTGAAATTGAGGTCCCCATGAGGGTTTAATATAATATAATATTATATTATATTATATTATATTATATTATATTATATTATATTATATTATATTATATTATATTATATTATATTACATTATATTATATTATATTATATTATATTATATTATATTATATTATATTACATTATATTACATTATATTACATTACATTACATTACATTACATTACATTATATTATATTATATTATATTATATTATATTATATTATATTATATTATAATATATAAACTTTAAAATACAAAAGGGTGATTTGTAAATATCTACCACTTTTTATGCTGTACGGTGCTAGCCTAGCTGTGTTAGCCTAGCTGTGTTAGCCTAGCTGTGTTAGCCTAGCTGCGTTAGCCTCGCTGCGTTAGCCTCGCTGCGTTAGCCTCGCTGCGTTAGCCTCGCTGCGTTAGCCTCACCATTCATTACATGTAGGTAGATGCTAGATTGGATCAGCAAAAAATAATGAGATAAAAAGTCAAAATAATGAATGAATCCATATATTATTGTCAGTAAATTAAAGTCTTTTCAGTTCACGTTAATATTCTCATTATATTTGACCTGGTGCTCTAGGCGAGCGCCTAGTCTGCCTATACCTCATCCATGTTGTGTTTGTTCTTCCTCCAGGTTGAACTGGTGAACATTGGAGCAGCAGACATTGTTGATGGGAATCACAAACTGATTCTCGGGCTCATCTGGAGCATCATTCTGCACTGGCAGGTGATTATGAGTGGATGTTAA
>CM035784.1:25751786-25756786 GCA_020466265.1 Siphamia tubifer
TTCCTGTTTAATTCCAAATAAAAGTGTGTATATACATATATATATATATATATATATATATATAAATGTTCCTCTCGCCCCACGTGGGCGGTGTCTCCTTCAGACTCGGGTCCTCTACCAGAGGTCTGGGAGCCTGAGGTTCTGCGCAGGGTCTTAGCTGTTCCTAGCAATGTTCTCTTTTGGACACAGATCTCTGATGTTGTTCCTGGTATCTGTTGGAGACATTGTCCAGCTTGGGGGTCACTGCCCCTAGTGCCCCCATCACTACTGGTACCACTGTTGCCTTCACACTCCACATTTTCTCTAACTCCTCTTTCAGCCCTTGGTATTTCTCAAGCTTCTCATGTTCTTTCTTTCTGATGTTGCTATCACTGGGGACTGCTACATCTATCACCACCACTGTCTTCTCATGTTTATCCACCACCACTATGTCAGGCTGATTGGCCATCACCATCTTGTCAGTCTGGATCTGGAAGTCCCACAGGATCTTGGCCTATTTGTTCTCTGTCACCTTTGGGGGGTTCTCCCATCTTGACCCTTGACCTCCAGTCCATACTCTTTACAGATGTTCCTGTACAGTATGCCCGCTACTGGTTATGCCTCTCCATGTATGCCTTACCTGCCACCATCTTACACCCTGCTGTGATGTGCTGGACTGTTTCAGGGGCTTCTCTACACAGCCTACACCTGGGGTCCTGTCTGATGTGGTAGACCCCGGCCTCTATTGCTCTGGTGTTCAGGGCTTGTTCTTGTGCAGCCATGAGTAGTGTCTCTGTGCTGTCCCTTTAGTCCAGCCTTTTCCAGCCACTGGTATGTCTTTTCCATATCAGCCACTTCCTCAATTTGTCGATGGTACTACGCCATGCAAGGGTTTATCCTTCCATGATAGCCCCTCTGGTTGCTCTCAACCTTACTGGGCTTTTGGCCTGAGGCATTCACTTAGCAGTTGGTCATTGGGGGCCATTTTCTTGATGTATTCTGGGCCATTTTCTTGATGTATTCCTGGAGGTTCGCCGTTTCCTCCTGGACAGTAGTTCTGACACTTACTAGTCCTCGGCCCCCTTCCTTTCGCTTAGTGTACAGCCTCAGGACACTGGACTTGGGGTGGAACCCTCCATGCATGGTAAGGAGTTTCCTTGTCTTGATATCAGTGGCTTGTATCTCTTCCAGTGGCCAGGATATTATCCCAGCTGGGTGTCTGATTACTGGCAGGGCATAGGTGTTATTGGCCTGGATCTTATTTTTGCCGTTTAGCTGACTTTTCAGGACCTGTCTTACCCTCTGTAGGTATTTGGCTGTGGCTGACTTCCGAGCTGCCTCCTCATGATTACCATTTGTCTGTGGGATCCCTAGGTATTTGTAACTTTCCTGCACATCTGTGATATTCCCTTCAGGTAGGTCAACCCCTTCAGCTGTGATCACCTTTCCTCTTCTAGATATCATCCGCCCACATTTATCTAGTCCGAATGACATCCCAATGTCTTTGCTGTAGATCCGGGTGAGGTGAATTAGGGAATCAATGTCACGCTCATTCTTGGCATACAGCTTGATGTCATCCATGTAGAGGAGGTGGTTGATGGATGTTCCACTTCGGAACTGGTATCCGAAGCCACTCTTTGAGATGATCTGGCTGAGGGGGTTTAGGCCTATGCAGAACAGCAGGGGGGACAGAGCATCTCCTTGGTAAATGTCGCATCTGATGCTCACTTGTGCAATTGGCTTTGAGTTGGCCTCCAGAGTTGTCTTCCACAGCCTCATTGAGTTCTGGATGAACTCTCTTAGTGTCCTGTTGATGTTATACAGTTTTAAGCATTCCAGTATCCATGTATGTGGCATTGAGTCATAGGCTTTCTTGTAATCAATCCAGGCAGTGCACAGGTTGGTGTTCCTCGTCTTGCAATCCCAGGCAATTGCCCTGTCAACCAGTAGCTGGTGTTTGGCTCCCCTGGTGTTGTTTGCCTATTCCTTTGTGTGCTCTGCTCATGTATTGCTCCATGTGCCTACTCATCTTAGTTGCTATGATACCTGATAGAAGCTTCCATGTGGTGCTGAGGCAGGTTATAGGCCGGTAGTTAGATGGTATTGTTCCCTTCTAGGGGTCCTTCATTATGAGGACTGTCCGGCCCTGGGTTAGCCACTCTGGGTGGTTTCCCGATATCAGCAGCTGGTTCATCTGTGCTGCTAGGCGTTCATGGAGTGCTGTCAGTTTCTTAAGCCAGTAGGTATGAATCATGTCGGGCCCTGGTTACTGTCCAGCTCTTCATTTTGGACACTCTGGTTTGGATGTCTGCTAGTGTGATGACTACTGGGTCTTGTTCTGGGAGTTGGCTGTGCTCTGCCTGTAAGTCTGTCAGCCATTGGGCATTGGTGTTATGTGTTGCCTCCTCCTCCCAGATGATCTTCCAGTATTGCTCAGTCTCAGCCCTAGGTGGGTCTGTTGTCACCTTGCCCCCCTGCCATTAAGAGCAGACCTTAGCTGGGTTGGTGGAGAACACCTGGTTTATTCTCCTGGCCTCTACCTCTCTTGTGTATCTCTTTAGGCGGGGTAGCTAGTGCTGTGAGCCTTTGCTTAGCAGTCTCCAGTGCCTCAGCTGTGGACAGTTTGTTGTATTTCTTGGGCAGTTCTTTCCTCAGATTCACACCTCTGCTTAGTTCTGTTAAAACACTGACTTCTCTCCGTGCTGCCATGATCTTTGCCTCTAGCCTTCTCCTCCATGGAGCAACCTTCTGGCTGCTCTGGCTGTTCATCTTGTAGCCAAGCATCTCTAGGATTACGGTTGCTGCTGCGTACATCAGCTGATTGGTCTCAGTGATGGTAGTGGTAGGGACAGTTTGCAGTGCAGTGTTCAGGTCCTCCAGTAGAGACTGGTCTGGTACTTTGTTCTTTAGCCTTGGCAAGCAGGTAGTTGTGTTCCCCCAGGATTTCATGATCTCTTTCTCAGGTCAGCTGCCCTTGTGTTTAGTCTTTCTGGGGCTTGGTACCCAATCTCGATATTTGGGGGTGGTGGTGAAACCACCCCCAAGCTGACCTGTCGTCCTGGCTCCCCCTTGCCGTAGCATCTTTGTACCGTGGATGAGGTACAACGCTGTACCTCATCGATCTCTAGCTGTGATAGCAACCTCTTATTGCGGATATATATATATATATAATATATATATATATATATATATCATCATTATTCATGTGGGGACAGGATGCAAATGGAGATGATGGGACTGCACTAAAAGAGTGAGACCTGTGGACACACTTGGACACACTTTTGCAGATGGGGACATTATTTACTGAGGAAGACAAACCATAACACCTGTAGTCTGACACCATGAGAAATGAGCAGGAATAAGACGCTCTGTATCTGTATATACACACACACACATACAGACACACACACACACACACACACACACACACACACACATACAGACACACACACACACACATACACACACACACACACACACACACACACACACACTGGTTTCCATGTCTCATGAGGACCAGGTTTTTAATCAATAACTATTCAGTATTACATCATATTTATATATTTTTTTTCTCATAATTTTGACATTTCTACTTTTTCGCGGCGGCTGACCACTACTGACCACTACTGACCACTGCTGACCACTACTGACCACATCAAGCCACTGCTGACCACTGCTGACCACATTCTGGCCACTGCTGACCACTGCTGACCACTACTGACCACTACTGATCACTGCTAACCACTGCTGACCACTACTGACCACATTCTGACCACTGCTGACCACTACTGACCACATTCTGGCCACTGCTGACCACTGCTGACCACTACTGATCACTGCTGACCACTGCTGACCACTGCTGACCACTGCTGATCACTGCTGACCACTGCTGACCACTGCTGACCACCGCTGACCACTAATGACCACCGCTGACCACCGCTGACCATTACTGACCACTACCGACTACTGCTGACCACTGCTGACCACTGCTGACCACTGCTGATCACTGCTGATCACTGCTGACCACTGCTGACCACAGTTGACCACTACTGACCACTGCTGGCCACAGGTTGACCACTGCTGACCACTGCTGACCACTGGCGCAGACACTTTTCAGGATGACTGATTCTTCTTCTTCTCTTTCTAACTTGTTCTTTGTCTTCGTCCTCTTCGTCCTCCTGCTCGTCCTTCTTTGTCCTCTCATTAATAGTTTCTGTCGTCTCTCGTCCTTCCAGTTTGTTTCCAGGATGTCATCATCCTCTCTTCTTCTTCTTCTACAGATGTGGCCGTTCCTCACCCTGATAAGAAGAGTGTCATCATGTACGTGACGTCACTCTTCCAGGTTCTTCCCCAAAGCATTTCCATGGAAGCATCCAGGAAGTGGAGACGTTGCCGCGGGCGACCACAGCCAGCGTTGCCCGGGTAACCACAGAGGAGCACTACCAGATTCAGACTCAGCAGCGTTTCTCCGCAGCAGGTTCGAACATAAACTAACGCAGCACAAACACCATGGACTCACATCACACTCACTCTTTTTCACTTCTCTGAAATATTATCGGGATTGTAATGTGACATAATTAGTGAGTCTCCTTTGACCTTTGACCCCCCCCAATATTAACAAATGTTCATCCATGTGTTACACCTAAAGTTACGATGCCTCAGGAACTTCCAGAGTTCCCTCCTCATGCTTCCAGAATAATCCGTGCATCATTCGTTCATTCGTTTTTCAAAATAAAACCAAAAATAAGACAACGTAGTAAAAACAACTCGTTTTTTCATTATTTGTTTCCAAAACCAAAATGAAAAAAAAAAAAAACAGATAACGATCCGTTTTTTTTTTTTTGTTTTTTGTTTTTTGTTTTTTTTTCTTCATTTTTCGTTTTTGTGTTTAAATGAATAATGGAAAAAAAAAAAAAACGGATAATGGCCGTTTCCCGTTTAATCCAAATTTGACCTGAAGACATATCAACATGTGTCAAACAGCTGTTTAATCATAACATAATGATCTTCAAGTCCGGTGG
>CM035784.1:25761786-25771786 GCA_020466265.1 Siphamia tubifer
TCCGTCCATCCATCCATCCATCCGTTCATCCATCTGTCTGTCTGTCCATCCGTTGGTCTTTCCATCCATACGTCTGTCTGTCCGTCTGTCTATCCATCTGTCTGACCATCTGTCCGTCCGTCTGTCCATCCATCCTTTCTGTCTGTCTCTCTCTGTCCATCCATCTGTCTGTCTGTCGTCCGTTGGTCCGTCCATCCATACGTCTGTCCGTCCGTCTGTCTCTGCACTCCGTCCGTCCATCCATCTGTCCGTCCGTCCATCTGTCTGTCTGTCCGTTGGTCCGTCCATCCATCCGTCCGTCCATCTGTCCGTTCCGTTGGTCTGTCCATCCATACGTCTGTTCATCCGTCTGTCTCTGCATCCATCCGTCCATACCATCCGTTCGTCCATCTGTCCGTCCGTTGGTCTGTCCATCCATACATCTGTTCATCCGTCTGTCTCTGCATCCATCCGTTCGTCCATCTGTCTGTCTGTCCATCCGTTGGTCTGTCCATCCATACGTCTGCCCGTCCATCTGTCTCTGCATCCGTCCGTCCGTCCGTCCATTCCATCCATTCGTTCGTCCGTCCATCCGTCCGTCCGTCTGTCTGTTATATCTCTACTGTGTTTCTCTGTTCAGTTTCTAGAGTTAAAGTTAAATCCAAACACAACAGTTTCAGAACAAATAAATAAATTTTCAGTTTAATGACTCATTAAAGGAGCAGCTTTATTACATTATTTCTTCATGGTGTAAAACATTTAAAGACAATGTGCAGGTAATTGGTCCAATATAAATAATTAATTTAATTTGCAGGATGAGAGGAAGTTAATGAGTAGAATCTGACGAGTGACGCTCGGAATGATTTTCCCAACGTTCCCGACTCCTGGAATTTATTTAGAAAAAACAAGGTTCAATCTACGAGAAAAAAAATAGAATAGAAAGAATGAATATACAAGAACAGTCACCATAGCAACCACAATACAAACAACAATAGACAAGTGTTTATGAAATAAATAAAAGATTCAAACCTTCATAAAGTCTGTTTTAAGAAAAAAAAATAAAACAATTATAAATATATATTTATGATTTACGAGCGGTTGGTAATAATTAACTTTCTTGTGAGTTTTTCCATTTTAATGTCACACATATAATTTACTATAAGATTATTTTAGTAAAATATAGTCCAGTCCACCTTATAGTCCAGTCCACTTTATTGTCCAGTCCACTTTATAGTCCAGTCCACTTTATAGTCCAGTCCACTTTATAGTCCAGTCCACTTTATAGTCCAGTTCACCTTACAGTCCAGTCCACCTTATAGTCCAGTCCACTTTATTGTCCAGTCCACTTTATAGTCCAGTCCACTTTATAGTCCCAGTTCACCTTACAGTCCAGTCCACCTTATAGTCCAGTCCACCTTATAGTCCAGTTCACCTTATAGTCCAGTCCACTTTATAGTCCAGTCCACCTTATAGTCCAGTCCACCTTATAGTCCAGTCCACCTTATAATCCAGTCCACCTTATAGTCCAGTCCACCTTATAATCCAGTTCACCTTATAGTCCAGTCCACCTTATAGTCCAGTCCACCTTATAGTCCAGTTCACCTTATAGTCCAGTCCACTTTATAGTCCAGTCCACTTTATAGTCCAGTTCACCTTACAGTCCAGTCCACCTTATAGTCCAGTCCACTTTATTGTCCAGTCCACTTTATAGTCCAGTCCACTTTATAGTCCAGTTCACCTTACAGTCCAGTCCACCTTATAGTCCAGTCCACCTTATAGTCCAGTTCACCTTATAGTCCAGTCCACTTTATAGTCCAGTCCACCTTATAGTCCAGTCCACCTTATAGTCCAGTCCACCTTATAGTCCAGTCCACCTTATAATCCAGTCCACCTTATAGTCCAGTCCACCTTATAATCCAGTTCACCTTATAGTCCAGTCCACCTTATAGTCCAGTCCACCTTATAGTCCAGTCCACCTTATAGTCCAGTCCACCTTATAGTCCAGTCCATGCTCTTTTTTCTTATTTTTTCTCAGGAAAAGGTTTGAGTCTGTTCGTTATTTTTGTTTTTTCCACATTTTTAACCTTTACTCGACACATAGAGGTGGTTAAAGTATTCTGTACACTGACAGAAGTCAAACATTGAATCAAATTAAAAGTGCTTCTTCAATTTTTACTTTTTATTTCATAATTTTGACTTTTTATCTCAAAATTGTGAGATAAAAAAATAAAAATTAACCTTTGGAGTGGATTTGACAAGTATTAGCCCCGCCACTAATTTTGGTGGATGAGTTTGACATTTTATTATTATTATTATTATTATTATTATTATTATTATTATTATTATTATTATTATTATTATTATTATTATTATTATTATTATTATTATTATTTTGGTCATTTTGTTGATTTAATTTGTTTGATTTTGTCTTTTTTATTATTTTATATGCTTATATGTAATTTTGTTAATTATTTTATTAATTATTTTGTCATTTTTTGGTTTTAAAACAAAATAATCCCAAAGAAATGACCAAAATTCTCCAAAAAATTTAAACATAAGCATATAAAGTAATACAAAAATGACAAAATCAAACAAAATTAAATCAGCAAATTGACCATTTAATAACACATTTAATAACATTTATTTATTTAATTCCAAATCTAATTAATATAATGATGCATTTAATATTTTTAATGAATTATTTCTATATTTATTTAATTAATTTTGACACTTTTAGTCGTCCATACTGTTCTACTTTTGGAATAAATGTGTGTGTGTGAGAGAATACATTTAAAAACCATTAACGCTGACGTTCCAGGTGTGTTTTTCTGCGTCTGTGTGTCACATGTCAACAGGAAGTCCCTCTGCTCTACTTCCTGTCACACATTTGTTCTGTGTTTATCGTCTTCGCTGAGTTTCCATCCAAACATGTCAAGTCATTTAAGTGTCTTTGAACTCACCACCAAAAAAAACTTTCATTATCAGAGAGTTTCTAAATGTTCTGACTGTATTTATTTATGTTCATATTAACCCTTTGATGCATAAACTGTTCACTCCAGTTATTCTAACGCTGTTCTTTTTTAAATTAATTAGTTTTTGTGGTTTTAATGTCTATGCATCCAATACACTGACAAAATACTAGTACACTGAAAAAAATAAAATATGAGTGAATTAAATAAATTAAATTAAATTAAATTAAATTAAATCGAATTAAATTGAATTAAATTGAATTAAATTGAATTAAATTAAATTAAAATTTTAATTAAATTATTAAATTCCGGTTCACTCAACTAGATTTTTAAAAAGTGAAAATTATGAGATAAAAAAAAGTGTTTATTTGTTTATTTCTTTATTTGAGGGACAGTGTTTATATAAACATTAACCATATGTTGGATAAGTATACATGGATAAACTTTAAAAAACAACAAAAGTCAAAATTATTAAATAAAAAATAAAATTATGACATAAAAAATCAAAATGATGCAATAAAAAGGCAAATATATAAAATAAAAAGTAAAAATATGAGGTAAAAAGTCAAAATTATGAGAAAAAAAGTCAAAATTGAAACAGTTGATTCCATGTTTTACTTTTTTCAGTGAATATATATATATATATATATATATATATATATATATAAATCCCATTTGTCCTTTTCATGCCTAAAACAGAATAAATAAAAACACTCATATTTTCATCATTCTTTCACCAAAGGGTTAATTTAACGTTTTTTTTTTCCATTTTCTCCCTAAATGTTTTATTTATTTTTAATATTTTTTTTCTCACACTGTGGTGATGTAAACACACTTAATCTGTTTTTTTATTTTCTGCTGTTTTAAAAAAGTTGAGTTAAAATGATGTTGACATTTGGATGGAAAACGAGCTTCTGTGTGATTATTCATGTGTCCTTTTTTTTTTTTCCTTTTTTTTCTGTTCCTTTCGCTTCCTCTCCTCTTCTCTTCATCTTCATCTTCATCTTCATCACCTTCTCCTCTTCTGTGTCGGCTGTGCTCTCTTGTCGTCTTCGCCACCTGCATGGTTGCTTCTCCTGTCCTCTCCTGTCTTCTCCTGTCCTCTCCTGTCCTCTCCTGTCTTCTCTTGTCTTCTCCTGTCTTCTCCTGTCCTCTCCTGTCCTCCTGTCCTCTCCTGTCCTGTCTTCTCCTGTCCTCTCTGTCCTCTCCTGTCTTCTCCTGTCTTCTCCTGTCCTCTCCTGTCTTCTCCTGTCCTCTCCTGTCTTCTCTTGTCCTCTCCTGTCCTCTCTTGTCCTCTCCTGTCCTCTCCTGTCTCGCTCTCAGATCACAGTCAGTGTTGCTCAGGGGCGAGTTGGGACTCCCTCTCCTCAGCCTCGTTATAAAAGTTATGCCTACACCCAGGCTGCATATGTCAAGTCGCCTGAACAAAAGAGGAGACGTTTTTACTGATCAGGTCCGTGTGTCGCAAACGCTAACACGTCCCATAACACGCCTTTGCCGTGTCTGTCTGCACATCTGTCCATGTGTCCACTGTCTGTCTTTTGTCTCAATCATGAGGAAATGTCCATTATCTGGAGTTTATTAAAAAAAAAAAAAAAAAAAAGATTCTTCAGTCGTTCAAATATAAAAACATCTGGTTGAGTGGATGAAATTAAATAAACTTAAACCCTGTGGAATTTAATTTGGTTTGGTTGTGTGACCATAAAAAGTCTAAATTATGAGATAAAAAGTCCAAATTATAAGATAAAAAGTCTAAATTATGAGAAAAGCATAATTATGAGACTAAAAAAAATGCAAAGTCAAAATTATGAGGTCAATGTCAAAATTGTGTCAAAAAAAGTTTGAATTGTGAGAGAATTATGTAAAAAAATAATGATATAGTCAGTTATGATTTGCAACATAATTTTCATACTGTATAATGGAATATATAATACATGTATTTATATAAATATAAAGAGTATAAAGTACATATATTTATATAAATGTAAAGAGTATAAAGTACATATATTTATATAAATGTAAGAGTATAAAGTACATATATTTATATAAATATAAAGAGTATAAAGTACATATATTTATATAAATGTAAAGAGTATAAAGTACATATATTTATATAAATGTAAAGAGTATAAAGTACATATATTTATATAAATGTAAAGAGTAATAAAGTACATATATTTATATAAATGTAAAGAGTATAAAGTACATATATTTATATAAATGTAAAGAGTATAAAGTACATATATTTATATAAATATAAAGAGTATAAAGTACATATATTTATATAAATGTAAAGAGTATAAAGTACATATATTTATATAAATGTAAAGAGTATAAAGTACATATATTTATATAAATGTAAAGAGTATAAAGTACATATATTTATATAAATGTAAAGAGTATAAAGTACATATATTTATATAAATATAAAGAGTATAAAGTACATATATTTATATAAATGTAAAGAGTATAAAGTACAAAATATTTATATAAATGTAAAGAGTATAAATACATATATTTATATAAATGTAAAGAGTATAAAGTACAAATATTTATATAAATGTAAGAGTATAAAGTACAAATATTTATATAAATGTAAAGAGTATAAAGTACATATATTTATATAAATGTAAAGAGTATAAAGTACATATATTTATATAAATATAGAGTATAAAGTACAAATATTTATATAAATGTAAAGAGTATAAAGTACATATATTTATTTAAATGTAAAGAGTATAAAGTACATATATTTATATAAATATAAAGAGTATAAAGTACATATATTTATATAAATATAAAGAGTATAAAGTACATATATTTATATAAATATAGAGTATAAAGTACAAATATTTATATAAATGTAAAGAGTATAAAGTACATATATTTATTTAAATGTAAAGAGTATAAAGTACATATATTTATATAAATGTAGAGTATAAAGTACATATATTTATATAAATGTAAAGAGTATAAAGTACATATATTTATATAAATGTAAAGAGTATAAAGTACATATATTTATATAAATGTAAAGAGTATAAAGTACATATATTTTATATAAATATAGAGTATAAAGTACAAATATTTATATAAATGTAAAGAGTATAAAGTACATATATTTATTTAAATGTAAAGAGTATAAAGTACATATATTTATATAAATATAAAGAGTATAAAGTACATATATTTATATAAATGTAAAGAGTATAAAGTACATATATTTATATAAATATAGAGTATAAAGTACAAATATTTATATAAATGTAAAGAGTATAAAGTACATATATTTATTTAAATGTAAAGAGTATAAAGTACATATATTTATATAAATGTAGAGTATAAAGTACATATATTTATATAAATGTAAAGAGTATAAAGTACATATATTTATATAAATGTAAAGAGTATAAAGTACATATATGACAGTATTTGTTTTTATTTCCAGCTCATTTTAATCCAACACTGTTTTAAATTATTTAATATTTCCTCTTTTTATTTAAACATGACATTCACTCTCACAGCGTCACTCTGGTACAAATGAAGTCAAATATGAGTCCATCATTCAACTGTGTCAAATATTGAATGTAGCAGCAGGAGACGACACTTAAAATGTCGACAAGATTAAATAATTTTACAAAAGGTTTCAGAATGTAGAAAAAAATGTAGAAAATTATTAAAGTCTAAAAATGATGAAAATGATGAGTTTACAAGTGAAATTATTACGTAAAAAGTCATATTTGTTAGATTAAAAAGTGGAAATTATTCAATAAAAAGTTGAAATTATTAGATAAAAATTCTAAATGATTATATAAAAAGTCTAAATTATTCGATTAAAAAGTCAAAATGATGACATATAAAGTGAAAATTATTAAAGTCAAAATAGTTAGATTAAAAAGTTACAACTATTCAATAAAAAGTCAAAATTATTATATTGAAAAAGTGAAAATTGTTCCATAAAAAGTAAAAATTATTCAATAAAAAGTAAAAATTATTGGATAAAAAAGAGAAAATTATTGGATAAAAAGTGAAAATTATTGGATAAAAAGTTAAAATTATTGGATAAAAAGAGAAAATTATTGGATAAAAAGAGAAAATTATTGGATAAAAAGAGAAAATTATTGGATAAAAAGAGAAAATTATTGGATAAAAAGAGAAAATTATTGGATAAAAAGTGAAAATTATTGGATAAAAAGTGAAAATTATTGGATAAAAAGAGAAAATTATTGGATAAAAAGAGAAAATTATTGGATAAAAAGTGAAAATATTGGATAAAAAGTGAAAATTATTGGATAAAAAGTGAAAATTATTGGATAAAAAGAGAAAATTATTGGATAAAAAGTGAAAATTATTGGATAAAAAGTGAAAATTATTGGATAAAAAGTGAAAATTATTGGATAAAAAGAGAAAATTATTGGATAAAAAGAGAAAATTATTGGATAAAAAGTGAAAATTATTGGATAAAAAGAGAAAATTATTGGATAAAAAGAGAAAATTATTGGATAAAAAGAGAAAATTATTGGATAAAAAGAGAAAATTATTGGATAAAAAGAGAAAATTATTCAATAAAAAGAGAAAATTATTGGATAAAAAGTCTTAGCACCTTAAGAGGCTTCACAAGAAAATATAATTTCAGAAAACCTTTATTTATTCCTCAACAACGTTTTCAAGATATGAATAAATTACAGATACGACACGATTCACACATGTATCTGGATTTTTTGTTTGATTTTAAATAAATTCTTTTGTTCAAAAATCATATTTTTCTCATATTTAAATAATTCAACATTAAATGATTCAAAAAATGACCTCTGGTAAAGACCGTAGACGAGCTGTATGAGTCAGTTATAATACGTGTCATAGAATACACAGTGAAGACACACAGATGACAGCTAGCTTTTATGCTATTAGCTTCAACAACAGATAAAAACTATGATAATATCTATTTAACTGTTATTAATGTGACCTTATGTCATTTACACACAGTAATAAACCAGGAGGAAAATGAACTAGAGTTGATTATAAACACGGAGGTGGTGCGTTCAGGACCGTCGTAACTTCTGTGGTGCGTTCAAGAACGTGGGATATCTGAAACTTCTAGATAATTAGTTGTTCCTGAATAAATGTAGTTAAATAATCAACATTAGTTAAAGTGTGTGATGTTTGTAACAGAAGGAAGAGCAGAACTGGACATGTTCACTTTAAACTTTATTATAAGTCTGTTTATTTAAAGGGGGGGGGGGGGTCTCAAACATGCGGCCCAGGGATGAAGAGCAAAATAAGTAAATAAATAATCACATATTTTCTTCTCAGTTTTTTTTCTTTTCCTCTAAATGACAATGACACAACTCCGAATTGTGTCATTGTTTACTGCGAAAAAATAATATGAAGTATTAAACAAACAATCCTGTAACAATAAAATGTGAAGAACCTGAAATATCGACAGAAAATGCGACAAAAATTTGAACCATTTTTTTTCTTCTGTTACGAAGACTTTAGTGTCTTTGTAAAAACTGATCTCATAATAAAACAAAATGATCAATTAACGGAGATTATTGTTTAAAATTGTCGTTATTTTTCGAAAGAAATTAACACTTTTTAACACTTTAATTTATAAACGTATTTTCATAATTTAATGTCTTTTGTTTTGTTTTGACAAATGACAAAATATTTGGACTTGTCCTCTGGTGTTAAAAAGGAAAAGAAAACATCTGGAATATCGAAGAATCGCAATTTAAATCGAATCAACACAAAAAAAAATCTCCATTAAAGCATATGGTCCCAGTCCTAGTAAGTAGAGGGTCCCTAAAAGTGTCCTCAGGTCTTTCATGTCCTCAGACAGTGTGTCCACAGTTACTGTCCTACAGACATGGACCCACATTCATACGACGTCTTTTTTAAAAACATACTCCAGTATTTATTACAAATGTAAATGAAGCTGTATGTAACAGCAAAGTTTTACCTACGAACAGAAGTTGGTTTAAAAAAAAAGAATGAAATCGGGAATTATGGGAACGATCGACTTTTCCAGACGTCCTTCTAAAGACGTCCTTCTGCATCCATGAAAGTACATGTGGTGGTGTTTAGGGATTTAACCGTCACATTTGGAAAGTGGAAAGTGGGAAAAAAAGTCAAAATTACAAGAAAAAAAAAGTCAAAATTATGAGAAAAAATTTTACATTTATGAGAAAAAGTGAAAATCGTGAGATGAAAACTCAAAACCATGGAAAAAACTTAAAATCATGAGAAAAAGGTGAAAATTATTATATAAAATTTTTTTTAAAAATTAAAAAAAGTGAAAATTATTAGATGAAAATTTTTAATTAATAAATAAAAAGTCAAAATTAATAACAGAAAAAGGGAAAAATTGAGATAAAAAGTTTTAAATTATAAGAAAAAAAGGTAAAATTATGAGAAAAAATTTAAATTTTATGAGAAAATGTGAAAATCATGAGATAAAAGTGAAAATTTATTATATAAAAAATTTTTTAAATTAAAAAGTCAAAATTATAAGGAAAAAAAAGTCAAAATTATAACAGAAAAAAGGCAAAATTGAGGTAAAAAGTTTTAAATTCTTAGAAAAAAAGGTAAAAATTATGAGAAAAAATTTAAAATTTATGAGAAAAAGTGAAAATCGTGAGATGAAAACTGAAAACCATGGAAAAAGTTTATATCATGAGAAAAAAAAGTGAAAATTATTAGATGAAAAATTTAAATTATAATAAAAAGTCAAAATATAACAGAAAAAGGTAAAAATTATGAGAAAAAATTTAAAATTTATGAGAAAACGTGAAATCATGAGATAAAGTGAAAATTATTATATAAAAAATTTTTAAATTAAAAAGTCAAATTATAAGGAAAAAAAAGTCAAAATTATAACAGAAAAAAGGCAAAATTGAGGTAAAAAGTTTTAAATTCTTAGAAAAAAATTAAAATTTATGAGAAATGTGAAAATCGTGAGATAAAAGTGAAAATTATTAGATGAAAAATTGTAATTAATAAATAAAAAAGTCAAAGTTATTCGATAAAATTTTAATGAATAATAAAAGTAT
>CM035784.1:25773116-25800616 GCA_020466265.1 Siphamia tubifer
TGTCTGCACAGACCTGTTTAAACATGCAAAATGCACAGGCAGAACCTCAGGCTTAATGGAGAGTAGGGGCTTAATTGAGTTTTACTTTTTTTTCTGTCCATCTCCAGTGGCTACAAATAACTTTCCATCGACCTTCAACAACAACTGTCAAGTGCCTCAGAACATTTTAATGGACTTCTATTGACTTGAATGGTTTAAAAAAAAAAGTAGATAAATGTGCAAAGGGTGTTGACTTTCATCTGTACATATAGTTTGGATTTCTACGAAAAGCCACAAAAAAATAAATAAATAAATAAAAAAAAATCACATGGTAGCGCTTTAAATTAATGCTAATCACTAATAATGTGGTTATTTAGTAATAATGCTTTAATAACCACTTATTACCAGTAATATCCATGTAGTTTCAAATGTCATTACTCTGCAGTTTCAGCGTCAGTGTTAGTTATAGTCAGACTAGGCGGTCGCCTAGGCAACCAGATGTAATGGTCCCACAGAATTATAAAATTAAGATACTGTATTTACTGGACTATAAGGTGGACTGGACTATAAGGTGGACTGGACTATAAGGTGGACTGGACTATAAGGTGAACTGGACTATAAGATGGACTGGACTATAAGGTGGACTGGACTATAAGGTGAACTGGACTATAAGATGGACTGGACTATAAGGTGAACTGGACTATAAGGTGGACTGGACTATAAGGTGGACTGGACTATAAGGTGGACTAGACTATAAGGTGAACTGGACTATAAGGTGGACTGGACTATAAGGTGAACTGGACCATAAGGTGAACTGGACTATAAGGTGGACTGGACTATAAGGTGGACTGGACTATAAGGTGGACTGGACTATAAGGTGGACTAGACTATAAGGTGAACTGGACTATAAGGTGGACTGGACTATAAGGTGGACTGGACTATAAGGTGAACTGGACTATAAGATGGACTGGACTATAAGGTGAACTGGACTATAAGGTGGACTGGACTATAAGGTGGACTGGACTATAAGGTGGACTAGACTATAAGGTGAACTGGACTATAAGGTGGACTGGACTATAAGGTGAACTGGACCATAAGGTGAACTGGACTATAAGGTGGACTGGACTATAAGGTGGACTGGACTATAAGGTGAACTGGACTATAAGGTGGACTGGACTATAAGGTGAACTGGACTATAAGGTGGACTGGACTGTAAGGTGGACTGGACTATAAGGTGAACTGGACTATAAGGTGGACTGGACTATAAGGTGGACTGGGACTATAAGGTGAACTGGACTATAAGGTGGACTGTCAATTAAATTTTTATTCCTATATAAGATGAATTAAGTGAAGTCAAAATAATGAAATAAAAATTCTAAATTATCAGATAAAGTCTATGTCTGTGTTTGTTGTAGAACTAGTTAATATTATATTATGTCTTTTAATATTAAATCAAATTTAATCAGATAACTTCCTCCTCAAAAACATCTTCTTACACCTCCCTCGTTAGTTGTGATTAACAGGTCGGTTTGATTCCTCACTCATTTAATGAAGTGGTTTTTTTTTTTGTGTGTGTTTTTCTCCTCACAGACGGTTCTATTAAAACTGTGGTTAAAACATTACACTGACATGACTGTCACAGTGCTTAAATAAAGGTTCTAATTTTGCTCTTATTAAAATAGCATTTAGCATTAGCAAACTATTAAAACATTAAAAATAAAAACATTAAAGAATTCATTACATTAAATAAAAAAATACATCTAAAAATATGTTGTCACAAATTTTACAAATAGAAAAGAAAGAAATTAAATGAATAAAACTAAAAAATATATATATATTTAAAAATATAAACTATTAAAAAAAATTACAAATAAAAAAAATATTTAAAATTTATATATATATATATATATATATATATATTTTTTTTTTTTTTAAATTAAAATAACAAATATAAATTTTTTTAAATATCTCCCTCTTCCATCATTATCAGGCTTCTGAAGAGCTGATCGATAATTGAAGTTGGTGATAGATAACACAGATGAATCACAAACGTGTCACTGTGTGTAACTTTAAAAATCTGTCAGTTATCGTTCCTAAATTACACCACTCCACTCTGTCCATTTCTCTGCACCTGCTGTTTCTGTCATAAAAGACTCTGAAAATGTGTGTGATTGAGTAAAGAAAATAAAAACACCATTTGTAGAATGATGAGTACGTCTTTAAAATGTGTTCATACGACAGCAGATGGTGACAGATGTGAAGACGTTCAAGTGTCAGAGCGGCGAAATACAACTGACGACTAATGTTTACAGATGGAAGAGGGTACACTGGGAAAAAAAACAAAAAACCTTCAATAGGTCACACATGAAAACAATATAGTTGAAATGAAAATAACACTAAACCCATGTAATTTAGTTTGGTTTTCTCAACGCAACTTTGTTATACGTGACCACAAAAAGTCAAAATAATGAGACAAAAAGTCACAATAATGAGATAAAAAGTCAAAATTATTATAGAAAAATCCAAAATCATGATAAAAAGTCTAAATAAAAGGGTAGGTAGTAATAGGTAGTAAGAGTAAAAACTTGCCATAAAAATAAATAGTTCATCTGTCCCAGGGTAAGTGTAACTACATATGTAGTTCAGCACTATCAGAGGAAGAATGTGAGAGTGAATGAATAATGGATCTATAATGTAACACGCTATAGAAATCTAATCCATTATTATTATTATTATTATTATTATTATTATTATTATTATTATTATTATTATTATTATTATTATTATTATTATTATCATTATTATTATTATTATCATTATCATTATCATCATTATTATTATCGTTATCATTATCATTATCGTTATCATTATCATTATCATCATTGTCATTATCATTATTATTATTATTATCATTATCATTATCATCATTATTATTATCATTATCATTATCATTATCGTTATCATCATTGTCATTATTATTATTATTATTATCATTATCATTATCATTATCATTATCATTATCATTATCATTATTATCATTATCATGATCATTATTATCATTATTATTATTATTATCTTTATTATCATTATTATTATTATCATTATTATCATTATCATTATTATTATCTTTATTATCATTATCATGGTCATTATTATCATTATTATTATTATTATCATTAATGCTGAAGGAGGAGTGTGTCTTTGATGGAAAATAAAACATTTCCTGTGAACGTCCTGCATAGAAACAGTCAACATAGAAATGCAGCGCTCTCACTGTGGAGTGACAGGTTTGACTTGTACTGAACGTCCCTGCTGACGACTGTGTGGCTGTGTACTAAGATAAGCATAAATATTAGCTAACTTTGTCAAATATATATGTTTACTCTGTGGATTGGCATCGCTGCTGCGTGTGCATTAGTACCATCAACGTGACAGAAATACATAATAAGGCTCCTCTGACCCTGTGGGTTTTATCCCAGCGTCCCATGTGTAAATGGGCCACGTCCATTTGTGCCTTTGGGCTTCGAAAGAAAGGAAATAAACTTAAAGAGTGACCAGCAGGAATGTGCAGAAGCCTTGATATGAACATGTAAGAGAGGATACGAGTCGTTCAGCATCTATAATAGGGCGATAGAGGAGGGTGGAGTCAACATTATGAGGTAAAAATACAACATTATGACAAAAAAAAGACTAAATTATGAGGTAAAAAGACTAAATTATGACAAAAAAGACTAAATTATGAGATAAAAAGACAACATTATGACAAAAAAAGACAAAATTATGAGATAAAAAGACAAAATTATGACAAAAAAAGACTAAATTATGAGATAAAAATACAACATTATGACAAAAAAAGACAAAATTATGAGATAAAAAGACAAAATTATGACAATAAAGACAAAATTATGAGATAAAAAGACAAAATTATGACAAAAAAAGACAAAATTATGAGATAAAAAGACAAAATTATGACAAAAAAGACTAAATTATGAGATAAAAAGACAACATTATGACAAAAAAAGACAAAATTATGAGATAAAAAAGACAAAATTATGACAAAAAAAAGACAAAATTATGAGATAAAAAGACAACATTATGACAAAAAAAGACAAAATTATGAGATAAAAATACAACATTATGACAAAAAAAGACAAAATTATGAGATAAAAAGACAAAATTATGACAAAAAAAGACTAAATTATGAGATAAAAAGACAACATTATGACAAAAAAAGACAAAATTATGAGATAAAAAGACAAAATTATGACAAAAAAAGACTAAATTATGAGATAAAAATACAACATTATGACAAAAAAAGACAAAATTATGAGATAAAAAGACAAAATTATGACAATAAAGACAAAATTATGAGATAAAAAGACAAAATTATGACAAAAAAAGACAAAATTATGAGATAAAAAGACAAAATTATGACAAAAAAGACTAAATTATGAGATAAAAAGACAACATTATGACAAAAAAAGACAAAATTATGAGATAAAAAGACAAAATTATGACAAAAAAAGACAAAATTATGAGATAAAAAGACAACATTATGACAAAAAAAGACAAAATTATGAGATAAAAATACAACATTATGACAAAAAAAGACAAAATTATGAGATAAAAAGACAAAATTATGACAAAAAAGACTAAATTATGAGATAAAAAGACAAAATTATGACAAAAAAGACTAAATTATGAGATAAAAAGACATTATGACAAAAAAAGACTAAATTATGAGATAAAAAGACAACATTATGACAAAAAAGACTAAATTATGAGATAAAAAGACATTATGACAAAAAAGACTAAATTATGAGATAAAAAGACAACATTATGACAAAATGACAAAATTATGAGATAAAAATACAACATTATGAGGTAAAAAAAGACTAAATTATGACAAAGAAAGACAATATTATGACAAAAAAAGACTAAATTATGAGATAAAAAGACAACATTATGACAAAAAAGACAAAATTATGAGATAAAAAGACAAAATTATGACAAAAAAAAGACTAAATTATGAGATAAAAATACAACATTATGACAAAAAAAGACAAAATTATGAGATAAAAAGACAAAATTATGACAATAAAGACAAAATTATGAGATAAAAAGACATTATGACAAAAAAAAGACAAAATTATGAGATAAAAAGACAAAATTATGACAAAAAAGACTAAATTATGAGATAAAAAGACAACATTATGACAAAAAAAGACAAAATTATGAGATAAAAAGACAAAATTATGACAAAAAAAGACAAAATTATGAGATAAAAAGACAACATTATGACAAAAAAAGACAAAATTATGAGATAAAAATACAACATTATGACAAAAAAAGACAAAATTATGAGATAAAAAGACAAAATTATGACAAAAAAAGACTAAATTATGAGATAAAAAAGACAAAATTATGACAAAAAAGACTAAATTATGAGATAAAAAGACATTATGACAAAAAAGACTAAATTATGAGATAAAAAGACAACATTATGACAAAAAAGACTAAATTATGAGATAAAAAGACATTATGACAAAAAAGACTAAATTATGAGATAAAAAGACAACATTATGACAAAATGACAAAATTATGAGATAAAAATACAACATTATGAGGTAAAAAAAGACTAAATTATGACAAAGAAAGACAATATTATGACAAAAAAAGACTAAATTATGAGATAAAAAGACAAAATTATCAGATGTATATTTTTGACCCAGTAGATTTGGTCACATTTTTAGTCGATCCATAATAAATTAATCAAAGAACCAAATGACACAAATGTAAAAAATAAGAATTGTAGAAATTATTAGACATTACGTTGTTTACTGGTGTATGTAAACTTTTGACCTAGGCTGTACTGTTTATTCAGTATTATCTGGTGAACACACTGACTTTGAACATTTATCAGCTGTTAAGTGTCCGCAGGGAAAACTAATGTAACATTTAAATATGTGCAGCTGTGGTCTGCTCTTCTTCTGTGGTTATTCTACTGCTGCTCTTACATCTGTTTATTCTCCGTTTCATATTCGACTTTATTTTGCTGCCTGTGTACTCATGTGTTTGCTGCAGAGGGATTTGAGCCAAAGCAGATGCTGTGGAGCTTCAACTGCCGAGGATTCATCATACATGGAGGCAACACTTTAGTTAACCACAGTTAACTACATGTACTATAGTTAGTTAACTACATGTACTGTAGTTAGTTAACCACATGTACTGTAGTTAGTTAACCTCATGTACTGTAGTTAGTTAACCACATGTACTGTAGTTAGTTAACTACATGTACTGTAGTTAGTTAACCACATGTACTGTAGTTAGTTAACCTCATGTACTGTAGTTAGTTAACCACATGTACTGTAGTTAGTTAACTACATGTACTGTAGTTAGTTAACCTCATGTACTGTAGTTAGTTAACCACATGTACTGTAGTTAGTTAACTACATGTACTGTAGTTAGTTAACCACATGTACTGTAGTTAGTTAACCACATGTACTGTAGTTAGTTAACCTCATGTACTGTAGTTAGTTAACCTCATGTATTGTAGTTAGTTAACCTCATGTATTGTAGTTAGTTAACCACATGTACTGTAGTTAGTTAACCACATGTACTGTAGTTAGTTAACCTCATGTGCTGTAGTTAGTTAACCTCATGTGCTGTAGTTAGTTAACCACATGTACTGTAGTTAGTTAACCTCATGTGCTGTAGTTAGTTAACCACATGTACTGTAGTTAGTTAACCTCATGTACTGTAGTTAGTTAACCACATGTGCTGTAGTTAGTTAACCTCATGTACTGTAGTTAGTTAACCACATGTACTGTAGTTAGTTAACCTCATGTACTGTAGTTAGTTAACCACATGCACTGTAGTTAGTTAACCACATGTACTGTAGTTAGTTAACCTCATGTGCTGTAGTTAGTTAACCACATGTACTGTAGTTAGTTAACCTCATGTACTGTAGTTAGTTAACCACATGTGCTGTAGTTAGTTAACCTCATGTACTGTAGTTAGTTAACCACATGTACTGTAGTTAGTTAACCACATGTACTGTAGTTAGTTAACCGCATGTACTGTAGTTAGTTAACCACATGTACTGTAGTTAGTTAACTACATGTACTGTACAAGTAACTAAGTTAGAATAATGATTAGACATTTTATGGCCATTCAAATATTTGACCTTTTTTTTTTAGGTGTAGATTTGATTTAAATTGTAATTCTTGGATATTCCAGATGTTTCTCTATTTATATTTGTGGGAAATAAACTGTGACATTTATCTACAACACAAACAGGAGCCTTGAACTAACTATTAATTTAGATTTTTTTTTCCACTTTCCAATGGTGCCAAACGTGACGGTCAAATCCCTACTTTCGTTGATGCAGAACACGTCTTTAGAAGGACGTCTGGAAAAGTCGATCGTTCTGGTAATTCCCGATTTTATTCTTTTTTTTAAAAACCAACTTCCTGTTCGTAGGTAAAACTTTGCTGTTACATACAGCTTCATTTACATTTGTAATAAAATACTGGAGTATGTTTTTAAAAAACAATCGTATGAATGTGGGTCCATGTCTGTAGGACAGTGGACACACTATCTGAGGACATGAAGATCTGAGGACACACTATCTGAGGACATGAAGACCTGAGGACACACTATCTGAGGACATGAAGACCTGAGGACACACTATCTGAGGACATGAAGACCTGAGGACACACTATCTGAGGACATGAAGACCTGAGGACACTTTTAGGGACCCTCTACTTACTAGGACTGGGACCATATGCTTTAATGGAGATTTTTTTGGGTGTTGATTCGATTTAAATTGCGATTCTTCGATATTCCAGATGTTTCTCTTTCCTTTTTAACACCAGAGCAGCTGATAAAAGCTGAATGAAAACTATGAGCCAAATAGTCTATCGTATCTCACTATTTAGACTTTATATCTCATAATTTAGATTTTTTTATTTCATTATTGTAACTTTTTATCTCATAATTTTTACTTTTATATTTCACTATTTTGACATTTGACATTGTGTTTTGAGTTGAATTTTTTTTGTTTT
Organism: Siphamia tubifer; assembly: GCA_020466265.1. NCBI lineage: Eukaryota > Metazoa > Chordata > Actinopteri > Kurtiformes > Apogonidae > Siphamia > Siphamia tubifer. The sequence continues at coordinate 25,781,162 of CM035784.1, forward strand.
AGACTAAGGGCGTATTCACACTGCACTCAGAAAATCTGAACTTTCGGACTTTCCAGGAAAGTTCGTACCTTATTGACAAGTGTGAAACCTCCCCCGAACCTTGGTCCGGACTAAAGACCGAGTCTTTGGTCCGAGCTGAGGAGGTAGTCTGGGTCCGGACCAAGGTTCGCTGGTGCACAGTGTGAAAGGTCTGTTTAGGAAAGTCCGAACTATCGGACCAATTACGTCACAGTCACGTGTGCGGAATCTAGTCAATACATGAGGAGACGAGGAAAGCAGGTATTTAATTGAAATGTGGTCGGATGATGATACTATAAAGACTGAATTAGAGACAAGCCACTGGTGGGAACACTGGTACGAGAGTTGGTAACATTAACAAAATAGAACAAAAATTATGAAACTAGTAACTGGGTCCATTTCCTGCAACAGTGTAGCGCGCTCATCTACTAACCAATCAGGGTGGAGTATAGAGAGACGCACGCTGTACACCAGGGGTGTCAAACTCCAGTCCTCGAGGGCCGGTGTCCTCCATGTTTTAGATATTTCCCTCTTCCATGTGATTCAGTTTAACCCTTTAACTCCTGAGAACTAACAAAGTAACTGGTAACATGAACAAAATTAGACACAAATGGGAGAAAAATCCAAGAAAAATACTTAAATAAAAAAAAAAGTAGAAAAACAAACAAAATGAGCAACAAAAACTGATAAATATTTACAAAATGACAAATAATGTGGAAAGAAAAACTACTATTGAAATGTGGTTGGATGATGATACTATAAAGACTGAATTAGAAAATACTCATAAAACTAGTAACTGGGTCCATTTCCTGCAACAGTGTAGCGCGCTCATCTACTAACCAATCAGAGTCGAGTATAGAGACGCACGCTGTACACGCATTGACGACATGACGTTCTAAAGTCCGTTGGTCCATTTGATTCAATACAGTGTGAATGAAGACTGTAAATAAAGTCTGGATTATAAGTACAGTGTGAAAAGGCAAAAAAAAAGGTTCTGGTCCAAACCTTGGTCCAGACTTTACTATGTGAATACGACCTAAAAGTCAAAGTGATTTCCATTTAACCCATGTTCCACCACCCAAATCCAATCAGCTGTTCAGTGCATTTCCTCAAAGTGGGTTAAAAACAAAACTTTTTTTAGTTTTTTTTTCTGTCTCTTAAGGTTAAAAGTAAAGTGTAAACAAAGGCAGTAAAAGCAGTAACAGGCGTCATGCTGTGGTTACTAAGTCACTTCTTTATCATTTGTGTCGTCTTTTATACCAGTGGCAGAGACACTTTGTCTTCAGCTTCATCCTCCATAAATCCCTTCACATCCCTTCAAACCAATTAGGAAGAAGAAAAGTGAAAATCAGGAAGTAAATTGGTCTTTTGGTTAATCTCTCTGGGGAGTGATGAAGAAAATGGGAGGAGGAGGAGGAGGAGGAGGAGGAAGAAGAGGAGGAGGAGGAGGAGGAGGAGGAGGAGGAGGAGGAGGAGGAGGAGGAGGAGGAGGAGGAAGAGGAGGAGGAGGAAGAGGAGGAGGAGGAGGAAGAGGAGGAGGAGGAGGAGGAGGAGGAAAAAGAGGAGGAGGAGGAAGAGGAGGAGGAGGAAAAAGAGGAGGAGGAGGAGGAGGAGGAGGAAGAGGAAGAGGAAGAGGAAGAGGAAGAGGAAGAGGAAGAGGAAGAGGAAGAGGAAGAGGAAGAGGAAGAGGAGGAGGAGGAGGAGGAGGAAGAGGAGGTAGAGGAAGAGGAGGAGGAGGAAGAGGAGGAGTAGGAAGAAGAGGAGGAAGAAGAGGAGGAGGAAGAGGAAGAGGAGGAGGAAAAAGAGGAGGAGGAAGAGGAGGAGGAAGAGGAGGAAGAGGAGGAGGAGGAAGAGGAGGAGGAGGAGGAGGAGGAAGAGGAAGAGGAAGAGGGAGGAGGAGGAGGAGGAGGAGGAGGAGGAGGAGGAGGAGGAGGAGGAGGAGGAGGAAGAGGAAGAGGAGGAGGAAAAAGAGAAGGAGGAAGAGGAGGAGGAGGAGGAGGAGGAGGAGGAGGAAAAAGAGGAGGAGGAGGAAGAGGAGGAGGAGGAAAAAGAGGAGGAGGAAGAGGAGGAGGAGGAGGAGGAAAAAGAGGAGGAGGAAGAGGAGGAGGAGGAGGAGGAGGAGGAGGAGGAGGAGGAGGAGGAGGAAGAGGAGGATGTCAGGGAAGATTAGAGAAGGTTGTGAAGGGGGAACATAGGATAAAACTAAAAGTAAAACTGTTGAATTTTTCTGAATATTTAAACTAAATCATCCATTCATAACTCATCAGCACTAACATTTAAAGAGTTAATAATCAGTTCCTCATCAGTTCTGCAGAACACTAATAATAATGTAATGGGAACATCTAAAACATGCAGGACACCGGTCCTCGTGGACCACAGTTTGACACCCCTGCACTAGTGTCTTGGTCGTCATTATAAATAAGAATGTGTTCTGAATGATTTGGCTGATTAAATAAAAGTTCAATCAAAAATAAAAGCTAGAAAACCTTTGTTTTTAGTAATAGTTTCTATATTTTTAGGGTCTTCACTCATGGTCTACAACTGTTCCTTCTATAAAACCCATTTGAATCCTTATATAATTAATTCTGCAGCACAGTCCTATCATTAACCCATGACCTTTTCCTTCAATTATAAAGTATTAAATAACACTTTCAGACAAAAACCTGCCCTGACATTCCAACTATTCCCAAAAGCTTCCCTCCTGGAACCATGGATCTACTGCTGCCCTTAATCCTGTCTGTCAGGATAAACTCTGCAGATGATATTATTCTCAACTCTCGCTCTGTATTGTGCACATGCATCACTTTTAGGACATTCAACCAGAGTGCAGTCGAAGCATCGCCTTCGTGTCACCGTGACGACGACGTTCAAATCAACATTTAAAAACAAGCCACACCCACGTTTATTTAATAGAATAAATAAATAAATAAATACTGTGTGAGTGGAGATGGTTTCATGTCATTTAACAACTAGATACTGTGGACATCCACTGGACATCCTCCTGAGGGGACATTTATACAGAGACGATGAAGACACGAGACGCAAAAGTGTCGTCTCGTCTTCACTTTTTCATTCACGTTTAAACGAGTTTATTCAGGACGGAAATATTTGTTTATACGAAGACGCAACAGTAGGAGAAATATGATTGGATAGTCCTGACCCTGTGATAGACCCCGCCCACATGGCCTGTGATAGACCCGCCCACATGGCCTGTGATAGACCCGCCCACATGTATTATGATAGACCCCGCCCACATGGCCTGTGATAGACCTACCCACATGTCTTATGATAGACCCGCCCACATGTCCTGTGATAGACCCGCCCACATGTGTTATGATAAACCCGCCCACATGTCCTGTGATAGACCCACCCACATGTGCTGTGATAAACCCGCCCACATGTCTTATGATAGACCCGCCCACATGTCCTGTGATAGACCCGCCCACATGTGTTATGATAAACCCGCCCACATGTCCTGTGATAGACCCGCCCACATGTCCTGTGATAGACCCACCCACATGTGTTATGATAGACCTGCCCACATGTCCTGTGATAGACCCGCCCACATGTCTTATGATAGACCCCGCCCACATGTCCTGTGATAGACCCGCCCACATGGCCTGTGATAAACCCGCCCACATGTCCTGTGATAGACCCGCCCACATGTGTTATGATAAACCCGCCCACATGTCCTGTGATAGACCCGCCCACATGGCCTGTGATAAACCCGCCCACATGTGTTATGATAGACCCGCCCACATGTGTTATGATAAACCCGCCCACATGTCCTGTGATAGACCCGCCCACATGGCCTGTGATGAACCCGCCCACATGTGTTATGATAGACCCGCCCACATGTCCTGTGATAGACCCGCCCACATGGCCTGTGATAAACCCGCCCACATGTGTTATGATAGACCCGCCCACATGTCCTGTGATAGACCCGCCCACATGTGTTATGATAAACCCGCCCACATGTCCTGTGATAGACCCGCCCACATGTCCTGTGATAGACCCGCCCACATGGCCTGTGATAAACCCACCCACATGTGTTATGATAGACCCCGCCCACATGTCCTGTGATAGACCCGCCCACATGTGTTATGATAAACCCGCCCACATGTCCTGTCATAGACCCGCCCACATGTCCTGTCATAGACCCAGACTTTTTATCTCATAATTTTGACTTTTTAAAACTAATCTATTTGAGTGAACACAGTTGAATTGCATAAGGTTAAGGTTATTTTAATTTAATTTATTTTGATTTACTCAACTAGATGTTTTTATGTTTGACCTTTTGAAGAAGAATTTTTACGTTGATTCAAATGTTTTACTTTTTTCATTGTGTATCAGGACAGTTTTTATCGTCATTTCTTTGTTTTTTTTGGGTTAAACTTTGTGTTCGGATGCAGGAAAAGAACTAATAAATAAATGTTTGTGTGTAATAAATGTTTCCTCATATAATAATTGATTTATTTGATTAAGTTTTTGGTTTAAAAATGATGAGATAAACGACTTTTTAAGTTGGTTCCATGTTTTCCTTTTTTCAGTGCAGTCGTCATGTCATATATATCATTAAAACTTCACAGCTTTTAATTAAAGCCGTGAAAACAATTGTCTTTTTACATAAAACAAATGAAAACATATGTTTAATTAACAACCACAGAGCTGTGAAACACACACCAAAGCACACGCTGGTGAACATGAAGATGGATACGAGCGAAGAAAAAGTATTAATGGTGGTAAAAGTACTCACATTCTGGACTGAAGTACAAGTACAACTACTCTGGGAAAAGTACAAGTACTGATTCAACTCTTTTACTAAAGTAAAAGTAAAAAAAAACAAAAAACTTCTCAATTGTAATAAAGTAAAACTGTATTTTTTTCTGCAATGGATGAAATAATAGTTATTTAAGCACGAAAAAAATGATCAAAAATGATTAAAAATATCCAAAAAATAAAAGCCTTTAAAAGTGAGTTAGTTTGTAGATGATGTCTTTTATTGGGTCATGGTCCAGAGTTTAGTGGATGTGGAAGGAATATTTAGGAAAAATGGAGGAAAAGTCACAATTGATGAATAAAATGTGTTATTATTATTATTATTATTGATATTATTATTGATCACATTTTTAAAAAGCAGAATTGTGAGATAAAAAGTTTTTAAAATAATTTTTACTTTTTATTTCATAATTTTGACTATTTAATAATTTTGACTTTTTAATCTAATAATTTTGACTTTTTAATCTAATAATTTTGACTTTTTATTTCATGATTTAGATTTTTATTTCATAATTGTAACTTTTTTTTTCCTCATAATGTTGACTTTCTACTTCATCATTTTAACCAATCAATATAAATTCGACCTTAAACCAGATCATTTATCCACTAACATTCAAGTGCATCTTATTAAAGGTGTCACATATGGTGACAGAGATAAAAGATTATATTAAAATATACATTAAAACATCATATAAATATATTTTTTTCCACGTCTTAAGAGCTGTTCAGACCCTCAGCATATATTCTAATTATCACAGCAGCTGCACGGTGTAAAAATCAAGAAGAAAAATGACTAAAACAATCATTATTTGTTTACAACATCACGTCGCCATATGTCGATGGTCTAAACTTTTCAAGCGGGGTAAAAGAAGAAGCTGTACTTTCCAGAAGCTTCCTTTTGGCAGCTTATTATACTGTGTTTTTTTTTTATTTCCTGCCTCACATCATTTAGGGAGTGAACATTTTAGACTCTCAGCCACAGTACGAGCAGAAAACAGACTGTTTAAAAGTCTAAGTGGCCCCAGAGGGACCATGGGTAGCCCACCACTCTAACTCTATACTCACATTTCCACTTTACATGTCTGCACTGAAAAATGGACTGAATCAAATTAAAACGTCTTCTTCAATAGGTCACACATAAAAACATCTAGTTAAGTTAATTAAAATTAAATTAAAATTAAAATAAACTTAACCCGATGCATCTATTTGGTTTTTTAATGTGTGACCATAAAAAGTCAAAACATAGTATAAAAAGTATTACTGTTACTACTCTACTGGATAAAAAGGCTGAATATTTATTTTCAAAATGGCCGAACTACGGTACCATGAATCTGAAGTGACAAAACCTGTTGCCATTGGCAACGGGCGGTTATCGAAAAAAAAAAAAAATGCACCCGCTGAAGGCTTGGAACGTCCATTCAAAGTGAATGGGAACTGTCGGAACGTTCTAGAGGGACGTAGAATAAAGAAACCAAATGATGCGGTCCATTCCACAGATGAGAAAGAATAATAATAATAATAATAATAATAATAATAATAATAATAATAATAATAATAATAATAATAATAATAATAATAATAATAATAATAATAATCACCTTCTCTTCATGTCAATAGTTTTTGTTTGTTTATTGGAAGATTTTTTATTTGTCTGTGAATCTACACATCCTTAAACTTTACTCTTTCAGAACCCCCCCCCCCCAGCAGCACCAGTGTCTTTTCCCTCCATCAGCAGCTTTATGCTTCAGCCCTGAATCAATGCTGTTAAACACCACTGAGCACTTCCTGTCTTTATGCTAATAGCTGCTAATAGCTACTGCTGCGAACAGAACAGCTGACGGACGGCGCTGCTGAGGTCGAAATTAAGTCGAATTTTGAATATTTAGTTACTTGAAAACAGTGGCGGATCTAGACGGTTATATTTAGACAGGCCTGAGTGAAGACGGGAACAGGGGACGGCGGGACAACAACAACAAATTAAGCAAAAATTTTAACAATTTAGTGTCTTTGTAGTAAATCTGCTCCATAATCCATGAGAGTAAATGATAAATTGAGGCGTAATATTGATAGAATTACATGTATTTTTCTTGAGATATTCCATTTTTTTTCAGGTTATTCACACATTTTTTTTTTTTATTTTTTTTTTTTTAAGTATTTTCATGTTTGCACTAAAACAAAAATTTGAAATTATCATTTTTTTTTCTAGGTTATTATGCGATTATTTTACTGGTCCGGCCCACTTGATTTCAAATTGGGCTGAATGTGGGCCCCTAACAGTAATGAGTTTGAGACCCCTACCTTAACCATCTGGGCCGAGGGTCATCCCAAACTGGGGCGTCCCTCATGCCTACCATGGAAATTGCTTGACTTTAAAATATTTTCCAAAAAGTAAATTAATGCATTAAACATTTATATCTGATATTATTGTCATTTTCAAACACAAATGGTAGAAAATCAAAGAAAAATAAGAAAAAAATTTAAAGAACCAAAATGTAGAAAATTTTAACAAAATGAACAAAAACGAATAAATATTTACAAAAGGACAAATAATGTGGAAAATTTGGGAGAAAAAAAATTTATTAAATGGTCACAGCAATTAAAAAAAAAAAAAGCTGAATTTTTTATTTTTTTTAAACACCTCTTTCTTTTTGGCATCTTTTTCATCCACAAAATAAAGTAGAACTGTTGAATTTTTCTGAATATTTAAACTAAATCATCCATTCATAACACATCAGCGCTGACATTTAAAGAGTTAATTATCAGTTCGTTATCAGACTGATAATAATATAACGACCTTCAGGTGGAATAGAAGAGGGAACCATAGTTTGACCCCCCTGACCTAAATAATGACAGAAGTTAGTTTATTATTATTATAGGTTTATTTATTAGATTTTCTAGTTTGTTTTGTTGTTGTTTATTTTTAATTAAACCTTTACGTTAGTTTAGTCATTTAACGTCTGTCATGTTCAAACTCACTTCATTAAAACTGACACATTAATGATGATAATTATATCATCTGCTGATGGAACAAGTCTCTGTCCTTCTGTTACCTGTCATTTATATTATTATATTCATATCTATTATTTATATTATCATTTACTGTCTCTCTCTCTGTGTGTCTCTCTGTGTCTCTCTCTCTCTCTGTCTCTCTCTCTGTCTCTCTCCCTCTGTCTATCTCTCTCTCTCTCCCTCCCTCTCTCTCTCTCTCCCTATCTCTCTGTCTCTCTATCTGTCTCTCTCTCTCTCTCACACTCTCTCTCTGTCTCTCTCTCTCTGTGTGTCTCTCTCTCTCTCTGTCTCTCTCTCTCTCTCACACTCTCTCTGTCTCTCTCTCTCTCTGTGTGTCTCTCTCTCTGTCTCTCTATCTCTCTCTCTCTCTCTGTCTCTCTCTCTCTCTCTCTCTCTCTCTCTCTCTCTCTCTCTCTCTCTAGTGAACTATAACATAAATATATAATATGACATAGTTCATTATAAACAATTAGGTTTAATTACACTTTGGCTAAATGTATTTGATGTTTTTTAATTCTAAATTATTTATTCAGAATAAAATAATTCTGATATTGCCAAAATGTTATGTTATTGATTGGCAGTTATTACCTTATTGGCAGTTTATATATATATATATATATATATATATATATATATATATATATATATATATATATATATATATATATATAGTTGTAACAAACGTGCAGTACCACTACTCAGTCTCTGTTCACATCATGTGACTTCCCTTCCATCTTTCTTCAAAGCCCCTCCCCCCTCCCTCCATCTTCTGCTCCGTTCACTCCTTTTATAATTTTCTTTCCATCTGTCTCACCTTCTTCTGTTTTTTTGTTTGTTTTTTTTTTTTTACCTGCTCAGCTGACAAATACTGTATCTGGGATAAAAATACCAGCTCTCCTGCCAAGACGAGTGAAGACAAACACTGTCGAAATATGTGTCGACTCTGTCAAACTGTGATGGAAGCGTCTTCCTTCTGTCCTCACTGTTTTATTATTATCGTTATTATCGTTCTTACACTTGTTCTCACTTCCTCTACAACACACAAAGTCATTTTAGTTCAGGGGCCACATTCACATACATTTGATCTGAAGTCAAACACAGCAAGAAAAATAATAATATAATAATACGTTAAAAAAAATAAAAATAAAATAAATTTACTTATATTTTCGAAGGAAAAAAAAGGAAAATTGAACAATGACAATGTGAATAAGATGAAACGAATTAAATAAATACATGAAAAAGACAAACAAATAATAAAATAAATAAACAAAAAATTAAATAAGCGAATAAATGAAAAAGACAAACAAATAATAAAATAAATGAATAAAAATAAATAAACAAAATATTAAATAAGCGAATAAATAAAAAAAGACAAACAAATAATAAAATAAATGAATAAAAATAAACAAACAAAAAATTAAATAAGCGAATAAATAAAAAAAGACAAACAAATAATAAAATAAATTAATAAAAATAAATAAACAAAAAATTAAATAAGCCAATAAATAAAAAAAGACAAACAAATAATAAAATAAATTAATAAAAATAAACAAAAACTAAAATAAGCGAATAAATAAAAAAGACAAACAAATAATAAAATAAATTAATAAAAATAAATAAACAAAATATTAAATAAGCAAATAAATAAAAAAGACAAACAAATAATAAAATAAATGAATAAAAATAAATAAACAAAATATTAAATAAGCAAATAAATAAAAAAGACAAACAAATAATAAAATAAATGAATAAAAATAAACAAACAAAAAATTAAATAAGCGAATAAATAAAAAAAGACAAACAAATAATAAAATAAATTAATAAAAATAAATAAACAAAAAATTAAATAAGCCAATAAATAAAAAAAGACAAACAAATAATAAAATAAATTAATAAAAATAAACAAAAACTAAAATAAGCGAATAAATAAAAAAGACAAACAAATAATAAAATAAATTAATAAAAATAAACAAAAACTAAAATAAGCGAATAAATAAAAAAGACAAACAAATAATAAAATAAATGAATAAAAATAAATAAATAAAAAAGAAAAGTAAATCAACCAATAAAGAAATAAAAATTACAAAATTTAATAAAAGAAATAAAATACATTTTAAATAAAAAATGGGTCAAATTTAATAAATTCAGATTTTATATTTATTTTAAAGTTTATTAAAAATGTTTGCGTGACACTAATTCAACCAATCAGAGGCCGTTATTCATGTTGGATTGAAATTTTAAAAATTCTGAGTCATACTTTTCGCTTTCTTTGTAATTTAACAAACTCCTCCTCCATCTGTGAACACTATCATCAAAAATTATAAAAATTTTTTGGAAAAGTCGCATCGTTTTTGTGCTACGACGTCGCAAAATCTTCAAAGTTTTCGGTAAAAATTAGCACGACATAAATTTCTTGCTCGGACATACAAACACCGATTTGGCTGAAATTTGACTCAGACTCCGAGGTCTACATCCGTTTGTCAAATTAAATTATTTTTCGCACTAGCGCCCCCTACAGATTCACCAAATATACCGTTAATAAAACAATATTAAATCAGACAAACAAACATCGATCTGGATGAAACTTTGTCTCTCAGGTCACCAGGTACTTATCAATAGAAATTGCGATTTTTCTCCATAGCGCCCCGTACAGATTCGCCTTTACGAAAACGCCAATAGTTCGGACAAACACCGATTTGTCTCAAATGTGTCTCAGTTGTCAGTTTCACAGTTCGACACACATTCAACACAACATTTTAAATAAGTAACTCCACAGCGCCCCCTACGTATTTATACACAAGTGTGCGTTTCTGGCAAAATATCGCATCTCGCCCATGGTACGACGTCGTGTCGCCGTCATCAGTGTTTGCACAGGAAGTCATTTGAGACTGTTTGCAGTTTTCATTTGTGTTCTTCTTGTACATATTGGGGTTTTTTGGGTTTTTTTTTTTTACATGACTTTGCTCCTGGTTAGAGTTTGTTTATGTTTGTGTATAAAACATTGATGAGTTTGTGAGAGATTTTCTTTTGTTTCAGGTTTCTATATTTACTTCACTTACTTTACTTTAACCCTTTGTTTGTCAGACTACCACCTGACAGGAACTATTATAACATAAAACATGGAGGTAACACTTTATCATAACTACACACTTTACACTATGTATTAAACATTTGTTACTTACTTGTTAATGTTTATTCATATATTACTTATAAACAATTAATCATAAAACAGTTTTTCACACGGCTACAAATGCTTTGTTTATGATGAATTGTGTGTGAATAAACCATTAACATATTAGTAATTAATGTTTAATATATAATTAACATATGGGTAATTAATGGTTAATATATAATTAACGTATGGGTAATTAATGGTTAATATATAATTAACGTATGGGTAATTAATGGTTAATATATAATTAACATATGGGTAATAAATGGTTAATATATAATTAACATATGGGTAATTAATGTTTAATATATAATTAACATATGGGTAATAAATGTTTAATATATAATTAACATATGGGTAATTAATGTTTAATATATAATTAACATATGGGTAATAAATGGTTAATATATAATTAACATATGGGTAATTAATGTTTAATATATAATTAACATATGGGTAATTAATGGTTAATATATAATTAACATATGGGTAATTAATGGTTAATATATAATTAACATATGGGTAATAAATGGTTAATATATAATTAACATATTAGTAATTAATGGTTAATATATAATTAACATATGGGTAATAAATGGTTAATATATAATTAACATATGGGTAATAAATGGTTAATATATAATTAACATATTAGTAATTAATGGTTAATATATAATTAACATATGGGTAATAAATGGTTAATATATAATTAACATATTAGTAATTAATGGTTAATATATAATTAACATATGGGTAATAAATGGTTAATATATAATTAACATATGGGTAATTAATGGTTAATACATAGTGAATTGTGTGTAGATATAAAGTGTTACCAACATAGATTTTTTTTTACTAACCCTAAAGTATTAAAACTTAATCTTACCAATATAATTTGTGACTTGGTTCAAGTTAGATGAATTAACTCGTCTTTGTATAATTAGTGGTTGTCAATTTTTTTCACTGATGTTCCCCCTTACAAATATATTTTTAGTCAAGTACCCCCTGACATGGACAAAACATTTTTATAAGTTTTTATCTCACAATTTGGAATTTTTATTCCATATTTTTGACTTTTTTTATATCATAAATTTGATTTTTTATCTCATGATTTCACACTAAAAAAAAGTTTGAGAACCACTGCCCTCCAAGAAAAAAAAAAATGGGGAAAAAAATCTAACTTTCCTGAAAATTTTGTGTCCAAAAGAAAATATCACAGCACACTATGATCTTCTTCGTTGGTGTTACACTAGTATGAACTAACCTGAATATATCATTGACTCAACAAGAAGTTTGGAGTCAAATGTCGTAAAAATCAGGGTTCAAAGTTACCTCTACCAAACGGTTGAGCTGACCAACAAAGGGTTAAATCCTCTTCACCTCATATACACAGTCACACATTTAAACGTTCCTTTCACTATTTCCTGTTTTTTTTCACATCATCTAATTCAATGAAAATAAGGCCAGAGCAGCTGAAGGTATTTTAATGTCGAGTCGTTAAAATAAACTCACATTTTGTCCTGACTGAGTCCTAGTCTAGTTTATTGGAACTACATTATTATTCATTTTACTTTTCCACTGTTTTACTTTTCTACTGTTTTACTTTTCCGCTGTTTTACTTTTCTACTGTTTTACTTTTCCGCTGTTTTACTTTTCCACTGTTTAACTTTTCTACTGTTTTACTTTTCTACTGTTTTACTTTTCTGCTGTTTTACTTTTCTGCTGTTTTACTTTTCTACTGTTTTCCTTTTCCACTGTTTAACTTTTCCGCTGTTTTACTTTTCTACTGTTTTCCTTTTCTACTGTTTTACTTTTCTACTGTTTTACTTTTCTACTGTTTTACTTTTCTACTGTTTTACTTTTCTACTGTTTTACTTTTCCACTGTTTTACTTTTCCGCTGTTTTACTTTTCCGCTGTTTTACTTTTCCGCTGTTTTACTTTTCCGCTGTTTTACTTTTCCACTGTTTAACTTTTCTACTGTTTTACTTTTCTACTGTTTTGCTTTTCTACTGTTTTACTTTTCTACTGTTTTACTTTTCTGCTGTTTTACTTTTCCACTGTTTTACTTTTCCACTGTTTTACTTTTCTACTGTTTTACTTTTCTACTGTTTTACTTTTCTACTGTTTTACTTTTCTACTGTTTTACTTTTCCACTGTTTTACTTTTCCACTGTTTGACTTTTCCACTGTTTTACTTTTCTACTGTTTTACTTTTCTACTGTTTTACTTTTCTACTGTTTTACTTTTCCACTGTTTTACTTTTCCACTGTTTGACTTTTCTACTGTTTTACTTTTCTGCTGTTTTACTTTTCCGCTGTTTTCCTTTTCAGCTGTTTTCCTTTTCTGCTGTTTTCCTTTTCCGCTGTTTTACTTTTCCGCTGTTTTACTTTTCCGCTGTTTTACTTTTCCACTGTTTTACTTTTCCACTGTTTTACTTTTCCACTGTTTTACTTTTCCACTGTTTTACTTTCCTACTGTTTTCCTTTTCCACTGTTTTCCTTTTCTACTGTTTTCCTTTTCTGCTGTTTTCCTTTTCCACTGTTTTCCTTTTCTACTGTTTTACTTTTCTGCTGTTTTCCTTTTCTACTGTTTTCCTTTTCTGCTGTTTTCCTTTTCCACTGTTTTATTTTTCCACTGTTTTCCTTTTCTACTGTTTTACTTTTCTGCTGTTTTCCTTTTCCACTGTTTTCCTTTTCTACTGTTTTACTTTTCTACTGTTTTACTTTTCCACTGTTTTACTTTTCCACTGTTTTCCTTTTCTACGGTTTTCGTTTTGTACTGTTTTACTTTTCCATTGTTTTACTTTTCTACTGTTTTACTTTTCTACTGTTTTACTTTTCTACTGTTTTACTTTTCTACTGTTTTACTTTTCCACTGTTTAACTTTTCTACTGTTTTACTTTTCTACTGTTTTACTTTTCTACTGTTTTACTTTTCTACTGTTTTACTTTTCTACTGTTTTACTTTTCTACTGTTTTACTTTTCCACTGTTTTACTTTTCCACTGTTTTACTTTTCTACTGTTTTACTTTTCTACTGTTTTACTTTTCTACTGTTTTACTTTTCTACTGTTTTACTTTTCCATTGTTTAACTTTTCCACTGTTTAACTTTTCTACTGTTTTACTTTTCTACTGTTTTACTTTTCTACTGTTTTACTTTTCCACTGTTTAACTTTTCTACTGTTTTACTTTTCTACTGTTTTACTTTTCTACTGTTTTACTTTTCTACTGTTTTACTTTTCTACTGTTTTACTTTTCCACTGTTTTACTTTTCCACTGTTTTACTTTTCTACTGTTTTACTTTTCTACTGTTTTACTTTTCTACTGTTTTACTTTTCCATTGTTTTACTTTTCTGCTGTTTTACTTTTCTACTGTTTTACTTTTCTACTGTTTTCCTTTTCTACTGTTTTACTTTTCTACTGTTTTACTTTTCTACTGTTTTACTTTTCTACTGTTTTACTTTTCTACTGTTATACTTTTCCACTGTTTTACTTTTCCACTGTTTTACTTTTCTACTGTTTTACTTTTCTACTGTTTTACTTTTCCACTGTTTTACTTTTCTACTGTTTTACTTTTCTACTGTTTTACTTTTCTACTGTTTTACTTTTCCACTGTTTTACTTTTCTACTGTTTTACTTTTCCACTGTTTTACTTTCCTACTGTTTTCCTTTTCCGCTGTTTTCCTTTTCTGCTGTTTTACTTTTCCACTGTTTTCCTTTTCCGCTGTTTTCCTTTTCTACTGTTTTACTTTTCCGCTGTTTTCCTTTTCTGCTGTTTTACTTTTCTACTGTTTTACTTTTCTACTGTTTTACTTTTCCGCTGTTTTACTTTTCCGCTGTTTTACTTTTCCACTGTTTTCCTTTTCCACTGTTTAACTTTTCCACTGTTTTACTTTTCTACTGTTTTACTTTTCCACTGTTTTGCTTTTCCGCTGTTTTATTTTTCCGCTGTTCTGTTTCTTCTTACTGTTGTCGCTGCAGCACCAATCACCTATATTGATGACAGCAGCTGATCAATAACCACTTGTCAATTTCCCACTAATGAATCCAGTTCAGCCAGTGTTTCCTTTGATGAATTGTTCCAGGTTTTTTTTATTTTGCTCTAGTTGTGATGATCCACAATAGATTGTTCGAAATGTGTTACAGTGAGAAAAAAGAAAATCTTATCATTTATAATTTAACTGGTTTTTCTTCCTTCACTTTTTACTGAGTTTATATGTTCTTTACTTTTGTACATTTTGTTTGTTTGGTTTTTTTTTTAGATTTTTTACTCCACTGGTTATTTTTATCTCCTAATGTTGACTTGAATGAGTCCAGTCCACCTTATAGTCCAGTTCACCTTATAGTCCAGTCCACCTTATAGTCTGAAGTAAAAGTAAAAATTGTAATAATTTATAAAAGTAAAAAGTAAAATTGCATTTTTTTTTACATGAACGAAATTCTACTCATTTAACCAAGAAAAATCTGAAAAATGTTTGTGTTTTGAGATTTTTTATCGGATAATTTTTACTTTTAATTCACTTATTTTGAGTTTTTGTCAGACCATTTTGACTTTTTTTCGCATAATTTTGAATTTTTATCTGATAATTTGTACTTTTAATCACATAATTTTTGACTTTTCTCGCATAGTTTTGCCTTTTTTTCTCAGAATTTTCTCAGAATCTTTTAAAGTTTGATTCATCAGAATAAGAGCGTGTTTCGTTTCCGTGTCGTTAAGGTTAAGAGTTTACAGATGATTGTTTCTAATTCCACAAAAATGAAAGAGGGGTGCCCACCTAAGGCCCCACATTGACCAGAACCGGCCCTGGGAACAACCATTGGCGTCTAATTGAAAACACTTTTATAGTCGTATTCATTTCACTTTTTTTTTCTCCATTAAAATTCCCAGTTCATGTCATCGACTCTAGTGAAAAATTAATGAACAAACTTCTGTTAAGTTCACGGGTCCTGAAAACTTTAACACTCTTCTCCAAATGGGTTATGAATTTTTAAAGTTTATCGCTCAGAGTTCAACCCCAGCATTAATATGTGTTCTAGAAGCTTCTGGAAGCTTCTGGAAGTGCTCATGTTACACTGACTTCAAAGTCAAATTCAACTGAACCATAAAAGCCTAAAGAGTCACTTATGTAAACACCTAAAAATCAATTCATAAACAGAAATAATTTGTTACTAGAACACAGGGGCGGATCCAAACATGATTGACAGCTGTTCCCACCCAATCACAAGCTCAGACTGATTTTCATTGCCGCATCAAACTGAAATGTTGATCAATATCCTGAATATAGTTATTTATTTGTAAACGTCAATGGAAATAAACTATGTATATTTATTTGATCTGAAGTTTAGTCATGTGGTACAAAAATGTATCATTGTTATTATTATTGTTATTATTATTATTATTATTATTATTATTATTATTATTATTATTATTGTTATTGTTATTATTATTATTATTGTTATTATTGTTATTATTGTTATCAGTATTGTTATCAGTATTATTATTATTATTATTATTATTATCAGTATTATTATTATTATTATTATTATTATTATTATTATTATTATTATTATTATTATTATTATTATTATTATCATTATTATTATTATTATTGTTATTATTGTTATTATTGTTATTATTATTATTATTGTTATTATTGTTATTATTGTTATTATTGTTATTATTATTATCAGTATTATTATTATTATTATTATTATCAGTATTATTATTATTATTATTATTATTATTATTATTATTATTATTATTATTATTATTATTATTATTATTATCAGTATTATTATTATTATTATTATTATTATTATCATTATTATTATTATTATTATTATTATTATTATCATTATCATTATTATCATTATCATTATTATTATTATTATTATTATTATTATTATCATTATCATTATTATCATTATCATTATCATTATCATTATTATTATTATTATTATTATTATTATTATTTTTATCAGTATTATTATTATTATTATTATTATTATTATTATTATTATTATTATTATTATTATTATCATTATCATTATTATTATTATCATTATTATTATTATTATTATTATTATCAGTATTATTATTATTATTATTATTATTATTATTATTATTATTATTGTATTATTGGTAATAGCAGTATTAGTATTACGGACTGGGGGGGGGGGGGGGGTCTTGCCCACCTTGACTTCACTCAG
Source organism: Siphamia tubifer (assembly GCA_020466265.1). Lineage (NCBI taxonomy): Eukaryota > Metazoa > Chordata > Actinopteri > Kurtiformes > Apogonidae > Siphamia > Siphamia tubifer. The sequence goes on from CM035784.1 coordinate 25,798,348, forward strand.
TCCTGTCTAAAAATAGAGTCGTCTAGATCCGCCACTGCTGTTAAAATGATTTTTTTTTTTTAATTTTATAAAGGGTTATTTTTCTCAAAAGCAAATTAAATACAGTTTAATAGAAGGAAAAAATAAAATAAATCTTTTTTAAATTTTTCAGAAAAGGATTAATTCAAAAAAACTGTTTATATATTATTATTATTATTATTATTATTATTATTATTATTATTATTATTATTATTATTATTGAAATAAGTGAGTTACAATAATAAAAGCTTTTTTCTCAGTTATTTATATTGATTTATAAATTAAATACTAAAACATTTGTTTTTATATGATTTTATAGTTTTTTTTTAACCAAGCCAGTTTAATAAAGGCTTTTTATTCTTCACTTTTAAGACAGTGCCTTGGAATTTTTCTTTGTTTTTACTAAAACATTTGTATTTTAATTCCAGACAAATTATCCCTTTACAGAAGAGTTAATATTATAATAATAAATAAATAATATAACATTCTATTAGAATAATATGTGATTGAGTTTTAATCAAGTGCAAATGAAAGGTCGTGACCTTAGGACGCCTCTGTGTTTCCATGACTGATTTTCACAAAACGATATCGATATTCCTAAACTTTGGTGAAATATTAAGAAAAAGAAAAAAGAAAGAAAGAAAGAAAGAAAGAAAGAAAGAAAGAAAGAAAGAAAGAAAGAAAGAAAGGAAGGAAGAAAGAAAGAATAAAAGAAAGAAAGAAGGAATAAAAGAAATGAATAAAAATATAAAAATAATAATAAATAAATAATGAAAAAAACACCTTTTTTAATAACGTTAAATGTAAAATGATACAAATTTGAAATAAAATGCATGAATAAATAATAAATAAATAATAATAATATATATTTTTTAATTATTAAATGAATAAACAATGGAAAATATACACATATATGTTTCTTAAGTACACAAAAATACATATTTTTTTAAACATCTTCGAACATTTGAAAAATACATGTTCTTACTTTACACATGTTTCTCTTATGCTTTATGGGGACTTCTGGGAAAAAAAATTATGTATTTATAAGGCCAAATCATTTCTATTTGACTAGTGGGGACCTTTTTTTTATATTTAACTTTTGTGGGAACCTGAGTTTTGGTTCCCATGTTGTGGCTGTATAAACATATCACTGTCCCCATAAAGACAGGAATACACACACACACACACACACACACATTTGGCAGCAGCAGTCTGCATCAGTAACCTATGATTGAACTCCATCTCACACTCCTGCCGTGACCTCATAATGATTCTCTATGTTTGACCACGCTAGCATACAAACACACACACACACACACACACACACACACACACACACACACACACACACACACACACACACACACACACACATACTCGTTTACATGTCTCATGAGGACCAAGTTTGTTATGAAGTGGAAAGTGAGTGTAATTTTTTTAATTCAAAAAAAGAAGAAAAATTTGAAGATGAAATTAAGACAAAGTAAAAAAAAAATGAATGAACAAAAATATTTAAAAAATAAAATAAATATAAATTCATAAAACAAATAATAATAATAAAAATAAATAAATAAATAATTAACAAAACCATAAAAATACTTTTTTTTTTAAGTAAATGCATCTTCAAACCATGTTTCACTTTGCACCCGTTTCCCCCATGCTTTATGGGGACTTCCTAAAAAGACAAATTAATGTGTTTATAGGGCCACATGTGTTTATACTTTACTAGTTGGGACCTCGATTTATGTTTAACACTTGTAGGGACTTGAATTTTTGTCCCAATGGTGTGACTATGTAAACACATCAATGTCCCCATAAAGACAGGAATAAAAGCACATACACATACACTCACACAGATTTACATATCTCGTGAGGACCAAGTTTGTAATGGAGTAGCTATTGGGTTGTGAATGTTAAAACATCTTTAAAAAAATTGGAATAATTAAAAAAAAAAAAAAAAAAAGTAAACTCATCTTCAAACCTTTGAAGCTTTGCACCTGTTTCCCTGATGTTTTATGGGGACTCCGTAAAAAAAAAAAAAAAAAAAAAAAAAAGATTCATAAGGCCTCATTTCTATTTTACTAGTGGGAAACTTTATTTATATTTGACCCTCTTGGGGACTTGAATTTTGGTCCCCATATTGTCAGATCTCCTCATGGCGTGACTGTGTAAACATATCCATGTCCCCATAAAGATAGGAATACAAGTACACACACATACTTGCACAGCATCTCTGTAAATTCCCACACTG
>CM035784.1:25820516-25830516 GCA_020466265.1 Siphamia tubifer
ACAGTACTTCTTCTCTGTCAGATTGTAAACATCTTTATATCTATTTTCTGGGCGTGACTTAAATAAAAATCCACTTCCTGTTTCCTGGCTCACATGGCGTCCCCTGGAGACAGCGATAGCCCCCCCCCCCCCCCATAGGCTGAACTACATCTTCATTTCCTGTCCTTTGAGTTTGTGGCGTCTTCCTGTGACACATTAATCTACTGAGAGATAATGATCTGTCTGAGACGCTGAGGAGACACATGACACACACTATGATGAGTGGCTTTGTCTTCCTAGCTTTATGGGGACATTGATATGTTTACACAGTCACACTATGGGGACACTATGGGGACCAAATAAAATGTTAAATATAAAGGTCCCCACTAGTAAAATAGAAATGATATGGTCCTATAAATACATGAATTAGTTCTTTTTCAGAAGTCCCCATAAAGCATGAGGGAAACAGGTGTAAAGCAAGAACATGTATTTTTGAAATAGACTTAAAAATATATATATTTTCCATTATTTATTTATTTAATATTTATTTATTTATTATTTATTCATGCATTTTTATTCATTTATTTACATTTTTTTTTAGAATTTGAAATTTGACTTCATTAAAAATGTGTCTTTTTCATTATTTATTTGTGTATTATTACTTTTATATTATTTATTTTATCTATTTTTTTTATTTATTTTATTTATTTGTTTTCGAAAAAGGAAAACATCGAATCAACTTAAAATGTCTTCTTCAATTTTCACTTTTTATTTCACTATTTTGACTTTTTATCTCTTGATTTAGATTTTTTTATCTCACTATTTTGACTTTTCATATCATAATTTTGATTTTTTTTTTATAATTTTGACTTTTTATGGTCAAACAAAAAAAATCTAGTTGACTAACCCAAATTAAATTGCATAATGTTTAGGATTATTTTAATTTAATATAATTTAATTTGATTCACTCAACTACATGTTTTTATGTGTGACCTATTAAAGCAGAATTTTTAAGTTGATTTAACATTTGACTTTTTACAGTGTACAAAGAGTGCATATTCTTCTTTAAAAATCCAATGGTTATAAAGTCCAGTGTGATTTTACTTCCTTTTAATGGGAATAAATACAGGCATGGGTGCACATGTTCAACCTAAAGTGTATTCCTTTTAAAGAAAGTAACTAACAGAATGTGGAAACACACACACACACACACACACACACACACACACACACACACACACACACACGCTCCACTGAGACCTGCTGAGGACTGGACTGTTAAAAGATTCAGAGCATGGAGTTCTTGGCAGATCATTACAGACCCAGTGTGGGAATTTACAGAGATGCTGTGCAAGTATGTGTGTGTACTTGTATTCCTATCTTTATGGGGACATGGATATGTTTACACAGTCACGCCATGAGGATATCTGACAATATGGGGACCAAAATTCAAGTCCCCAAGAGGGTCAAATATAAATAAAGTTCCCCACTAGTAAAATAGAAATGAGGCCTTATGAATCTTTTTTTTTTTTTTTTTTTTTTTTACGGGAGTCCCCATAAAACATCAGGGAAACAGGTGCAAAGCTTCAAAGGTTTGAAGATGAGTTTACTTCTTTTTTTTCTTTTTTTTTTTTTAATTATTCCAATTTTTTTAAAGATGTTTTAACATTCACAACCCAATAGCTACTCAATTACAAACTTGGTCCTCACGAGATATGTAAATCTGTGTGAGTGTATGTGTATGTGCTTTTATTCCTGTCTTTATGGGGACATTGATATGTTTACATAGCCACACCATTGGGACAAAAATTCAAGTCCCTACAAGTGTTAAACATAAATCGAGGTCCCCACTAGTAAAGTATAAATGATGTGGCCCTATAAACATATTAATTTGTCTTTTTAGGAAGTCCCCATAAAGCATGGGGGAAACGGGTGCAAAGTGAAACATGGTTTGAAGATGCATTTACTTAAAAAAAAAGTATTTTTATGGTTTTGTTAATTATTTATTTATTTATTTTTATTATTATTATTTGTTTTATGAATTTATATTTATTTTATTTTTTTAATATTTTTGTTCATAAATTTTTTTTTTACTTTGTCTTAATTTCATCTTCAAATTTTTCTTCTTTTTTTGAATTAAAAAAATTACACTCACTTTCCACTTCATAACAAACTTGGTCCTCATGAGACATGTAAACGAGTATGTGTGTGTGTGTGTGTGTGTGTGTGTGTGTGTGTGTGTGTGTGTTTGTATGCTAGCGTGGTCAAACATAGAGAATCATTATGAGGTCACGGCAGGAGTGTGAGATGGAGTTCAATCATAGGTTACTGATGCAGACTGCTGCTGCCAAATGAGTGTGTGTGTGTGTGTGTGTGTGTGTGTGTGTGTGTGTGTGTGTGTGTGTGTGTGTGTGTGTGTATTCCTGTCTTTATGGGGACAGTGATATGTTTATACAGCCACAACATGGGGACCAAAACTCAGGTTCCCACAAAAGTTAAATATAAAAAAAAGGTCCCCACTAGTAAAATAGAAATGATTTGGCCTTATAAATACATAATTTTTTTCCCAGAAGTCCCCATAAAGCATAAGAGAAACATGTGTAAAGTAAGAACATGTATTTTTCAAATGTTTGAAGATGAGTTTAAAAATAGATGTATATTTGTGTACTTCAGAAACATATATGTGTATATTTTCCATTGTTTATTCATTTAATAATTAAAAAAATATATTATTATTATTTATTTATTATTTATTCATGCATTTTATTTTGTATCATTTGAAATTTAACGTTATTAAAAAAGGTGTTTTTTTCATTATTTATTTATTATTATTTTTATATTTTTATTCATTTCTTTTATTGTTTCTTTCTTTCTTTCTTTCTTTCTTTCTGTCTTTCTTTCTTTCTTTTATTTATTTATTTATTTATTTTGGGGTGACAGCAGTGAAGTCTCGCTGGAAAATATTTCACCAAAATTTAGGAATATCGATATCGTTTTGTGAAAATCAATCATGGAAACAGATACTGACTGCTGATCGGAGGCGTCCGAAGGTCACGACCTTTCATTTTCACTTGATTAAAAATCAATCACACATATTATTCTAATATAATGTCATATTATTTATTTATTATTATAATATTAACTCTTCTGGATAATTTGTCTGGAATTAAAAAACAAATGTTTTAGTATTTAATTTATAAATCAATATAAATAACTGAGAAAAAAAGCTTTTATTATTGCAACTCACTTATTTAAATAATAATAATAATAACAATAATAATAATAACAATAATAATAATAATAATAAATATATATATATATATATATATATATATATATATATATATATATATATATATATATATATATATATATATATATATCCCGCGAGACTATATAACAGTTATCTTGAATTAATCCTTTTCTTAAAAATTGAAAAAAAGATTTATTTTATTTTTTTCCTTCTATTAAACTGTATTTAATTTGCTTTTGAGAAAAATAACCCTTTGTAAAAATAAAAAAATAATCATTTTAACAGCAGCGGCGGATCTAGACGACTCTATTTTTAGACAGGACTGAGTGAAGTCAAGGTGGGCAAGACCCCCCCCCAGTCCGTAATACTAATACTGCTATTACCAATAATACAATAATAATAATAATAATAATAATAATAATAATAATAATAATAATAATAATAATAATAATAATAATAATAATAATAATAATGATAATACTGATAATACTGATAATACTGATAATAATACTGATAATAATAATAATAATAATAATAATAATAATAATAATAATAATAATAATAATAATAATAATAATAATAATAATAATAATAATAATAATGATGATGATGATGATGATGATGATAATAATAATAATAATACAGATGATAATAATAATAATAATACTGATAATAATACTGATAATAATAATAATACTGATAATAATAATAATAATAATAATAATACTGATAATAATAATAATAATAATAATAATAATAATAATAATAATAATGATAATAATAGTGATAATAATACTGATAATAATACTGATAATAATAATAATACTAATAATAATAATAATAATAATGATAATAATAATAATAATAATGATAATTATAATAATAATACTGATAATAATAATAATAATAATACTGATAATAATAATAATAATAATAATAATAATAATAATAATAATAATAATAATAATAATAATAATAATAATAATAATAATAATAATAATAATAATAACAATGATACATTTTTGTACCAAATGACTAAACTTCAGATCAAATAAATATACTAACTTTATTTCCATTGACGTTTACAAATAAATAACTATATTCAGGATATTGATCAACATTTCAGTTTGATGAGGCAATGAAAATCAGTCTGAGCTTGTGATTGGGTGGGAACAGCTGTTAATCATGTTGGGATCCGCCCCTGTGTTCTAGTAACAAATTATTTCTGTTTATTAATTGATTTTTAGGTGTTTACATAAGTGACTCTTTAGGCTTTTATGGTTCAGTTGAATTTGACTTTGAAGTCAGTGTAACATGAGGAAGCTTCCAGAAGCTTCTAGAACACATATTAATGCTGGGGTTGAACTCTGAGCGATAAACTTTAAAAATTCATAACCCATTTGGAGAAGAGTGTTAAGGTTTTCAGGACCCGTGAACTTAATAGAAGTTTGTTCATTAATTTTTCACTAGAGTCGATGACATGAACTGGGAATTTTAATGGAGAAAAAAAAAGTGAAATGAATACGACTATAAAAGTGTTTTCAATTAGACACCTATGGTCGTTCCCAGGGCCGGTTCAGGTCAATGTGGGGCCTTAGGTGGGCACCCCTCTTTCATTTTTGTGGAATTAGAAACGATCATCTGTAAACTCTTAACCTTAACGACACAGAAACGAAACACGCTCTTATTCTGATGAATCAAACTTTAAAAGATTCTGAGAAAATTCTGAGAAAAAAAGGCAAAACTATGCGAGAAAAGTAAAAAATTATGTGATTAAAAGTACAAATTATCAGATAAAAATTCAAAATTATGCGAAAAAAAGTCAAAATGATCTGACAAAAACTCAAAATAAGTGAATTAAAAGTAAAAATTATCCGATAAAAAATCTCAAAACACAAACATTTTTCAGATTTTTCTTGGTTAAATGAGTAGAATTTCGTTCATGTAAAAAAAAAATGCAATTTTACTTTTACTTCAGACTACAAGGTGGACTGGACTATAAGGTGGACTGGACTATAAGGTGGACTGGACTATAAGGTGGACTGGACTATAAGGTGAACTGGACTATAAGGTGGACTGGACTATAAGGTGGACTGGACTATAAGGTGGACTGGACTATAAGGTGAACTGGACTATAAGGTGAACTGGACTATAAGGTGAACTGGACTATAAGGTGGACTGGACTCATTCAAGTCAACATTAGGAGATAAAAATGACCAGTAGAGTAAAAAATCTAAAAAAAAATAATAATAAAAAAACCAAACAAAATGTACAAAAGTAAAGAACATATAAACTCAGTAAAAAGTGAAGGAAGAAAAACCAGTTAAATTATAAATGATAAGATTTTCTTTTTTCTCACTGTAACACATTTCGAACAATCTATTGTGGATCATCACAACTAGAGCAAAATAAAAAAACCTGGAACAATTCATCAAAGGAAACACTGGCTGAACTGGATTCATTAGTGGGAAATTGACAAGTGGTTATTGATCAGCTTCTGTCATCAATATAGGTGATTGGTGCTGCAGCGACAACAGTAAGAAGAAACAGAACAGCGGAAAAATAAAACAGCGGAAAAGCAAAACAGTAGAAAAGTAAAACAGTAGAAAAGTAAAACAGTGGAAAAGTAAAACAGTAGAAAAGTAAAACAGTGGAAAAGTAAAACAGTGGAAAAGTAAAACAGTGGAAAAGTAAAACAGTGGAAAAGTAAAACAGTAGAAAAGTAAAACAGTAGAAAAGTAAAACAGTAGAAAAGTAAAACAGTAGAAAAGTAAAACAATGGAAAAGGAAAACAGTAGAAAAGTAAAACAGTAGAAAAGTAAAACAGTAGAAAAGTAAAACAGTAGAAAAGTAAAACAGTAGAAAAGTAAAACAGTGGAAAAGTAAAATAGCGGAAAAGTAAAACAGCGGAAAAGTAAAACAGTGGAAAAGGAAAACAGTGGAAAAGGAAAACAGTAGAAAAGTAAAACAGTGGAAAAGTAAAACAGTGGAAAAGTAAAACAGTAGAAAAGTAAAACAGTAGAAAAGTAAAACAGTAGAAAAGTAAAACAGTAGAAAAGTAAAACAATGGAAAAGGAAAACAGTAGAAAAGTAAAACAGTAGAAAAGTAAAACAGTAGAAAAGTAAAACAGTAGAAAAGTAAAACAGTAGAAAAGTAAAACAGTGGAAAAGTAAAATAGCGGAAAAGTAAAACAGCGGAAAAGTAAAACAGTGGAAAAGGAAAACAGTGGAAAAGGAAAACAGTAGAAAAGTAAAACAGTGGAAAAGTAAAACAGTGGAAAAGTAAAACAGTAGAAAAGTAAAACAGTAGAAAAGTAAAACAGTAGAAAAGTAAAACAGTAGAAAAGTAAAACAGTAGAAAAGTAAAACAGTGGAAAAGTAAAATAGCGGAAAAGTAAAACAGCGGAAAAGTAAAACAGTGGAAAAGTAAAACAGTGGAAAAGTAAAACAGTGGAAAAGTAAAACAGTGGAAAAGTAAAACAGTGGAAAAGTAAAACAGTGGAAAAGTAAAACAGTGGAAAAGTAAAACAGTGGAAAAGTAAAACAGTAGAAAAGTAAAACAGTAGAAAAGTAAAACAGTAGAAAAGTAAAACAGTAGAAAAGTAAAACAATGGAAAAGGAAAACAGTAGAAAAGTAAAACAGTAGAAAAGTAAAACAGTAGAAAAGTAAAACAGTAGAAAAGTAAAACAGTAGAAAAGTAAAACAGTGGAAAAGTAAAATAGCGGAAAAGTAAAACAGCGGAAAAGTAAAACAGTGGAAAAGGAAAACAGTGGAAAAGGAAAACAGTAGAAAAGTAAAACAGTGGAAAAGTAAAACAGTGGAAAAGTAAAACAGTAGAAAAGTAAAACAGTAGAAAAGTAAAACAGTAGAAAAGTAAAACAGTAGAAAAGTAAAACAATGGAAAAGGAAAACAGTAGAAAAGTAAAACAGTAGAAAAGTAAAACAGTAGAAAAGTAAAACAGTAGAAAAGTAAAACAGTAGAAAAGTAAAACAGTGGAAAAGTAAAATAGCGGAAAAGTAAAACAGCGGAAAAGTAAAACAGTGGAAAAGGAAAACAGTGGAAAAGGAAAACAGTAGAAAAGTAAAACAGTGGAAAAGTAAAACAGTGGAAAAGTAAAACAGTAGAAAAGTAAAACAGTAGAAAAGTAAAACAGTAGAAAAGTAAAACAGTAGAAAAGTAAAACAGTAGAAAAGTAAAACAGTGGAAAAGTAAAATAGCGGAAAAGTAAAACAGCGGAAAAGTAAAACAGTGGAAAAGGAAAACAGTGGAAAAGGAAAACAGTAGAAAAGTAAAACAGTGGAAAAGTAAAACTGTAGAAAAGGAAAACAGTGGAAAAGTAAAACAGCGGAAAAGTAAAACAGCGGAAAAGTAAAACAGCGGAAAAGTAAAACAGTGGAAAAGGAAAACAGTGGAAAAGGAAAACAGTAGAAAAGTAAAACAGTGGAAAAGGAAAACAGCGGAAAAGGAAAACAGCGGAAAAGTAAAACAGCGGAAAAGTAAAACAGCGGAAAAGTAAAACTGTAGAAAAGGAAAACAGTGGAAAAGTAAAACTGTAGAAAAGGAAAACAGTGGAAAAGTAAAACAGTGGAAAAGTAAAACAGTAGAAAAGGAAAACAGTGGAAAAGTAAAACAGTGGAAAAGTAAAACAGTGGAAAAGTAAAACAGTGGAAAAGTAAAACAGTAGAAAAGGAAAACAGTGGAAAAGTAAAACAGTAGAAAAGTACAACAGTGGAAAAGTAAAACAGTAGAAAAGGAAAACAGTGGAAAAGTAAAACAGTAGAAAAGTACAACAGTAGAAAAGTAAAACAGTGGAAAAGTACAACAGTAGAAAAGTACAACAGTAGAAAAGTACAACAGTGGAAAAGTAAAACAGTAGAAAAGGAAAACAGTGGAAAAGTAAAACAGTAGAAAAGTACAACAGTAGAAAAGTAAAACAGTAGAAAAGTAAAACAGTGGAAAAGTACAACAGTAGAAAAGTACAACAGTAGAAAAGTACAACAGTAGAAAAGTACAACAGTGGAAAAGTAAAACAGCGGAAAAGGAAAACAGTGGAAAAGTAAAATGAATAATAATGTAGTTCCAATAAACTAGACTAGGACTCAGTCAGGACAAAATGTGAGTTTATTTTAACGACTCGACATTAAAATACCTTCAGCTGCTCTGGCCTTATTTTCATTGAATTAGATGATGTGAAAAAAACAGGAAATAGTGAAAGGAACGTTTAAATGTGTGACTGTGTATATGAGGTGAAGAGGATTTAACCCTTTGTTGGTCAGCTCAACCGTTTGGTAGAGGTAACTTTGAACCCTGATTTTTACGACATTTGACTCCAAACTTCTTGTTGAGTCAATGATATATTCAGGTTAGTTCATATTAGTGTAACACCAACGAAGAAGATCATAAATGTCACAACACCTCTGCTGTGATATTTTCTTTTGGACACAAAATTTTCAGGAAAGTTAGATTTTTTTCCCCATTTATTTTTTTCTTGGAGGGCAGTGGTTCTCAAACTTTTTTTTAGTGTGAAATCATGAGATAAAAAATCAAATTTATGATATAAAAAAGTCAAAAATATGGAATAAAAATTCCAAATTGTGAGATAAAATTTACAAAAATGTTTTGTCCATGTCAGGGGGTACTTGACTAAAAATATATTTGTAAGGGGGAACATCAGTGAAAAAAATTGATAACCACTAATTATACAAAGACGAGTTAATTCATCTAATTTGAACCAAGTCACAAATTATATTGGTAAGATTAAGTTTTAATACTTTAGGGTTAGTAAAAAAAAAAAAAAAATCTATGTTGGTAACACTTTATATCTACACACAATTCACTATATATTAACCATTAATTAACCATATGTTAATTATATATTAACCATTTATTACCCATATGTTAATTATATATTAAACATTAATTACCCATATGTTAATTATATATTAACCATTAATTACTCATTTGTTAATTATATATTAACCATTTATTACCCATATGTTAATGGTTTATTCACACACAATTCATCATAAACAAAGCATTTGTAGCCGTGTGAAAAACTGCTTTATGATTAATTGTTTATAAGTAATATATGAATAAACATTAACAAGTAAGTAACAAATGTTTAATACATAGTGTAAAGTGTGTAGTTATTATAAAGTGTTACCTCCATGTTTTATGTTATAATAGTTCCTGTCAGGTGGTAGTCTGACAAACAAAGGGTTAAAGTAAAGTAAGTGAAGTAAATATAGAAACCTGAAACAAAAGAAAATCTCTCACAAACTCATCAATGTTTTATACACAAACATAAACAAACTCTAACCAGGAGCAAAGTCATGTAAAAAAAACACCCCAAAAAACCCCAATATGTACAAGAAGAACACAAATGAAAACTGCAAACAGTCTCAAATGACTTCCTGTGTAACCACTGATGACGGCGACACGACGTCGTACCGTGGGCGAGATGCGATATTTTGCCAGAAACGCACACTTGTGTATAAATACGTAGGGGGCGCTGTGGAGTTACTTATTTAAAATGTTGTGTTGAATGTGTGTCGAACTGTGAAACTGACAACTGAGACACATTTGAGACAAATCGGTGTTTGTCCGAACTATTGCCGTTTTCGTAAAGGCGAATCTGTAGGGGGCGCTATGGAGAAAAATCGCAATTTCTATTGATAAGTACCTGGGGACCTGAGAGACAAAGTTTCATCCAGATCGATGTTTGTTTGTCTGATTTAATATTGTTTTATTAACGGTATATTTGGTG
>CM035784.1:25835506-25863006 GCA_020466265.1 Siphamia tubifer
TATATATATATATATATATATATATATATATATATATATATATCTATATATATATATATGTGACCCACCAGCAGTAAACCAGGCATAAGTGTGTGTAAATCCAAACAGAGTTATGTGTGTATCTTGGTAGAGTGGAAACTAAGGTTTAAGATGGTGAAAAAATGATGTTTCTATCACAAGTAGAACCAAAGTTATGGTCATTTTAATATCCACATTTGGACATATTTTACAATTTGCATATTTTTAGATATTGTCCGTTAAAGTTTTGGACTGTTTTGGGGTAGGAAGTCCTTAGCAACGCATAATAATTTGTATCCGATTGACACAAATTGTTGACAGATGTTAAAGGACACTCTGATGGACATGTCACAGAAGTTTTATATATTATAATAATAGGACAGAAGTGTGACGTATTATAATCATTTGGCTTACACCATTGGACAGAACATTCAATATAAGCTTTTACCTCGTACCAAACACTTGGGTGTTTACCCACGGAACGGAGATCGTTTTGTTCGGCGAAAAGAGGTGGAAGTCGTCTTTGTCTTTGCTCAGCAATACCTGAACTTTTGTCACCGCTTAAATAATTGACTCAATAAACACCTTTATTGATTGGATTTCAATGTAATGACCACAGGAAGTGAACATAGAGGTGTTAAGGTACCGTTTTTTGATAAGGTGTAAACACTAATAACAAATCACCTTCCAGCCTAAATTTGGCTGTAGCTCTGAACGGCTCAGCGCGACTTATGCCTGGTTTGGTGGTGGTGGGTCACATTTATATATAGTATATGTAGTATATTATATATACACCATTATGTATTATATACTGTAGTATATAATATAAGTACTATCTAGCTACAGGGTAAATATTTCTATAATGTTCCACCTACTGGGTTTCAGTGACAGATAAATAAACAGAACCTATTATTTCACCAGTTTAAATGAATAATAATAATAATAATAATAATAATAATAATAATAATAATAATAATAATAATGATAATAATAATAATAATAATAATAATAATAATAATAATAATAATAATAATAATAATAATAATAATAATAATAATGATAATAATAATAATAATAATAATAATAATAATAATAATAATAATAATAATAATAATAATAATAATAATAATAATAATAGCACATCATGTTAGTGTTAATAGTGAAGTGTGTCCTTGGTAACCTTGACAACAGCAGCAGCTGCAGCGCTGACCCAGTAGAATTCTACTGTGTACTGGTTCTAATGGGCCGCTCCCAGTCTGTGTCTGGACCCTAAGGTGACACTGAAAACACTTTCATTTGTCTCATGGTGTCACTTATGGATTCATTCTGATTGTGCTGTGACTTTTATCTGATAATTTTTACTTTTTATCGCATAATTTTGACTATTTATCGAATCATTTTTTACTATTTATCGCAGAATTTTTACTTTTTATCGCATCATTTTTACTTTTTATTGTATAATTTAGACTTTTTATCGCAGAATTTTGACTATTTATCGAATCATTTTTTACTATTTATCGCAGAATTTTTACTTTTTATCGCATCATTTTTACTTTTTATTGTATAATTTAGACTTTTTATTGCATAATTTTGACTATTTATCACATAATTTTTACTATTTATCGCAGAATTTTTTACTTTTTATTGCAGAATTTTTACTTTTTATCGCATAATTTTTTACTTTTTATCGCAGAATTTTTACTTTTTATCGCAGAATTTTTACTTTTTATCGCATCATTTTGACTATTTATCGAATCATTTTTTACTATTTATCGCATAATTTTTACTTTTTATCGCATCATTTTTACTTTTTATTGTATAATTTAGACTTTTTATTGCATAATTTTGACTATTTATCACATAATTTTGACTATTTATCACATAATTTTTTACTTTTTTCGCAGAATTTTTACTTTTTATCGCATAATTTTTTACTTTTTATCGCATAATTTTGACTTTTTATCGCATCATTTTGACTATTTATCGCATAATTTTTACTTTTTATCGCATAATTTTTTACTTTTTATCGCATCATTTTGACTTTTTATCTGATAATTTTTTGACTATTTATCGCATAATTTTTTACTTTTTATCGTAGAATTTTTACTTTTAATCTCATAATTTTTTCTTTTTAATCTCATAATTTTTTACTTTTTATCGTAGAATTTTTACTTTTTATCGCATAATGTTGACAGATGACCCAGTAGAATCAAACTGTAGTTGTAATAATAATAATAACCTCCCAGGTGTAACAGAACCTCAGTGTCATTGAACCTTGTTTGTCCTTGTAAAAAGCACAGTAAACAACAACAACAACAACAATAACAACACCCTGGTGTTATCACAGTAACTGTTTTTAATGTTTGTGACTCAGTGGGGACGTCCTGTGTGTATTATCCTGTCACTACACTTTAATGTTGAATAGATAAGGCTACACTCGACACAACTACTTTTATTTGACTGATGATTTTATTTTTATTTCAGACAAACGGCCTCAGCCTTCTGGCCTTCAGCGCCGGTCTGCTGAATAATAGCAGCTCGTACTCCAACACAGGGAGGGTTTGGTTCTGTTATCACTTTAAAAAAGACCCTTTAATGGGCAAAATGTAAATGTGTTCATTTAATATTTATTCACAGGATTAAATATATAGTGTCTGAGTGCAAAAGTAAAAAAATAAAAAGATCCATATAAAGAATGAACGTCATAAAAGCCAGAAATGCTGTTTGTATATTAGATAATAATTCACTGTAATGGAATAAAAACTCTGAAGGATCATTTGGTGAATATTTAGACAATATCATCTATAGCTTCTGAGAGTTTCTTAGTCTTTTTACTGAAAACATGAATGTTTATTTATTGGAATTTTTATCACATCATTTTGATTTTTTATCCTAATTATTTTAGTTTTTATGGCATCATTTTTGCCTTTTTATCGCATAATTTATTATTTTTTAATCACACAATTTTTCTCCTTTTTATCGCAAGATTTGGCCTATTTATCACTTTTTAAAAAAATTTTATCCTATAATTTGGCCTTTTTATTGCATAATTTCACCTTTTATCGCATAATTTTGTGTTTTTATTGGATAATTTTTGCCCTTTTTATCACATGATTTTGGCCTTTTTATTGCACAATTTAATCTTTTATCACATAATTTAGAGTTTTTATCGCATACTTTTGGCCTTTTTATTTCATAGTTTCATCTTTTATCTCATAATTTTAACATTTTATTGCATAGTTTCACCTTTTATTGCATAATTTTGTGTTTTTATTGCACAATTTTTGCCTTTTTATCCGATAATTTTGACTTTTTATTCCATAATTTTGTCACAAATGTGTTCATTTAATATTTATTCCCAGGATTAAATATATAGTGTCTGAGTGCAAAAGTAAAAAAATAAAAAGATCCATATAAAGAATGAACGTCATAAAAGCCAAAAAAGCTGTTTGTATATTAGATAATAATTCACTCTAATGGAATAAAAACTCTGAAGGATCATTTGGTGAATATTCAGACAATATCACCTGTAGCTTCTGAGAGTTTCTTAGTCTTTTTACTGAAATTAACATGAATGTTTATTTATTGGAATTTTTATCACATCATTTTGAGTTTTTCTTGCATAATTTTTACTTTTTGTTGCATAATATTGGAATTTTTATTACATGATTTAGATTTTTTATCCTAATTTTTGTAGTTTTTATTGTGTCATTTATATTTTTAATCATAATTTTGGCCTATTTATCACTTTTTTTTCATCCTATAATTTGGCCATTTTATTGTATAATTTTGGTGTTTTTATTGCATGATTTATATATTTTTTTTAATCACAAAATTTTATCTTTTTATTGCATTTTTTTATCTGATAATTTTGCCTTTTTATTGCATAATTTAATCTTTTATCTCATAATTTTTAATTTTTATCTCATAATTTTGACTCTCAGTTGCATAATTGGTACTTTTTATTGCATCATTGTAATTTTTTTTAATCACAAAATTTGGCCTATTTATTGCATATTTTTTTATTTTTATCCCATATTTTTGACTTTTTATCTAATTATTTCATCTTTTAATTGAATAATTTGTAATGTTTATTGCATAATTTTCGCCTTTTTAAGTATATCATTTTGATTTATTTTTTTATGACATATTTTGGATTTTTTATTGCATAATTGTTACAAATTTTTATTGTATGCTTTTGTTGCACATGTGTTCATTCAATATTTATTCTCAGGGTTAAATATAAAGACAATATTACAACTTTTTATCTAAAATTTTTACTTTCTATGGACTTTTTTTTTCTCCTGGCAGAAATGGGCTTCCATAATTAATTAATTCATGACAAAAAAAACTACAGTCTTACTTTTGTAATTATTACAATTAAGACGTTTTCAGTACTTCTACTTTTACCAGAGTACTTTTTCACACTAGTTCTACTTCAGTACTTTTACCACCTCTGTGTATTTTATATTATGTAATTTATGTGTATTATTGTTTTTTTAACGTCATATTATTCAGACTATTTTTTTTTTAAATTTTTTTTAAGCAGGTTTACACGAAAAATACTCGACCAATTTCTGTGAGATTTTCAGGAAAGATGCGAGGTCATCCAGAATAGAGCCCATTAAATTTTGGTGAATGCAGGTCAAAGGTCACAGTCACCAAACATGTGTTTTTAGGATGATAAGAGACAGGGCAAACTAGGGGGGCGGGGCTTGTTGTGCCAGGCACCACTTTATTTATTTATTTTTTAAACCAGAGGACAGAGCTGCCATGACCTAGTCAGCTCGTGATCGATGAGTCACTGGTTCGATTCCCTGGACTGGCAGAGCATTGCTGGCTGATGTGCCCTTGAACAAGGCATCCAGTCCCTGAGCACCTGGTACAGTCAGTGCACTGGTGCTAGTCTGAGGTTAGTGATGTGTGGGGTAAATGAGGAGGACACTGAGAACATATGAGAACATATGAGAACTTATGAGAACGTATGAGAATGTATGTGAACATATGTGAACGTATGAGAATGTATGAGAACGTATGAGAATGTATGTGAACATATGTGAACGTACGAGAACATATGAGAACGTATGAGAACATATGAGAACGTATGAGAATGTATGTGAACGTATGTGAACGTACGAGAACATATGAGAACGTATGAGAACGTATGAGAACATATGAGAACGTATGAGAATGTATGAGAATGTATGTGAACGTATGAGAACAGATGAGAATGTATGAGAACCCACTGACACAGTAAAGATTGTATTCTATTGATCTTAATGATCTTAAACTTATAATAAGTGTATTTTAGAACAGAATGATCTGAGTTTGAATGTTTACATGGTGAAAATTAATATTAAAAAAAACTTGCGGTTGAACATGTAATTAGTTCTGAAAAGAAGTAGGAATCTTCATAAAAACTAAATTTTGACTTTTTATCTCATAATGTTGACCTTTTATCTCATAATGTTGACCTTTTATCTCATAATGTTGACCTTTTATCTCATAATGTTGACTTTTTATCTCATAATGTTGACCTTTTATCTCATAATTTAGACCTTTTATCTCATAATCTTGACTTTTTATCTCATAATGTTGACTTTTTATCTCATAATGTTGACCTTTTATGTCATAATGTTGACCTTTTATCTCATAATGTTGACCTTTTATCTCATAATGTTGACTTTTTATCTCATAATGTTGACTTTTTATCTCATAATGTTGACTTTTTATCTCATAATGTTGACCTTTTATCTCATAATGTTGACCTTTTATCTCATAATGTTGACCTTTTATCTAATAATTTTGACTTTTTATCTCATAATGTTGACCTTTTATCTCATAATGTTGACCTTTTATCTCATAATGTTGACCTTTTATCTCATAATGTTGACCTTTTATCTCATAATTTTGACTTTTTATCTCATAATGTTGACCTTTTATCTCATAATGTTGACCCTTTTATTTCATAATGTTGACCCTTTATAGCCACACATAAAAAAATCCAGTTGAAATTTCATAGTGTTATTTAAATTTAATTTGATTAACTTTTAAATGTGACCTATTGAAGAATAATTTTTAAGTTGATTCAACTTTTGTCAGTGTATTTAAGCACAATAATTAAGTAAATTGACTGAATGTTCCTTCAGTTTTAATGTTGAAGATGGTGGACAGTTTTCACTCGTCTTTTATCTTCACTGACATTCAGGCTGAAGCTGGAGCTGAACAACAGCTGATGGGAGGAAGAGGAAGCACATAATTCTCTGTAGGTTAATTACCGCCAGTGACCCTTTCACTTTACACAATAATTGTCACATACAAATATAGATTAGTGCAGGTTTAAGCAACACTTTGAACACAGAGCTTTTTTATTTTGAACAGAAGGCTGCAGTTTCTCTTCATCCCAAATGTTTAGAAGTGTCCAGATGCTACTGCGTCACATTTATGCTGCAATTAGAGGGAAAACTTTTTGAAAAATGTAAGCGTCTCCACTGAAAAAAAAAAGAAAATATTGAATCAAATTAAAAATTCTTCCTCAGTTTGGACTTTTTATCTCATGATTTTGACTTTTTATCTCATGATTTTGACTTTTTATCTGATAATTTTTACCTTTAATCTAATAATGTTGACTTTTTACGGTCACACAAAAAAATCTAGTTGAGTGAACCAAATTAAATTGCATTTTAACTTTGAACTCAGACCTTTTTAATTTGAACAGAATGCTGCAGTTTCTCTTCCTCCCCAAATGTTTAGAAGTGGTTTATGGTGCAATTAGAGGGAAACCTTTAACAAAAATGTAAGTGTCCAGTGGATTTGCTGTCACTAAAAACATTTAGGATTTGAGCCTCAAAACTTTCTCTTAATAGAGAAGTAAGAGACAAGATAAAGACAAAGGGAGCAACTGAACTTTAATAATCCCCACAGGGACACAGTAGTTCAAAATGTGTGAGTTCATGAACTAAAACATTTGAGTTGAAATAAAAAAAAGCTGAAATAAAAAAAGATTCAAATATTCAATTAAATTAACAAAAAGGACCAAAGAAATTTCAGTAAAATTAACAAAAATGACTAAAATATTCAGTAAAATGAACAGAAATTACCTAAATCTTTCATAGAATGGAGAAAAAAAGACCAAAATATTCAATAAAATGAACAAAGATGACTAAAAAAATCAGCAAAATGAAGAAAAATGACCATAAAAATTCAGTAAAATGAAAAAAATGACCATAAAAATTCAGTAAAATGAAAAAATTACCATAAAAATTCGGTAAAATGAACAGAAATGACCAAAATATTCAATAAAATGACCTTTTTTAGTATCATATTTATGGTGCGATGAGAGGGAAACCTTAAAAAATGTGTCTCATGGATTTGCTGTCACTAAAAACATTTAGGATTTGAGCCTCAAAACTTTCTCCTAATAAAGACAAAGGGAGCAACTGAACGTTAATAATCCCCACAGGGACACAGTGGAATTAGAAGTTAAAAAGGTCCACTACCAAAGTGAAACTGAGACCAGACAGTATCTGTGGTTCTGTCCAGAGGCATTAGTGAAGTAAATAAATGACACACACCTGTGTCATTTATTGGTAAAATGAACAAAAATGACCAAAATATTCAATAAAACACACAAAATTTACCAAAATATTCAGTAAAATTTACAGAAATTACCAAAATATTCAATAAAACACAAAATTTACCAAAATATTCAGTAAAATGAACAGAAATTACCAAAATATTCAATAAAACACACAAAATTTACCAAAATATTCAGTAAAACACACAAAATTTACCAAAATATTCAGTAAAATGAACAGAAATTGCCAAAATATTCAATAAAACACACAAAATATACCAAAATATTCAGTAAAATGTACAGAAATTACCAAAATATTCAATAAAACACACAAAATTTGCAAAAATATTCAGTAAAATTTACAGAAATTAGCAAAATATTTTTCATCCCAAAGGGCCACATTGGAAACATTGGCGGCCCACATTTGGCCCCTGGGCCGCATGTTTGAGACCCCTGGTTTAGGGGGTAGTATTTTGGGCCTTGGAACGAATTAGGCCTTTTAAATGTAAAATGCGACTATTTACGAAAAATTCATGGTACGAAAACACTTCTGGAGTGAATGAATTTGGTAAGTAGAGGAACCACTGTATTTTAAAAGTTACCTCTCTCACCAGTTCTGATGGCGACACAGATTTCAACACATCCCGCAGCCCAGGAGTGAAAAGTGACAATTATTTTTCTATCTCC
The DNA here is from genome assembly GCA_020466265.1 of Siphamia tubifer. Taxonomy (NCBI): domain Eukaryota; kingdom Metazoa; phylum Chordata; class Actinopteri; order Kurtiformes; family Apogonidae; genus Siphamia; species Siphamia tubifer. The sequence goes on from CM035784.1 coordinate 25,843,788, forward strand.
ATCTGTCAAATCACAAAGTCTTGTCCTTAAAACACGAGTCAGATGACAACACCAACCACTTTGAGATTTATTAACGACCAAAAACACATTAGAGTTAAAAGGTTCACAGTTTGGGGGTTAGATATCACTTGTCCCACATGATACATCACCTCTGGAGTTTGGAAAAAGTGCCACGAAGAACGTGACACAATCCACCAGACTTTTAGCCTAGGATCTAGTCTGCCCCCAGTGGCCGCAAATGGTATTTGCTACGGGGAGACAGACTAGACAGCCTAGGATCTGAAAATCCAAAATGGGTCGGATCAATCAAATCGCGAGGGGCGGGATTGGAGCCCGCCCTGCCTCATGACGACACAAATACGACACGTAATGTTGTAGTCGCAGAGACGTAGCAGCTAGCACACCAAAGAGAAGAAGAAGGCGTAGCTGCTAGCTAGCACACATTGCCGTAACACCAGTTGCTAGCTGCTAGACAACATGGCTCATCACCAGGAACAACCATTGGAGCTGGCTTTGGCAGCAATGCTAGGTGATTTAAAATTACAGTTTTCCCTGCGAGAGGAGCAGAAAACGGCACTTAAGCTGTTTTTGGAAAAAAGGGACGTTGTCGGAGTTTTGCCCACCGGGTATGGCAAAAGTTTGATTTATCCAATAGCGTGGCGTTGTGTAAAGAGAAAACTTGACAGACAGCGGTTATCCCGCCCACAAATTTGCCTAGACTTTCTAGACTGCCCCCGTAGCAAATGCAGTTTGCGGCCACTGGGGACAGTCTAGATCCTAGGCCACCAGACTTTGTTTTAACTTCATAAATGACACCCAGCATCCATCAGCCCCACTGACGATGTGTCAACTTCATAATAATAAAATTTTTTGTTCGTCTCCATGTGATAAATATTCGTACCGATTTTCATACCTTGACCACAGACTTCACTTGGACGTCCTTTCCGTTGGCCCGATCTATTTTCACTTTTCAAGGGGGGGCGCTGTAGACATATTTCTTTACCAACGTTTACAAAATGTATATGTACTCGTAATTTTTCACACATCTGAAGCGTGCACAACATTTGGTGCGTTTTCGTGCATGTTCGGGGGTGGGGGTGGGGGGGGTCAAATATGAGCTCGAAGGGCTGACGAAAGAAAAAAAAAACAAAGAATACAAGTAGGAACAATACCCCCAGCCCCTCCCCCAACCTGCACATGCTCAGAAAGGGCTCACTGGTGCAACTGTGTGAGTGGTGCAAGTCGTCCCTAGCGACCACATCCCTGACACCGTGGACTCAACAGGTCCTAGCGAACGTAGAAGGAACAGTGTTTTTCCATCTCCTTTACTTTTTTTCATTTGACTTATTGCAGAATTCTTTCCACACAACAGCGTTTGGAGTTTTTATCTTGTCAAGTACTCCCCAGAAATTAATGCAGCACACTTGCTCAAGTGGAAGATAAGAGTGTTCTCTAAAAATGGAATTTTCAGTTGAAGAAACGAGAGGATATTTTGCATCCGGTGGTGGGGGGTGCATTGTGGGAACTTTGCGGTTTTAGAGAGTGTGGAGTAACTCCTTAACCATCACCGCTCCCGGGTTCGCTCTGGCCCAGAGCCATAGGACCTGGAAGGGCCCCGGCCAAGGAAGTGAACTGGGTAAACTGTGCTCAATAGCCCGGTTACATAAGCAGTCTAAGAGATGGAAACTCCCAAATTAAATCCACCTGCTGCTATGTAGGTTATGCCTGAATCTCAAGCAAAGGCTCGGTCCACAGCCGACAACTGTGGTTGGCGTCAGAAAGGGCATGCGGCCAGAAAACGTCGCTCCAATAATAAAGAACGACAGCACTTCCGAAACCAGAGAATGTGGCGAAGAGTCATTGGACCATCCAACGCTACACTGGGTGACTAGTGTGGGAGAATAGGGATGTACTAAAACGAGATGATGATGATAATGATGATGATGATGATGATGATGATGATGATGATGATGATGATGATGATGATGATGATGATGATGATGATGATTTGACGATCGGTCATTTTTCTTCATCACTGAAAAACTAATATCATTGATTTCAATGCTCGAAGTTGTGTGGTAAACGTTTTTACTTTATCTTTTGTGTCTGTATGCAGGGGCGTCACAACCATTTAAATTATGGGGGTGTTCTAGGTTATGGCCCATGAGCAAAATTTTTTGAATTTTTCATCGGAAAATTAACGAACAATTATCCATTAATGGTTAAATGTTTATATTAAAAAAACTAATATATGGATGAAAATAATAACAAAAATGTGTTTTTCCTCAATGTAAACATTTATTCAATTCATAAATTCAAATTATGAGATTAAAAGTCAAAATTATGTGATAAAAAAAATGATTTTACAAACACTGTTCCTCTTTTTTCTTACAAAAATGTTTTGTCCATGTCAGGGAGACGACTAAGAATATGTTCCTCAGGGGGAACATCACTGAAAAAGTTCTAGAATCACAGGTCTTCGGGTAAATGTCACAGAACACGACATAGTTTATTTAACAACGGCATCATTTGTCATTACTTACTGTTTGAAGAAGAGCTGTTTACTGAGGTGCGCTACATTTAAATACACTGTTGTGCCGCCCGGGCGGGTCAACACTTTAAACCATAGACGACCCCACAATGTTATTGACGTTTGTAGTAGGGTTGTCACGATAGTAAAATTTCCAACTCGATACCGATACTAAGGATAATACTCGATACTAATTTTGATACTGGAGATGTGAGGGATTCCTTTTAAAATGTCCTCCATGGACTGTTAAAAAAAGGTAGTGAGTGCGGGTGCAGAATAAATGCATGTCTATCTCTTGGTAAGTTAAGGTAGGTCTATCTTTTTGTTCAAGCCCTTCTGCAGTGCTAACTGCAAGACTCTTTATGGTCGAGCGATTATGTGCGCGGGGCGACAGCGTATTGCATCATGTGACCACTGCGGACCCCTTGCGGGACTATGGCAAGCCAAAGTGTTCACGTAGCCACGCGTTGTCTTTATTGTATCACGCGTTACAGAACGCATTCTAGAACGTGTGCCATTGTGCGCGCCAGTGCGCGTACCACAGCGCGTCCTGTAAGGCGTGAAAGCGCACCAGTGCGCGTGCTAGAACGCGTTCTGTAACACGTGATATAATAAAGACAACGCGTGGCTATGTGAACACTTTGTCTTGCCATACGGGACTAGCAGCACGCACGTCAAAAATGATAGGCTGACATGCTCACGGTGGCCTCCGTGGTGGTAACGTGATACTATGCGCTACCGCCTGGCTGCCGCCTGCGCGCATAAACGTTCAACTATATGGAGGCCTTTAAAAGCAAAGTTGCATCGGATGGTCCAATCACAGACCTATAGAAATAGTGTATAGGTCTGTGGTCGCACTGGCGTCATCCCGTGTGCTGTCAGAGGCAGCTGGAGAAAAAAAGAGACTTTAATTTACACGCCGGCATTACGGCTGTGCCAGAGCTGACCGCGTTGATGCCTGTTTACAATTCTTAACGTTACCCGCTACAAAAAAGTGGCGACGCGCCATAAAAACAAAAATCGATTTTCCAGCAACTTAGTATCTAATTAGATACCAAGGGTCAATATCGATTTAGTATCTAAAATCGATTTTTTTGACAACCCTAGTTTGTAGTAAGAGTAACTGTTTATCCTGAAATAAAAAGTAGGTGAGAACAACTCTGTCTGTTTCCTGGATCCAGTAACGATACAATATATAACTTCAGGAAAAAGCGGGGGGGTATGAAATCATCTGGGTGTAGAAGTGGGGGTGTCGCAACACCCCCATCCCCCACAGGTGTGACGTCCATGTCTGTGTGTTATGTTATTAGGACGTCACCGTGGACCACAGTCCTATTGAGTCCACTGGGATCGCATGGGACGCGTCTCTTTGAGCTTAAATTTGACCCCTGAACATACACGAAAACTCAACAAACTTCGCACACACTTCAGAAGTGCGAAGAATTGTGAGTGTTTATAGTTTTGTAAAGAAACGTCTCTACAGCGCCCCCTTAAATAGTCAAATATATTGTATAAGGCCAGATCACACCCAAGTGAAGTTAGAGTTCTGAAAATCGGTACACATGAGGAGACGAACAAAAAAACTTTAAAATGGCCACGCCCATAAACCAACAGGAAGTCCGCCATCTTGGATTGAACTTTTAAAATTGCTGAGTCATAGTTTTCACTGTCTTCGTAATTTAACGAACTCCTCCTTGACCATTAGGTCCAATGAGCTCGAAAATCAATGAACACGATCTAGACAAGTGGGACATCAAAAGTTACACCAAAAAAATTTGTAAACATTGCAACATTTTTGTGCTACGACGTCGCAAATTTTGCAAAGTTTTCGGGAAAAATGACCACTACGTAAATTGTTTCAGCTCAGACGTACCAACACTGGTTTGGTGTCTCTCCCAGGTCGACACATGATATCAATACAAATTGTGATTTTGGTCGTTAGCGCCACCTACAAATTCGCCTCGATGAAAAATGACTGTAGTTCGGACGTACGAACACCGATTTGGCTCAAATTTCAGTCAGTCGTCCGTCTCACAGTTCGACACTTATTCAACAAATATTTCAAATAGGTCACTCTATAGCGCCCCCTACATATTTATGCGATATTTCTGTCAGAATATCGCATCCATCTCACTGTCCGCTGTCGTTAGCGGTCGCGAGGGACGGCGACGACAATTAAAACTGTTGCGAGTTTAATTTTCTTTAAATTTTTTCATTATATTCCAGTCATTTTATTCTTTGTTTTACTTATGATTCACATGTAAATCACTTTGGTCTCCTTTTATGTTGTTGTAAACTGCTACATAAACACTTTTGTCAACAATGTGAATGTAGCTTCAGACGCACAGATGGTGATTTTATTTCCTGCTCGTGTTGGAACGCTGTGTGTGTGTGTGTTGTTCATGACATTATGGTGTGTGTTTGTTCTGCCTGTTGTTATGTCTGATGCCTAAAGTAATAAATAAACTAATTAAAAAAATTTAAAATAAAAACAAATTAATGAAAATATATTAAAAAAAGAATAATTTTATGCAGATGAATGAATAAAAAACAAAAAGACAAATAAATAAAAATAAAAAAATTAATAAAAATATATTTTTAAAAATTGTAATTTTATAAAGATGAATGAATAAATAAACAAAAAGACAAATAAATAAATATTAAAAAAAAATTATAAAAATATATTTTAATTTTTTTTCATTTTATAAAGATGAATGAATAAATAAACAAAAAGACAAATAAATGAAAATTTTAAAAAATGAATGAATTCAAAACATAAAAAAGAACAATTTACAAAATAAAAATACATCATTAAAAAATTCTACAATAAATTAATGACAGAATCTGTCATGTGACTCTAATATCACGTAGCACACGTACATACTGTGAAGCTCCAACTGTTGCATCATAACTAACGACTGAATAAATCAACTGTACGCAGCAGACGGCCTCAGATTTGGCAAAAACCTCCGCTTCCAAACATATGCCTTTATTTACACAGATCACGAGTGTCATTAAATGTCCCCATTAGTCAGCCTGCGCAGGAAATGGCAGGGGTCCCGCTTGCTTATTGGCTGAGGGACCTCGTTAAGGGGTTTTGATTGGTCTGATGATGACCCTCCTGTGTGTGTGTGTGTGTGTGTGTGTCTGTGTGTGTGTCTGTGTGTGTGTGTGTGTGTGTGTGTGTCTGTGTGTGTGTGTGTGTGTGTGTGTGTAGGCAGAGGGGAGGGGGGGTGTGACAGATATGAAAACAGCGGACCAGCTGGCTGAAAATCACCACAATCTGCTTCCTAGTTTGGCAGAGGAGAGTACGAGTACACACACACACACACACACCAACACACACACAAACACACACACCAACACACACACACACACACAAACACACACACACACAGTGTATTCAGTTATTTACACCACATTATACATAAACAGTGCCAATTAAATACTTCAAACAAGAGCCAGGAAAGAAAAAACAGGACAATTCAAATGAAACTGTTCATATATATATATATATATATATATATGAACTGTATTTAACAGACTATAAAATGCATTTATAATACTTTAATTTACTACAAAAAACACAGTGTGCTCAGTGACTTTTATCATAATATTATAATAATAATAGTAATAATAATAATAATAATAATAATAATAATAATAATACATTTTATTTGTATAAGACTTTTTTGGACACTCAAAGACACAGGACAGAACATGAGGACACTACATGACACGGCAAATTAATCACACATTATAAGCAGTTTTAAAATAATTTAGACTTCTTAATCCATAATTGTGTCTTTTTGTCTCATAATTTTGACCTTTCATCTTATAATTTTAACTTTTTGTCTCATTTTATCATAATTTTGACTTCTCATAGTTTTGACCTTTTATCATAATTTTGACCTTTAAGGTACAGTAAGTACTTCATTAGTCATTATATAATGACATTTGTCCCATCCTTCATGTTATTAGGACACCTGTAAGGAGCAGTGGGCACCCATGGGCGGTGCTCGGGGACTCCATGGACGGTGCTAGGGGCCCATGGGGAGTGCCCGGGTACCCATGGGCGGGTGCTAGGGGCCCATGGGCGGTGCTAGGGGCCCATGGGCGGTGCTAGGGACCCATGGGGAGTGCCCGGGTACCCATGGGCGGTGCTAGGGGCCCATGGGCGGTGCTAGGGACCCATGGGGCGGTGCTACGGACCCACCTCCAGTTGTAGAACCAGGACTAATGGTCAGAATCACCTGCTGGAGGTTTTGACCCGAACAAACATATTTTGGGTGATGAGGGGAAACCATCGCACCCAGACTCAGGGAGAGGAACATGTAAACTCCACACAGGAAGGTCTGCACGGTCCCAGAATCAAACCTGCGAAACAAGAGCGCTGACCACTGAGCCACCTTTCATCTCATAATAGTTTTTTTATCATAATTCTGACCATTTATCTCATAATTTTGACATTTTATCAAATAATTTTGTCATTTCATCTCATAATTTTGTCTTTTTATCTCATAATTTTGTCTTTTTATCTCATAATTTTTACTTTTTATCTCATAATTCGGACCTTTCGTCTTATAATTTGTACTTTTTCAAAGCTAGATTTAACAGAATAACAGTGTGTTTCGTTCCGTGTTGACAGTTTATTGTGAATAAACTCATTAACGTCTGTTACTGTGAACATGTTTCATACACTTTTACTGATCTGACTTTTATTTCCACTTAATTCACCTTAGATATGAAAAACCTTTAAATAAACTCTTCTTAACCTTATAACTGCACTCTTTTATTACAGAAAATACAGTATATGTAAAGTGAGTGTATTAATGTAAACGTCTGTTATGTAAATAAGTCCCCATCCTGTCCTCTGATGAAACCACTGGTGTGTGTCCTCTCTCTCTGTCTCTCTCTCTGTCTCTCTCTCTCTCTCTCTCTGTCTCTCTCTCTCTCTCTCTCTCTCTCTCTCTCCCTCTCTCTCTGACTCTCTCTCTGTCTCTCTCTCTCTCTCTCTCTGTCTCTCTCTCTCTCTCTCTCTCTCTCTCTCTCTCTCTCTCTCTCTCTCTCTCTCTCTGTCTCCCTCTCTCTCTCTCTCTCTCTGTCTCTCTCTCTCTCTCTCTCTCTCTGTCTCTCTCTGTCTCCCTCTCTCTCTCTCTCTCTCTCTCTCTCTCTCTCTCTCTCTCTCTCTCTCTCTCTCTCCCTCTCTCTCTCTCTCTCTCTCTCTCTCTCTCTCTCTCTCTCTCTCTCTCTCTCCACTGAGAAGCAAAACCATTTGTCGACCATTAAGATTATTTATTACAATTCTTCATATTGGTTTAATTAAAATTCACTTACCACAGCTGGGGACTTTTCAACAGGGTCATTAAGGGGACTGTACGTACAGGAGTGTGTGTGTGTGTGTGTGTGTGTGTGTGTATTCCTATCTTTATGGGGACATTGATATGTTTATACAGTCACATCATGGGGACCTCTGACACTATGGGGACCAAAATTCAGGTCTCCATGAGGGTTAAATAGAAATAAGGGTCCCCACTAGTAAAATAGAAATGATGTTGCCTTATAAATATATTAAATTAGGTTTTTGGGAAGGGAAACATGTATGTTGTATAGGGTTAATGATGTGTTTACTTAAAAATACATTTTTATTTCTATGTAATTTTCTTTTATTATTTATTTCTTTTATTTATTGTTTTAATTTTTATTCAGAATTTCTTTGAAAATATTATTATTTCTTTAATTTCTTTCTTTTGAAATTATATATTTTTATTGATTCATTCATTTTTATTTGTTTTTTATTTAATTTTCAAAAATGTCTTTATTTTAAAAAAAATCTAATTTTATCAGAAATAAATTGTATCAGAATTAGTTAATAAATGTAGTGGGGGGGGGGGTTTGTTAGAAATGTTGATATAATAAGAAGGGGTGGGGTTTTTTTTACTGTGCGTTTTCTTTTTTCTTTTCTTTAATGTTCAATAAATGGAATCAATCAAATCAAAACGTGGCCCCTGAATTAAAATGACCCCCCCTGCTTTAAACAGAAACTTCATTTGAACAAAAAACACAGTAAAACACTCAGCTGTAATTTAATTATAAAAAGGTTTGAAGACGTTTGTTTGAAACAAGAGGAACAAAGTGAAAGTGGTCCCATCATCCTCCTGCAAAAACACACAGGGGTCACAGGGGTCGCAGGGGTCACAGGGGTCACAGGGGTCGCAGGGTTCGCAGGGGTCACAGGGGTTGCAGGGGTCACAGGGGTCACAGGGGTCACAGGGGTCACAGGGGTCACAGGCATCACAGGGGTCACAGGGGTCACAGGGGTCACTGGGGTCACTGGGGTCACAGGGGTCACAGGGGTCACAGGTGTCACAGGCGTCACAGGGGTCACAGGGGTCACAGGGGTCGCAGGGGTCACAGGCATCACAGGGGTCACAGGGGTCACAAGGGTCACAGCGTCACAGGCGTCACAGGGGTCACTGGGGTCACTGGGGTCACAGGGGTCACAGGCGTCACAGGTGTCACAGGGGTTACTGGGGTCACAGGGGTCACAGGGGTCACAGGGGTCACAGGGGTCTGCTCCAGCTGCCTTCAGGCTCACTGGGACTTATTTGGGGAAGTGTTCGCGTTGCTAAGGACCCCAGATCGTACTGTATGGTGTCATGGTTACAGTTGCTATGGCGTCTGCAGTGATGTGGTGCCACTGGCAATAAATGTGTGCATGTTTTCTACACAGACAGATCCCATGGAGGGTGGAGTCATTAGATAAAGGAGCGCTGCAAAAATAACACACACACACACACACACACACACACACACTCATTTACATGTGCCACGGGGACCATGTTTGTAATTAAGAAGCCGTTGGGTAGTTTTTTAATAAAATAAAATGTAATAAAATTAACTGTAAGAAATAATATAAAAAAATTTGAAAATTCAATATAAAAATTCAAAATAAATGAATAAATAAAATTTTTTAAAATAAATTAAATAAAAATTTATAGGATTTTTAAAAATAATAAATTTTTAATAAATGGGAAAATCAAATAAAAACATCATTTTAAAAAACATGTGATGAATAAATACAGTGGTACCTCTACTTATGAAAGACTCAGCTAATGAAAAATCCAAGTTACGATAAACCTTTACCTTCATTTTTCATCTCTGAATACGAAAGAAAATTCTATTTACGAAAAAAAACTGAAACCTCGGAGACATAAATACATAACATTACTGTATGTAACTACGTACTGTACGTAAATATGTCACATATGTACTGTACGTATCATCCCATTGGCTATGAGGGAGCTACCCATGATGCTTTTGGTGACCTTTGACCCTCATTCATCAGTTGTTGTTGTTTCCTCAGTTTTTCTCAGTGTGTTTATTTAAACTTTATTACAGTACGTTTTATAAAATGACAGTAAACAGGTCGATGGTGTCGCCCTGTTTTGTCTGCGGCTGCTGTGTCTCCATGGTAACACACACACTTTAACGCTCATTTCTCCACCTAGACCAGCGCTGTTAGTATCAACAGTTCAGCCCAACGGTGCAGAAGAGTATATGACCCACACACTATCATCAGCTTAAACACAACTGGTCCAAACTTGGACTCCTCAAGCCCGGAGACGTGGACCGTTCTACAGAACCTGGGTCTGCTACGCCGCTCAGATCCAGCGTCCTACAGCGGAGGCTCCACCCACAGAGGCTCCGCCTCCAGAGACATGGGAGGCGGAGCCAGAGGAAGTAGAAGTGCGTCTGTGGCGGTGGATTTACAGCTAAGCTAAGAGCTAACCTGTACAGACCGCCGCTTCCATCAGTCCTGCTCGCCAACGTACGCTCAGTGGAAAACAAATTTTGACTTTTTATCTCATGATTTTGACTTTTTATCACATGATTTTGACTTTTTATCTCATGATTTTGACTTTTTATGGTCACACATTTAAAAAAATCTAGTTGAGTTAACCAAATTAAATTGCATAGGGTTAGGGATATTTTAATTCAATTTAATTTGATTCACTCAACGAGATGATTTTATATGTGACCTGTTGAAGAAGAACTTTTAAGTTGATTCAATATTTAATTTTTTTCAGTGTACATAAATGATGTTGTTCAGGTCTAACAACAGAAGAAGAGACGTTTACTGACACTGAACTTAGAATGTTAGACATCACTGTTGTTTTGTTGTTGTTTTTTTTACAGTGTAGGTGTGGCTTAGGTCAATGTATTCATCATGTGTCCTCCAGCAGGCGCCGAAACGTGTCCTGGTGTCACTACGTCTACAGTCCTGCCCCGCCAACACTTTTCCCCAAACGGGTCGTTCCGTCTACACGACCTTCGTTTTAAATAATATTTCTGATCGCACTGTGTTGGACTTTAACCCTTTGTTGGTCAGCTCTACCAAACGGTTGAGCTGTACATCCTAATATTGCTAATATAACTAGCCTAGCTGTGATTTTTTGATTTGATTTGATTCATTCGCAAATAAAAATAACATTACAAATTTTACAGGGTAGCACAAAAAAAGTGATAAAATACACTTGTTTCCATTGTGGCCCGAAATGGCGTAACAGAAAAGTAAAAAGTGGAACAATGATTAAAAAAAATAACAATTCACAGTGTCAATAGAAAATGAACATAATGCCTCAGCTTAATAAAATTAATAATCAACTAAACAAAAGAGTAATAATACTGCAGAAAAAACATGGAAAAATATTATAATAATATATATATATATAATATAATATATACATATAATAATATGTATAAATATTGTGGAATAATAATAATAATAATAATAATAATAATAATAATAATAATAATAATAATAATAATAATAATAATAATAATAATAATAATAATAATAATAATGAATGAATGAATGAATGTATTTTATTTTTTCGAACATGTATAAAAATAAAATAAATTGTATGTAACTATTGTACATACAATAGACAGAAAAAAGAGAAAAAAACAAACAAAATATTAAAATAAAGAGCAAGACATTACAAAACACCGCACATTGTTTGAAAACAAGGAAGTGGGAAGAAGATAATGATACTGATAATAATAATAATAATAATATATATATATATATATATATATATATATATATATATACACACATAACAATAATCAGTACAGCTTTGGTCTAGGCAGTCTGTGGACAAATACATTTTAAAAATGCAGAAAATTAATAATAAATACTAAATAAAATAATAACAAAATGTTTTTCTAATAAATAAATATTAAACACCTGGAAGCCATTACATCATTATCAGTCTTCTGAGAGCTGATCAATAATTGATAGAAGAGGTAGATATTAAAACATGCAGGACTGGGTTTGAGAAACACTGGATTAAAGTAATAATCAATAATAATTAAAACAGTGAAACGCTCTCATGTTGATCAAGTAAAGTCGTTTCATTTTAAACCAGCGCCTCCAGTCATTGAACCTATGAACTAATGTAATTGTTCAGTTTGTTTACCTATTAAAGATGTTTATAACTGTGCCCCAAGTCAAATAATCCTGCGGGTTATTCAATTGTTGGTTTTGTTTACTTATTAAATGCATTTTTAACTGATGACAAATATAAAAAATAAAGAAATAAAGAAATGTGTCATCCAGCTTTTCTATGGTGAGCAAGTAATTAACCTGCGTGAGATTCATACGACAGCCTGGAGTCAAATCATTTACTTCACATTCCATGTCTCACTCATCATTCTGGAAAGATTCACACAGCTCCTGTGTTTTAAAGTGATGGTTGAAATCGTTACGACAGAATAAACCATCATCTTCCACCGTGGTTTGATTAGTTTAAGCTTTTTATGTACGGAAAAAATCTACTTAAAAATTCTTCTGCAGTAGGTCACGCATCGAAACATCTAGTTGAGTGAATTCAATTTAATTAAATTAAAGTAACCCTAGAAATATACAGTTAGAAATTAGGTTCCCTCAACTAGATTTTTTTATGTTTGATCATAAAAAGTCAAAATTATGACACAAAAAATCTAAATTATGACACAAAAAATGTAAATTATGAGATAAAGAGTGAAAATTATGTGATAAAAAGACAAAATTATGAGATAAAAAGTAAAAATTATGAGATAAAAACTCAACATCATGAGATAAAAAGTCAGAATTATGAGATAAAATGTCAAAATTATGACATAAAGAGTGAAAATTATGTGATAAAAAGTCAAAATTATGTGATAAAAAGTCTAAGTTATTGAATAAAATGTAAAAATTATGAAATTAAAAAGTCAAAGTCGTGAGACAAAAACCGAAATCATCACATAAAAAGTGAAAATTACGAGATAAAACGTCAAAATTATCCAATTTTTAAGTTGATTCAATGTTTTATTTTTTTCAGTGTATGAAGTCTAGTTGTTATTAGACTGTAATTAACACTCTTATTAAAAAACTGCATTTAAATGTTTTATTTCAGTGTTCTAATATTATGTTTTAAACACACGTTTCTTTGCTTCAAAGCTTAAACTCACATTCTTCTAACTCCATTAAAAAAAGGGTTCATTACAAATATTTCAATCACATTATTTTATTCATGCCTCAAGAGGAATAAAAAAAAAAAACACTTAAAAATCTTGATTAAGTTTCTCATAATTCATGCATCAAAGGGTTAATTAGCAGTTAGCACATACTCTGATATACTCTGTTATAAATGTATTTATATTTATATATCATTTATTTCAGGAATGACTGTTAAATTCATGAGTGTAATATTTAAAGATTCATGCATCAAAAGCTTATTAACATGAAAACTGATTAAATATTCTTAGGATACGTGGAACGTATACGTGACATTTGTCAGATGAAGGATACAGAGATTTTCTTTATGTTATTTTCTGCCTCATTTTTCACTTTGGTTTGTTCTGCCAAGAAGGTTAATGAACTGATATTATTATTATCATTATTATTATTATCATTATTATTATCATTATTATCATTATTATTATCATTATTATTATCATTATCATTATCATTATCATTATCATTATCATTATCATTATTATCATTATTATTATTATCATATTGTGGAAATAAAGCCTTGTTTATTTCCTCCACGTTTTCAAAACAAGCAACGGTACCAAACCTAGCTGGGTGTTACTCTGGTAAAGGTAAACACTCACAGAGCGAGAGGGGAGGGGGGAGTGTTCCTTCACACATTCTGAGCCAATCACAGACGCCTCATCAACACGTCATGACCTAGTATTGGCCCAGTGATGGCCTAGTGTTGACCTAGTGTTGGACTAGTGTTGGTCTAGTGTTGGTCTAGTGTTGGCCTAGTGTTGGCCTAGTGTGGGTCTAGTGTTGGTCTAGTGTTGGCCTAGTGTTGGCCTAGTGTTGGTCTAGTGTTGGTCCAGTGTTGGTCCAGTGTTGGTCTAGTGTTGGCCTAGTGTTGGCCTAGTGTTGGTCTAGTCTTGGCCTACTGTTGGTCCAGTGTTGGCCCAGTGTTGGCCTAGTGTTGGTCTAGTGTTGGTTTAGTGTTGGTCTAGTGTGGGTCTAGTGTTGGCCTAGTGTTAGCCTAGTGTTGGTCTAGTGTTAGTCTAGTGTTGGCCTAGTGTTGGTCTAGTGTTGGTCTAGTGTTGGCCTAGTGTTGGCCTAGTGTTGGCCTAGTGTTGGTCCAGTGTTGGTCTAGTGTTGGCCTAGTGTTGGTCTAGTGTTGGTCTAGTGTGGGTCTAGTGTTGGTCTACTGTTGGCCTAGTCTTGGTCTAGTGTTGGTCTAGAGTTGGTCTAGTGTGGGTCTAGTGTTGGTCTAGTGTTGGCCCAGTGTTGGCCTAGTGTTGGCCTAGTGTTGGTCTAGTGTTGGTCTAGAGTTGGTCTAGTGTGGGTCTAGTGTTGGCCTAGTGTTGGCCCAGTGTTGGCCTAGTGTTAGTCTAGTGTTGGCTTAGTGTTGGTCTAGTGTTGCTCTAGTGTTGGCCTTGTGTTGGCCTAGTGTTGGCCTAGACCAGAGGTGTTAATAGTCCAGTATAAACACAGCTGCAGTGTTACTAACATGTGTAAGAAGCTCCTTTAATCACACAGGCTTTAATAAAAACTATTATATAATAAATGGTTTTAATTCTTTATTCTTAATTCTGTAGGAGTGAGTGTATGTTTTGTCAAAAGGGATAATTGTCTTTAAGTGCAAATCCATTTCAAACTGGAGACAAGTATTATGTTCTTCTCCTTTTCAGAGGCGTTGAGCCCAAAGTGACTGTAAATTATTTTACAAAAAAAATAAAAACATCTAGAATGAAAAACAACCCGAGGGTTAATTATAGTGTTGGGCCTGTTTTATTTTAACCTATATTTAATGTGTAATGTGGAGTTTATAGCACAGCTCTGGCTCCACCCACAGGGGCTTCACTCAACTGTGACAGAAAAAAAGGTTTTATCACTAACACAAAAGCATGTGAGGAATTAAATTAACTGAAGAGAGGGTTAGGGTTAGCCTGGGTCACATAGGGGGGGGTTAGCCTGGGTCACATAGGGGGGGGGGTTAGCCTGGGTCACATAGAGGTGGGTTAGCCTGGGTCACATAGAGGGGGTTAGCCTGGGTCACATAGAGGTGGGTTAGCCTGGGTCACATAGAGGGGGTTAGCCTGGGTCACATAGAGGTGGGTTAGCCTGGGTCACATAGAGGGGGTTAGCCTGGGTCACATAGAGGTGGGTTAGCCTGGGTCACATAGAGGGGGGTTAGCCTGGGTCATATAGAGGAGGTTAGCCTGGGTCACATAGAGGTGGGTTAGCCTGGGTCACATAGAGGTGGGTTAGCCTGGGTCACATAGAGGGGGGTTAGCCTGGGTCATATAGAGGAGGTTAGCCTGGGTCACATAGAGGTGGGTTAGCCTGGGTCACATAGAGGGGGTTAGCCTGGGTCACATAGAGGTGGGTTAGCCTGGGTCACATAGAGGGGGGTTAGCCTGGGTCATATAGAGGAGGTTAGCCTGGGTCACATAGAGGTGGGTTAGCCTGGGTCACATAGAGGTGGGTTAGCCTGGGTCACATAGAGGGGGGTTAGCCTGGGTCATATAGAGGAGGTTAGCCTGGGTCACATAGAGGTGGGTTAGCCTGGGTCACATAGAGGGGGTTAGCCTGGGTCACATAGAGGGGGTTAGCCTGGGTCACATAGAGGGGGTTAGCCTGGGTCACATAGAGGGGGGTTAGCCTGGGTCACATAGGGGGGGGGTTAGCCTGGGTCAAACAGAGGTGGTTTAGCCTGGGTCACATAGAGGGGGGTTGGCCTGGGTCAAACAGAGGTGGTTTAGCCTGGGTCACATAGAGGGGGGTTGGCCTGGGTCAAACAGAGGTGGTTTAGCCTGGGTCACATAGAGGGGGGTTGGCCTGGGTCACACACAGGTGGTTTAGCGTTTTTTTTATGTTATGATTTTGGCTTTTTGACCCATAATTGTGACGTTTTTTTCTGATAATTTTTACTTTTTATCTCATGACTTTGACTTTTTATTTTCACACACAAAAAAAAAATTCAATATTTTATTTTTTTCAGTGTAGTTAATATAAACTAAATTAACAGATCACTTTCATTATTGTCTGAGCCAATTAATGTTAGAGCTTCTTTTCATCTGGAACAAAAAACAGTGAAATAAAGACATAGTTAAAACTGAACAATTAAAACAAATAAAAAATTAAATAATTTTTATTTCATTATTTTATGACTGTCAGTTACTGTCAGTTTTAAAACCAGAAACAAACATTAGTTCTAGAACACTTCACTGTTTCACTAACATTATTATTATTATTTCATTATTATTATTATTATTATTATTATTATTATTATTATTAAAAATGCTTCCAAAGACAGTTTGGATGAACACTCATGAACACTCATCTAATCGTGTAGAAACAGGTGTTGGTTTGGACTCGGCACCAAAGCGCTGACTCCAACAGAACTTCACAAAACAAGGCAGAAGAAAGCGAGCGTACTGTAGAGTGGACAGAGATATCACAGCGGCGCCTAAAATTAACTTATTTATACGGCCTTATCTGCTGCTCCATGTTTTCTGTGTCTTACGTAACGTGAAAAAAAAAAAAAGGGTCCCTGTCTTGATTTGTAGGCGTGAACGACAGCAGAACCACTGGAATATAATCTATGTTCTAATTATAAACCAAGGCTAAAAGCTGCAGCAGGCGTGTGTCGGGCGCTGAACCCAGGGCCGTAGCAACACATGTGGAGGCTCAGGGTGAATTAGACCCTCTCTTGGATGTGAACAGCAATTAAACTGCAATCAGACCCCCCCCGCCCCCACCCCCCCATCTGTCATGTCAGCCCTTTCACTTGTTTTTGTCTTCAGTACTGTCAAAGCAGCGTGTGGCATTCATCAACTGTTTCTATTGATTTGAATAGAATACACAACAAAAACACCACCTGCATTACATACAGAACAGACCCCTTACTGTCAATAATATATATATATATATATATATATATATATATATATATATATATATATATATATATATATCACATATATATATATACACATATATATATATATATATATATATTATATATATATATATATATATATATATATATATATTAGGGATAGGAGAAAAAAAAATTCACATATGGATCGGGATTTCCCAAGTGGGAAAAAATTAGCGTTTGTAAAGACGGTAGTTACTCAGATATATAATATGTGTCATGGAATAAACAGAAATGACCTCCATGAAGGCACACAGATGACAGCTAGCTTATTATTTGCTTGTGTATCTGTTATTTAAAGTGTCCAAAAAAGCGTTATATAATTTGATTATTATTATTATTATTATTATTATTATTATTATTATTATTATTATTATTATTATTATTGTATTAGCTTAGAAACAACACAATGGTTAATTCTAAACACAGAGGTGGTGCGTTCAGGACCGTTGTAACATCTGTGGTGCGTTCAAGAACATGGGATATCTGCACATTAAAAACATTTTAAATCTTGTTTTTTTTGTTAAAAAATCTATTTTTTCCCCATATTTAAATGATTAATTTTAAGCCAAGTGGGAAAAAAATAAGCGTTTGTAAAGACGGTAGTTACTCAGATATATAATATGTTTCATGGAATAAACAGAAATGACCTCCGTGAAGGCACACAGATGACTAGCTAGCTTATTATTTGCTTGTTTATCTGTTATGTAACGTGTCCAAAAAAGTGTTATATAATTTTATTATTATTATTAATTATTATTATTATTATTATTATTATTATTATTATTATTATTATTATTAATATCGTATTAGCTTAGAAACAACACAATGGTTAATGTCTAAACATGAAGGTGGTGCGTTCAGGACCGTTGTAACATCTGTGGTGCGTTCAACAACGTGGGATATCTGAAAACTTATAGAAAATGAGTTGTTCGTGAATAAATGTAGTTAAATAATCAACATCAGTTAAAGGTGTGATGTTTGTAACAGAAGGAAGAGCAGAGGCTGGACATGTTAACTTTAAACTTTATTATAAGTCTGTTTATTTAAAGGCTCCTGTTTGTGTTGGAGATAAATGTCATAGTTTACTTCCCATAGTCCTGGTTTAAATATATTACTGCTGAATAAATGTGATAGAAATATGTCTAATGATATGATCTGTAGGAACATCATCAGCTCTGGTGTTAAAAAACAGAAAGAGAAACATCTGGAATATCCAACATTCGTAATTTAAATCGAATCGGCAGCAAAAAAAATCGTAAAAGAATTGAAAAGCATAATGTCTCAGCCATAGTTAGTGTAAATCTGATACTAATGTTCACTCTTGTTTTGATATTATTGACATTAAGACTGATATGTCCCACCATAAATTAAATTATTAACAATTCAAAGTTAATATGAGTATTTTACCGTATCCTTAATGGATTATTGGACTATTACAGCTGTTAAAATGAGTTACCCCCACGCTGTTGAACGCACCACAGAAGTTACAACGGTCCTGAACGCACCACCTCTGTGTTTATAATCAACCTCTAGTTCATTTCCTCCTGGTTTATTACTGTGTGTAAATGATACAAGGTCACATTAATAACAGTTAAATAGATATTATCATAGTGTTTATCTGTGCAGAAGTTAATGTTGTTGTTGAAGCTAATAGCATAATAAGCTAGCTGTGGTGTGTGACTCATACAGTCGTCTACCGTTTTTACAAGCTGTATTTTTTCTCCAATCATTTAAATATGGGGGGGGGGGGGGGGGTCGATTTTGGACCAAAAAAAATGGATTTAAAAATCATCAAACAAAAAAAATCCCAATACATACGTGAATTGATTTTTTCCCCTCGTACCCTAATACTAACACTATTAAGCATGTGAAGGATTTCAGGGTTTCATTTTACCCCCCCCCCCAATTTGAAACCCCACCACGGAGGGTCATGGTGCAAAAATAGTAGAATATAAATAAATACATAAATAAAAAGGATAAAACAAACCATCACTGCTATAAATAAAAAACAACAGTTCTTATCAACGCAGAAATAGTTTGTCCCAATGCATGCTGGGACATTTCCCCTCACTGTTCCTCCAACATGTAACAATATTATGGGATAGATTTTACTATTATTTTAAATAGTGTTCTAACATAACACATGGAAACTTAAGTGGACGATATAGAAAAATAAATAAAATAAAAAATAAAAAACTATGCCTTTACAATATATTAAAACACATGATAGTTCTTATTG
>CM035784.1:25865506-25871249 GCA_020466265.1 Siphamia tubifer
TTAAAAACACTACTGTTACACATTAAAAACACTACTGTTACACATTAAAAAACACTACTGTTACACATTAAAAACACCACTGTTACACATTAAAAACACCACTGTTACACATTAAAACACCACTGTTACACATTAAAAACACCACTGTTACACATTAAAAAACACTACTGTTACACATTAAAACACTACTGTTACACATTAAAAACACTACTGTTACACATTAAAAACACTACTGTTACACATTAAAAACACCACTGTTACACATTAAAAACACTACTGTTACACATTAAAAACACCACTGTTACACATTAAAAACACCACTGTTACACATTAAAAACAATACTGTTACACATTAAAAACACCACTGTTACACATTAAAAACATCACTTTTACACATTAAAAACACCACTGTTACACATTAAAAACACCACTGTTACACATTAAAACACCACTGTTACACATTAAAAACACCACTGTACACATTAAAAACACCACTGTTACACATTAAAAACACCACTGTTACACATTAAAAACACTACTGTTACACATTAAAAACACTACTGTTACACATTAAAAACACCACTGTTACACATTAAAAACACTACTGTTACACATTAAAAACACTACTGTTACACATTAAAAACACTACTGTTACACATTAAAAACACCACTGTTACACATTAAAAACACCACTGTTACACATTAAAAAACACCACTGTTACACATTAAAAACACCCACTGTTACACATTAAAAACACCACTGTTACACATTAAAAACACCACTGTTACACATTAAAAACACTACTGTTACACATTAAAAACACTACTGTTACACATTAAAAACACTACTGTTACACATTAAAAAACACTTACCTGTTACACATTAAAAACACTACTGTTACACATTAAAAACACCACTGTTACACATTAAAAACACTACTGTTACACATTAAAACACTACTGTTACACATTAAAAACACTACTGTTACACATTAAAAACACTACTGTTACACATTAAAAACACTACTGTTACACATTAAAAACACTACTGTTACACATTAAAAACACCACTGTTACACATTAAAAACACCACTGTTACACATTAAAAACACCACTGTTACACATTAAAAACACTACTGTTACACATTAAAAACACTACTGTTACACATTAAAAAACACTACTGTTACACATTAAAAACACTACTGTTACACATTAAAAACACCACTGTTACACATTAAAAACACTACTGTTACACATTAAAAACACCACTGTTACACATTAAAAACACCACTGTTACACATTAAAAACAATACTGTTACACATTAAAAACACCACTGTTACACATTAAAAACATCAGTTTTACACATTAAAAACACCACTGTTACACATTAAAAACACCACTGTTACACATTAAAACACCACTGTTACACATTAAAAACACCACTGTTACACATTAAAAACACCACTGTTACACATTAAAAACACCACTGTTACACATTAAAAACACTACTGTTACACATTAAAAACACCACTGTTACACATTAAAAACACCACTGTTACACATTAAAAACACCACTGTTACACATTAAAAACACCACTGTCACACATTAAAAACACCACTGTTACACATTAAAAACACCACTGTTACACATTAAAAACACACTGTTACACATTAAAAACACCACTGTTACACATTAAAAAACACCACTGTTACACATTAAAAACACCACTGTTACACATTAAAAACACCACTGTTACACATTAAAAACACCACTGTTACACATTAAAAACACCACTGTTACACATTAAAAACACCACTGTTACACATTAAAAACACCACTGTTACACATTAAAAACACCACTGTTACACATTAAAAACACCACTGTTACACATTAAAAACACCTACTGTTACACATTAAAAACACCACTGTTACACATTAAAAACACCACTGTTACACATTAAAAACACTACTGTTACACATTAAAAACACCACTGTTACACATTAAAAACACTCACTGTTACACATTAAAAACACTACTGTTACACATTAAAAACACCACTGTTACACATTAAAAACACCACTGTTACACATTAAAAAACACCACTGTTACACATTAAAAACACCACTGTTACACATTAAAAAACACCTACTGTTACACATTAAAAACACCACTGTTACACATTAAAAACACCACTGTTACACATTAAAAAACACCACTGTTACACATTAAAAACACCACTGTTACACATTAAAACACCACTGTTACACATTAAAAACACCACTGTTACACATAAAAACACCACTGTTACACATTAAAAACACTACTGTTACACATTAAAAACACCACTGTTACACATTAAAAACACCACTGTTACACATTAAAAACACTACTGTTACACATTAAAAACACCACTGTTTACACATTAAAAACACCACTGTTACACATTAAAAACACCACTGTTACACATTAAAAACACTACTGTTACACATTAAAAACACCACTGTTACACATTAAAAACACCACTGTTACACATTAAAAACACTACTGTTAACACATTAAAAACACCACTGTTACACATTAAAAAACACCCACTGTTACACATTAAAAACACACTGTTACACATTAAAACACACTGTTACACATAAAAACACCTACTGTTACACATTAAAAACAACCACTGTTACACATTAAAAACACCTACTGTTACACATTAAAAACCACCACTGTTACACATTAAAACACACCACTGTTACACATTAAAAACACCACTGTTACACATTAAAAACACCACTGTTACACATTAAAAACACCACTGTTACACATTAAAAACACCACTGTTACACATTAAAAACACCACTGTTACACATTAAAAACACCACTGTACACATTAAAAACACCACTGTTACACATTAAAAACACCACTGTTACACATTAAAAACACCACTGTTACACATTAAAAACACCACTGTTACACATTAAAAACACCACTGTTACACATTAAAAACACCACTGTTACACATTAAAAACACCACTGTTACACATTAAAAACACCACTGTTACACATTAAAAACACCACTGTTACACATTAAAAACACCACTGTTACACATTAAAAACACCACTGTTACACATTAAAAACACCACTGTTACACATTAAAAACACCACTGTTACACATTAAAAACACCACTGTTACACATTAAAAACACCACTGTTACACATTAAAAACACCACTGTTACACA
The DNA here is from genome assembly GCA_020466265.1 of Siphamia tubifer. Lineage (NCBI taxonomy): Eukaryota > Metazoa > Chordata > Actinopteri > Kurtiformes > Apogonidae > Siphamia > Siphamia tubifer. The sequence goes on from CM035784.1 coordinate 25,868,751, forward strand.
TTAAAAAAACACCACTGTTACACATTAAAAACACCACTGTTACACATTAAAAACACCACTGTTACACATTAAAAACACCACTGTTACACATTAAAAACACCACTGTTACACATTAAAAACACTACTGTTACACATTAAAAACACCACTGTTACACTTAAAAACATCACTGTTACACATTAAAAACTACACTACTGTTACACATTAAAAACACCACTGTTACACATTAAAAACACCACTGTTACACATTAAAAACACCACTGTTACACATTAAAAACACACCTGTTAACACATTAAAAACACTACTGTTACACATTAAAAAACACCACTGTTACACATTAAAAACATCACTGTTACACATTAAAAACACTACTGTTACACATTAAAAACACCACTGTTTACACATTAAAAACACCACTGTTTACACATTAAAAACACCACTGTTACACATTAAAAACACCACTGTTACACATTAAAAACACCACTGTTACACATTAAAAACACCACTGTTACACATTAAAAACACCACTGTTACACATTAAAAACACCACTGTTACACATTAAAAACACAACTGTTACACATTAAAAACACCACTGTCACACATTAAAAACACCACTGTTACACATTAAAAACACTACTGTTACACATTAAAAAACACCACTGTTACACATTAAAAACACTACTGTTACACATTAAAAACACTACTGTTACACATTAAAAACACCACTGTTACACATTAAAAACACCACTGTTACACATTAAAAACACCACTGTTACACATTAAAAACACCACTGTTACACATTAAAAAACACCACTGTTACACATTAAAAACACCACTGTTACACATTAAAACACCACTGTTACACATTAAAAAACACCACTGTTACACATTAAAAACACCACTGTCACACATTAAAAACACCACTGTTACACATTAAAAACACTACTGTTACACATTAAAAACACCACTGTTACACATTAAAAAACACTACTGTTACACATTAAAAACACTACTGTTACACATTAAAAACACCACTGTTACACATTAAAAACACCACTGTTACACATTAAAAAACCACTGTTCACATTAAAAACACCACTGTTACACATTAAAAACACCACTGTTACACATTAAAAAACACACTGTTACACATTAAAAACACCACTGTACACATTAAAAACACCACTGTTACACATTAAAAACACTACTGTTACACATTAAAAACACCACTGTTACACATTAAAAACACCACTGTTACACATTAAAAACACCACTGTTACACATTAAAAACACCACTGTTACACATTAAAAACACCACTGTCACACATTAAAAACACCACTGTTACACATTAAAAAACACTACTGTTACACATTAAAACACCACTGGTTACACATTAAAAACATCACTGTTACACATTAAAAACACTACTGTTACACATTAAAAACACCACTGTTACACATTAAAAACACCACTGTTACACATTAAAAACACCACTGTTACACATTAAAAACACCACTGTTACACATTAAAAACACTTACTGTTACACATTAAAAACACCACTGTACACATTAAAAACATCACTGTTACACATTAAAAAACACTACTGTTACACATTAAAAACACCACTGTTACACATAACACACTTAAAAACACCACTGTTACACATTAAAACACCACTGTTACACATTAAAAACACCACTGTTACAACATTAAAAACACCACTGTTACACATTAAAAACACCACTGTTACACATTAAAAACACTACTGTTACACATTAAAAACACACTGTTACACATAAAAACACCACTGTTACACAATTAAAAACACACTGTTACACATTAAAAACACCACTGTCCACACATTAAAAACACCACTGTTACACATTAAAAAACACCACTGTTACACATTAAAACACCACTGTTAAAAACACCACTGTTACACATTAAAAACACCACTGTCACACATTAAAAAACACCACTGTTACACATTAAAAACACCACTGTTACACATTAAAAAACACCACTGTTACACATTAAAAACACCACTAACCTGTTACACATTAAAAACACCACTGTTACACATTAAAAAACACCACTGTTACACATTAAAAACACCACTGTTACACATTAAAAACACCACTGTTACACATTAAAAACACCACTGTTACACATTAAAAACACCACTGTTACACATTAAAAACACCACTGTTACACATTAAAAACACCACTGTTACACATTAAAAACACCACTGTTACACATTAAAAACACCACTGTTACACATTAAAAACACCACTGTTACACATTAAAACACACTGTTACACATTAAAAACACCACTGTTACACATTAAAAACATCACTGTTACACATTAAAAACACTACTGTTACACATTAAAAACACCACTGTTACACATTAAAAACACCACTGTTACACATTAAAAACACCACTGTTACACATTAAAAACACCACTGTTACACATTAAAAACACCTACTGTTA
>CM035784.1:25871349-25926349 GCA_020466265.1 Siphamia tubifer
AAGCAGTTTTTTAGAACTTTTAGAACACTGTCACTGTAGCCTAGGATCTAGACTGTCCCCAGTGGCCGCAAACTGCATTTGCTACGGGGAGAGTCTAGAAAGTCTAGGTGAATTTGTGGGTGGGATAACCGCTGTCTGTCAAGTTTTCTCTTTACACAACGCCACGCTATTGGATGGGTAACCAGTCAGAGCCAACCAATCAGAGCGATGAACATGATTCCGGACTCCCGTACATTATTTAGCACCGGCCGCTTCGGATCTCCTCCGGGTCGCCTTTGCCGAGTTGTGCTGCTCGTATTCCCAGTTTTTCTGCCTCTTGTAACTGGTCATCCATTAGGGCTAAAAGGGGTGACACAACCATCACCAGTGGGTTGTGCAGACCCATGCGTCGTCCCGCTAGCGGAGCCAGCTGATAAATCAAACTTTTGCCATACCCGGTGGGCAAAACTCCGACAACGTCCCTTTTTTTTTCCAAAAACAGCTTAAGTGCCGTTTTCTGCTCCTCTCGCAGGGAAAACTGTAATTTTAAATCACCTAGCGTTGCTGCCAAAGCCAGCTCCAATGGTTGTTCCTGGTGATGAGCCATGTTGTCTAGCAGCTAGCAACTGGTGTTACGGCAATGTGTGCTAGCTCGCAGCTACGCCTTCTTCTTCTCTTTGGTGTGCTAGCTGCTACGTCTCTGCGACTACAACATTACGTGTCGTATTTGTGTCGTCATGAGGCAGGGCGGGCTCCAATCCCACCCCTCGCGATTTGATTGGTCCGACCCATTTTGGATTTTCAGATCCAAGGCTGTCTAGTCTGTCTCCCCGTAGCAAATACCATTTGCGGCCACTGGGGACAGACTAGATCCTAGGCTACTGTCACTGTGCTCGTCAACGTCACAATTTTCTTACTGACCAATCAAAACCAAGGAGGGGGCGGGACAAGGTCAAAGGTCAGTCCTACTGAGGACCTAAAGCAGGGTTCAGTGTCTTTGTCCAAGGACACTTCTACATGTGGACAGACAGAGCTGGGACACGAACCGCCCTACCAACTGACCCGCTCTACCAACTGACCCGCACTACCAACTAACCCGCCCTACCAACTGACCCGCTCCACCAACTAACCCGCCCTACCAACTGACCCACTCTACCAACTGACCCGCACTACCAACTGACCCGCACTACCAACTGACCCGCTCTACCAACTGACCCGCACTAACAACTGACCCGCATTAACAACTGACCCGCCCTAACAACAGACCCGCTCTACCAACTGACCCGCACTACCAACTAACCCGCCCTACCAACTGACCCGCCCTACCAACTAACCCGCCCTACCAACTGACCCACTCTACCAACTGACCCGCTCTACCAACTGACCCGCACTACCAACTGACCCGCTCTACAAACTGACCCGCACTAACAACTGACCCGCACTAACAACTGACCCGCCCTAACAACTGACCCGCTCTACCAACTGACCCGCTCTACCAACTGACCCGCCCTACCAACTGACCCGCTCTACCAACTGACCCGCACTACCAACTGACCTGCCCTACCAACTGACCCGCTCTACCAACTGACCCGCTCTACCAACTAACCCGCCTACCAACTGACCCGCTCTTCAACTGACCCGCCCTACCAACTGACCCGCTCTACCAACTGACCCGCTCTACCAACTGACCCGCTCTACCAACTGACCCGCTCTACCAACTGACCCGCCCTACCAACTGACCGCTCTACCAACTGACCCGCCCTACCAACTGAGCCGATCTACCAACTGAGCCGATCTACCAACTGACCGCCCTACCAACTGACCCGCTCTACCAACTGACCCGCTCTACCAACTGACCCGCCCTACCAACTGAGCCGATCTACCAACTGACCCGCTCTACCAACTGACCCGCTCTACCAACTGGAGTTGACAGAAGCTGTACCCTGACCCATAAACTGTATCATCTACACAGACCGCTAACACCTTTCTGTAACCAGACAATTTTCTGGTGCTTCAGCAAAATAAAACAAAACTAAAATGTGAACAGTCAGAAATAAACCCCTGCCTTGAAATGGTTCGAGAGATTTGATTCCCAACCACCCCCTTGAGTGTGTGTGTGTTTGTGTGTGTGTGTGTATCTAAGCTAACTATTCTACTTTTTGGAGTCTAAAGGTGACTGTAAATGATAACCACGCCCATAAACCAACAGGAAGTCTGCCATCTTGGATTGAAATTTCAAACATGTTGAGTAATGGACTTTCACTGTCTTCGTATTTTAGTCAACTCCTGCTTGGCCATTGGGCCAAATAAGTAAAAAAAATGGTGAACATGAGCTAGACAAGTGGGACATCAAAAGTTTAAATTCATTTGGAAAAGTTGCATCGTTTTTGTGCTACACTGTCACAAAATTTGCGAAGTTTTGGGAAAAATTACCACTACATAAATTGCTTCAGCTCAGACATACAAACACCGATTTGACTGAAAGTTGACACAGACGTGCATCTCCCAGGTCTACATCCATTAAACTAAAGACATTCGGATTAGTGCCCTGCACGGGCCTATTATCTGGGCCCGAGCCCGGCCCTGGCCCGAGGGGGTGGAGCCCCAGCCCGGCCCGGTCCGACAGGTTTTCGGAATTCTCAGGCCCGAACCCGGCCCGACTTTTTTTGTTTGTTTGTTTTAACTTCCCATAAGAATGTTTTAGCGTGATAGAACGCTATATTCATTGAGTGCGTTCGTAAATTAAATCTGCCGCTCTGAAAATGGGATAACGCTCTTCAGTTAGAAAAAAAAACAGCATTCTGATTTTCTGTGAACAACGGTTTCTGACAGATCAATGTGGACATAAAAGAGCAGGTTAAAATATGGGCTGATGTTTTGATCAGCAGCTTGAGAACTCAGTCTGTGACCGCTGCTGAATCCACCACCGACCCGTTCAAAATGTGATGGACATGTTTTTTTGTTGTCATATGACAGAACAGTTTTACATACAACACACTGAACAAACCGGTTTGGCTCATCTTGAAGGGTTGTAATAAGTTGAAACTTAGTCCAGAACGGAGATTTTCTCTTAGTGTTGTTCACTCTCTTCAATTTACCATTTTCAACTTTGTTTTTATGTCGTTCTCCATGTTTGCAGTGGGAGTCGGGAAGTCGCGCAAATCGGATAGTGAGGGAGGCTACCGTATGCCCATATAAGGGAGGTGCAGGTTTTTTTTTTAATAATTAAATTGAAAAATAAAAGTGCCCGAGCCCAGCCCATGTCAGAGGTAATTATACGGTCGTCGGCCCGAAGCCTGGCCCTCGGACCCTCGGGCTGTCAGGCCCCTCGGGCCTAGGGCTCCAGTGTAGGACTCTAATTCGTATTTATTACTATCACGCCCCCTAGAAATGTACTTTTATTAAAATGGCTGTAGTTCCGACATACGAACACTGATTTGGCTGAAATTTGACTCCGTCATCAGTCTCACAGTTCAACACCTGTTCAACAACATTTAAAGTAACTACAGTGCCCCCTATATGTTTATACTAAAGTGCATTTCTGGCAGAATATCACATCCTGCCCACGGTACGATGTCGTCTTGCTGTCGAGGAGGTCGCACAGGAAGGTGGTCATTATGAACAGCGAAGGCCTTTGAGGCTGTTCTACCTGGAACGACTATTCCTGTTGACACTGTGCAGATAAATATCAGTGATTACGTTCTATATGTTTACTGACAGTAATTATTCTAATTTTCAAGCAGCTGTTTTGTTTTGTTTTAACATCTTGAGTCATCATTTATTCTATCAGACTTAAAACAAGCCTTTGAAGTCAGTCTGCTTTGATGGCCGTTTTCATTCACTTATCCTTTTTCTGCAGAACGGTGCAAAGCAAAGCTCGAGGAGGGGAACGGATGCAAAAGGATACGAGTTTTCACATCCAGACGCACAGACACTGCAGCAAAGACGAGCACAAAGAAGGAATTCAGAAGGAGGACACGGGCGAGGGAAGAGAGCGAGCGCTGCGATGATGTGAAGAGCAGATGTGATGTACAGATGAAAGCCAGGATGATGATGATGATGAAGATGAAGATGATGAGGAGACAAAAGTAGCAGTTTTGGGGGTAACAGGCACAACAGGGGTCTGAGAGAAAAGAAGTTTGTGAAAGAAGAGCTCCTGTCTGTTCTGCACGGAGGCCATAACCAGCAGCACTGGTGCCTTATGGGAAACAGATGTTATGAATGTAAGAAAGAATGACGAAGAATCAGACAGGGGGGGGGAGGCAGGAAATACAGCCTGACAAGATGACAAAAAAAAACAACCCTCAGATACATCGACACTGTAAACCTACATAAGTAGACATTACTTAAAAAAGAACATCACAAACTTAAATTATTTGAGTAATGATCAACTAATTACAGAAATACCTCAATTTACAAAAGACCGAACTAATAAATAATCCAAGTTACGAAACGCCTTTATGTAAAATGTTTAAAATTGTTCCGAAATGAAACCCTGAAATGTAAATAATACGTACTTACTGTAGCATCATTTGTTATTTGATAGAGCTGCTCTCCCATTGGTTATCTCCCAACACCACGCTAGCCTCCCATTGGCTAATGAGGTAACTACCCATGATGCTTTTGGTGTGTCTTCGACCCTCATTTGTCACGGAGTTGTAATGTGTAAAAAGACAGAAATTAATTGAGTAATGATAAACTAATTACAGTAATACCTCAATTTACCAAATATCTAACTAATAAATAATCCAAGTTACGAAACTCCTTTATGGAAAAAATTTCATCTCTGAAGAGGAAAGACAATTCAAGTTATGAAACGAAACGGAAATACACTTATGTACGTACTGTACTAAATATGTACGTAGCATCATATTTGTTATTTAATACACTTGCTCTCCCATTGGCTATCTCCCAACACCTCGCTAGCTTCCCGTTGGCTAGGAGGGAACTACCCATGATGCTTTTCATGTGCCTTTGACCCTCATTCGTCACAGAGTTCTTACTGCAGTCAGTGTTGAAGCTAAAGTCTAATTTATTCCCTCCATTAATTACAGAAATAGACGTTTTCATCTGGTTCCAGAGGTAGATTCATCCGTCAGTTTGTCCGTTGGTCAAGAGTTAATTAATTCGGTGAGCTCTGGGAGAAACAGGAAGTTGTGGGGGCAGTAGAGAGGCCGAAGTGTAACATTTCGGAACTATGCCTACAAAGAACGTTCCCGCTAGGACTTTAAAAATGGTGATGAAGCATAGAATTTACGAGCTGGACAGAGGATATAACCATTAATATGATGACTTTTTACATTTGATTAATTTTGAGTGTTAATTAAGGTGATGAAGGGAGGATTTTTATAAGCATATTAAGCTTTGGGTGTTTGTTTGTATTTTTACTGCTTATTTATTTGTTATATTTTATAGTGTGCATATTAAACTAACCTAAAAAAAAGTGAGGATAAAAGGCACCATCCAGCGGCTTGCAGAACTTGGTCTTAATGTGTCAGTTGTTCCAGAAAAATCCTCTGGCGTATGTCTGAAATGCTTTGGCTTGGTAGAGACACCAGAGTACTGAAGACACTATAAGGAAACGGCAAAAAGCTGAAGAGGAAAAGAGTGTCAAACAGACGATGGACACTGACAGTCTGGACCGGTTCTGGTCAATGCGGTACCCAATGTGGTGTCCTTTGTGTGAAATTAGCATCTGTCAAAATTACGCAATTAATAGTCAAAATTGTCTGATAAAAAGCCAAAATTGTGGTAAAAAGTCAAAATCATGCATTAAAAATGCCAAATTATGCAATAAAAACGAAACATGAAGCAATAAAAAGCTAAAATGATGTGATAAAAAGGTGAAATTACGAGATAAAAAGTCAAAATTATCAGAAAAATGTCTAAATTATGCAATAAAAAGAAGAAATTATGCAATAAAATGGCCAAAATTATGTGACAAAAAGTCAAAATTATGCGTCAAAAAGGTGAAATTATGACATAAAATTTTTTTAATTCCCAGTCACTAAGCACAACCAGAATTAATCCATATATTAGTCTCACTGTCAGTAAATTCAAGTCTTTTCAGTTCACCTCATAGTCCAGAAAATAAAGTATCTTAACATTATAATTCTGTGGGACTTGGTTCGTCCAAGACATCTGGTGCCCTTGGCGACCACCTAGTCTGACTATGCCTAACACCGGCCCTGCTGATAGCCACGACACGGCCCAGTCATTGTTTTTCAGAAAGCCTGGACACCATGATACTCGATGGTTGTGTGTAGTCTGGTGAAACAGTCAGACTATGTGGAAGAACCTTTACTGGTGTTTCATGACTTTTTCCAGTGTTCTCATCACAACTTTATTATTCGTTATTCATCATGGGTCCAAAGAAAGTGATTCGCGGTCTGTCAACAAACACTGTCGAAGGTGAAAGTTCATCCAAAAAGTCAAAATTATGAGATAAAAATTCTGCAAAAAAAGATGAAATTATTAGATATGCAGGATGTCTCCATATGTCAACTGAAGCCAAGAGCAAAAACAAAAATGGATCTGTAGCCATGACAGTTCATGACAGACCATGATTGTTTGGGTTAAAATACGTAAACATCAGAAATAAGGGGCGGACACAAACCTGGGCACAGGTACTTAGAAGGGAACCAATTGGAACCGACCACGAACAGGCTTAAGTACCACCTGTGGGAGACGGACTATGGGACAACATATGACCGAATGTAATGTAAACAAAGGGGCGTTATTGACTGGTGATCAGGGCTGATCAACTGTGTATTTAATATGTGATGGAAATAAACTACAAGAACCTGAGACCTTAATGATCTGGACCACGATCAGAACTTTCAAAATGAACCAGGTTCTAACAGATAAAAAGTCAAAATTTTTACTGTTGTTTTTCGGGAGTTTTTCCAGTGTGTTTATTGTAACTTTATTATTCATCATAGGTTCAAAGAAAGTGATTCTTAGTCCGTCAACAAACACTGTCGAAGTTGAGCGTTGACCCAAACAGACAAAAAGAACTGACGACAATTAAAACAACCACAATGGTATGGAAATTATTTGCATGTCTTGTTCATTTTAATGGTTTAATAAATAATTTTCTTTTACTTTTAACACATATTTCATAAAAAATGTGAAGACTTTTATTAGTTTTAAGGGGTTTAGGGGGTAGTATTGGGGGGGCCTTGGAATGAATTAGGCCTTTTACATGTAAAATGAGACTGTACTAAAAGAATAAATCACATTACGAAACCACTTCCGGAAATAATTAATTTCGTAAATTCCGGTACCATTGTAATGTATTAGACTTTAATTAAGTAGAAAAGACAAAAAAAACAAGTTATTTGTAATAGAAAAGACTAAACTGACTAAAATATTTTTTTAAAAGTAGCGCTATTTTCTCAAAGCTAACAGGACAGTACTTTTATTTCCAAAAAATTTAGGATGAATGTTTAAAATATCGACTTTTTGAATGAAATTACAAACGTTGCTTGTTGTTTTGGGGCCCAAAAATGGAAAATCATTAAGTTTTACTGTCAAATACCTTTGACCAAATAAGCTGTTACAGAGGATGTTTACGGTATGAACCACAATTAAAAAAAAATGTTAGCTTCAGTTTGGGGCTGATGATTATCCAAACTTTTAATCAAATTAATCACAGGGTTACTATGGTTTAACTTTAACGCCTCGTGCCAGTCGACTGCTGTTTGTTTGTTTTTAAAACTCAAATTTCCCACAAAATACACTAGGAAACAAGTAAAAATTCCCCCGAAAAAAGTGATGAAAATTTTTAAATTCAAAAAAGTTCGGCGTGGATTTGGCGGTTATTTTCCAGAACTGTTGAAACCGACACAAGGAACGAATGATTAAATGTGGTGGTGGGGGGGGGGGGTCGGGACAGACCGCTGCTTACGGAAATTAAAGGGGGTTGGGGGTTGATCTGCCTTTTTATTTATTTTTTTTATTTTATTGCAGTTGCTGGGATTTTTTTTTTTTTTTTTTTAAGAATTTTCTGAATATTTAAAAGTAATTTGGGTCACACTTTACATTATGGATTGCTAATGAAGTGGTAATTATATGGCAATTTTAATATTATTTCATGTTAATAATGCCTTTGTAACCACTTATTACAAATAACGGATCACTAATAAGGTGTTAATTCTCCAGTGAAGCTCCGAAAATAATTGTTTGTATTCCGCCTTAGAACATGGAAATATGTCTGTCAATAAAATACACAAGGGAAAGCAGACAGTAACCATGGCAACCAATAATGATTAGCCAGCCACCGTACCAGCCTGTGCAAGTTAGCCATTCTATATCAACCTAGCGGACTTAGCTAGCGGTAGCAGCTTTGTTAGCATACAGTAAGTCAGCGTGGGTGCAAGAACAGGAACATTTTATACAATTTCACTGTCTTGTCACAAATAGAATTAACACCTTATTAGCGATCCATTACTTGTAATAAGCAGTTATAAACGCATTATTATCATGAAATTACATTAAACCACCTTATTAGCGCTCTCTTATGTAAAAAGTCACTGTATGTGTAGCAGTACTGTCTTTGTCCTTTACAAACTAATACGTAGCAACAGCTGATAACGTGTTAGCCAAAGCTTAGCTAGCAATGCTACTCTGAGCTTAAAATAGGTAACCGTTAGCGAACCCAAAGCACCAGTTGTACGGCAGCAGTATTGACGGCCACATGTCCCCGACCCAGAGCCCTGGTGTCAGACGGTTCTAAAGCGGGTCGTCCGGTGGCCATTAGAGTTTCAGTGGGATGACGGGCCAGTACTTGGGCCGTTTGAGGTCACAGTTCCTATCAAAGGTCAGCTGCATGGCCGTCTCCATCGCTAATATCTTGGCTGCGTCCTTCCCGTACAGCTTCTTCATCTCGGCGCCTCGGCGCTCGCCGGGTCGTTCGGAGGGCGGAGCTACGCTGCTGTGCCAGGAGAGGGCGTGTAAGTCCTGGTCAGCTGGTACGTAGTTATTGTGCTGCTCTGCTTCTATCTGCTGCTGCTTCTCTGCAACCACAACGAAAAAAAGACCATTTATACCAGAGGTGGAAAATTACAGTAAAAGTACTTCATTACTGTATGGAAGTAGATTTTATAAGTATCTGTACTTTACTGGAGTATTTATTTTCCTGGAAACTTTTTACTTTTACTCCCTACATTTTTGCATAAATATATGTACTTTATACTCTTTACATTTATATAAATATATGTACTTTATAATCTTTACATTTATATAAATATATGTACTTTATACTCATTACATTTATATAAATATATGTACTTTATACTATTTACATTTATATAAATATATGTACTTTATACTCTTTACATTTATATAAATATATGTACTTTATACTATTTACATTTATAGAAATATATGTACTTTATACTCTTTACATTTATAGAAATATATGTACTTTATACTCTTTACATTTATATAAATATATGTACTTTATACTCTTTACATTTATAGAAATATATGTACTTTATACTCTTTACATTTATAGAAATATACAGTGCCTTGCGAAAGTATTTGGCCCCCTTGAACTTTGTGACCTTTTGCCACATTTCAGGCTTCAAACATAAAGATATAAAACTGTAATTTTTTTGTGAAGAATCAACAACAAGTGGGACACAATCATGAAGTGGAATAAAATTTATTGGATATTTCAAACTGTTTTAACAAATAAAAAACTGAAAAATTGGGCGTGCAAAATTATTCGGCCCCTTTACTTTCAGTGCAGCAAACTCTCTCCAGAAGTTCAGTGAGGATCTCTGAATGATCCAATGTTGGCCTAAATGACTAATGATGATAAATGGAATCCACCGGTGTGTAATCAAGTCTCCGTATAAATGCACCTGCACTGTGATAGTCTCAGAGGTCCGTTTAAAGCGCAGAGAGCATCATGAAGAACAAGGAACACACCACGCAGGTCCGAGATACTGTTGTGGAGAAGCTTAAAGCTGGATTTGGATACAAAAAGATTTCCCGAGCTTTAAACATCCCAAGGAGTACTGTACAAGCGATAATATTGAAATGGAAGGAGTATCAGACCACTGCAAATCTACCAAGACCTGGCCGTCCCTCTAAACTTTCAGCTCATACAAGGAGAAGACTGATCAGAGATGCAGCCAAGAGGCCCATGATCACTCTGGATGAACTGCAGAGGTCTAGAGCTGAGGTGGGAGATTCTGTCCATAGGACAACAATCAGTCGTATACTGCACAAATCTGGCCTTTATGGAAGAGTGGCAAGAAGAAAGCCATTTCTTAAAGATATCCATAAAAAGTGTCGTTTAAAGTTTGCCACAAGCCACCTGGGAGACACACCAAACATGTGGAAGAAGGTGCTCTGGTCAGATGAGACCAAAATCGAACTTTTTGGCAACAATGCACGACGTTATGTTTGGCGTAAAAGCAACACAGCTCATCACCCTCAACACACCATCCCCACTGTCAAACATGGTGGTGGCAGCATCATGGTTTGGGCCTGCTTTTCTTCAGCAGGGACAGGGAAGATGGTTAAAATTGATGGGAAGATGGATGGAGCCAAATACAGGACTATTCTGGAAGAAAACCTGATGGAGTCTGCAAAAGACCTGAGACTGGGACCGAGATTTGTCTTCCAACAAGACAATGATCCAAAACATAAAGCAAAATCTACAATGGAATGGTTCACAAAAAAACATATCCAGGTGTTAGAATGGCCAAGTCAAAGTCCAGACCTGAATCCAATCGAGAATCTGTGGAAAGAACTGAAAACTGCTGTTCACAAACGCTCTCCATCCAACCTCACTGAGCTCGAGCTGTTTTGCAAGGAGGAATGGGCAAAAATTTCAGTCTCTCGATGTGCAAAACTGATAGAGACATACCCCAAGCGACTTACAGCTGTAATTGCAGCAAAAGGTGGCTCTACAAAGTATTAACTTAAGGGGGCCGAATAATTTTGCACACCCAATTTTTCAGTTTTTTATTTGTTGAAAACGTTTGAAATATCCAATAAATTTCGTTCCACTTCATGATTGTGTCCCACTTGTTGTTGATTCTTCACAAAAAATTACAGTTTTATATCTTTATGTTTGAAGCCTGAAATGTGGCAAAAGGTCACAAAGTTCAAGGGGGCCAAATACTTTCGCAAGGCACTGTGTGTACTTTATACTCTTTACATTTATATAAATATATGTACTTTATACTCTTTACATTTATATAAATATATGTACTTTATAATCTTTACATTTATATAAATATATGTACTTTATACTCTTTACATTTATATAAATATATGTACTTTATACTCTTTACATTTATATAAATATATGTACTTTATACTCTTTACATTCTCAGAATAGACTCATTACTTTTTCAAACTAAACAGTTTGAAAAACAAGTCACTTCAGAGGGAAAATCAGTGGATAAATATATGACTATTATCTCATAATATTGACTTTTAATTTCACAATTTTAACATTTTCATCTTAAAATGACATATTTTTAATCTCATATTTATAACTTTTTTAATAAAGTATTATTGTGTTCTTGGCAAAAAAAAAATATTTTACTTCATTACAATTGAGAAATTGTACTTTTATTTATTTATTTTTCTTTACTTTTACTTAAGTAGCTGAGTTGAATCAGTACTTCTACTTATACCAGAGTATTCTTATCACATAAGTAGTTGTACTTCTACTTTAAGTACAGAATGTGAGTACTTTTACCACCTCTGACTTTTACACAAGTAAAGAACTATTATGTATTTGTTTCATCCTGCAAAGTATCCATGGGCGACACACCTGTGGGGGATGGGGTGTTGGGACACGCCCACTTCTATACCCACATGTAAACAGTTCTTCTTTGTGGTGACAAACAGTCATCAACCAGTAAGTACCGTAATTTCCAGACTATAGAGCGCACCTGATTATAAGCCGCACCCACCACATTTTAAGAGGAAAATTTTGTACATACACAAGCCGCACCTGTATATAAGCCACATGTGCCCACATTAAAACATGTAACACAAACACAAAATTAACCCAAACCCGACTTCAAGTCCCGCCAATGAAACTAAATGTCCTTCATTAAAGTCCACAGTCCAAAAATCACAGTCGGTAAAATGAACGGAAAATGATACTTAAGGTTTGATGCAGACCTGCAGAGTCCGGGTCCCGTTGAAAGTAATCCAAGGAAAAAAAAGTGTATATTTCCAAAGGTAAGGGAGGGAAAAATATATATCCACTATTGTCCGCCGCATCCACAAACAGGTGGCTGGTCGCCGCCTCGCCTCATCTATGGCAGAGTCAGCGATAACTTATAACCACCGCGGGTTTTTCTTTAAGCAACGTTTTACCCCCTCTTCACCTTTTTTTTGTCTGTCCCTCACCTTTATCGGTCCCCACTTAAACCCGTCACCCCGCGTTTGTTCCGCCCCTCCTTTTTCATTCAGTCTTCCTCGACGCATATATTCCACCGGTCTAAATCTTACCTTTTCTACTCGAGCGCCGCATCACTGAAAAAGCCGCAAGGTTGAAAGTTTGGGGAAAAAAGTAGCGGCTTATAGTCCGGAATTTACGGTAATGACAAATGTTGCCGTTGTTAAGCATGGGATAATATATCGCCCATGTGTTACTATTAGAAAACTATTACCCAACACCCTGACGCATCCCATTGTTTATTTTTCTACAATTTACTTTTTATTTTATTATTTTTTTCTTTCATTTTGCTCCATTGGTGTCTTACTTTCTTCCTGTTACTAATTATTTTGTCACTTTATTCTTAATTTTTGTTCATTTTATTGATGACTTTGGCCATATTTGGTCGCTGTTTTTCTCTACTTTAAATTAAATAAATGTAACTAAATTTTTCGCTAAATTTTTGCACTAAAAAGAACTTAGGGACGTTAACCATTCAATTATAACAATTATGAGAATGAAACCAAAAATAACTGAAAATTGTCAACGTTTCAGGTCTATAAACTCTTCGTCAGGCCAAAATAAAAGAAATTAATTCAACTGAAATAATTAATAAATCAAAGTGTTCGACTGAAAAAACTGTTGGAAATGACTGTTTTGAAGGTTTTTGTAGAAAAATCGCTGTTTAAAGCAGCTGTAAAAAGGACTTGCTCTGCTCCGTTTGGATGTTAGAGGCAGAAAATATGACTAATGTTTGTTTTTGTTGACTTTGAATTGATTTTTCTAACATAAAAAAAATAAATAAATAAAGGAAAGGAAAATGCGGCATAATTAAATTGTTGATTTTGTTCAAAACGACGTTCATTTTGAAGCACAAAGTCGTCTTTTGGTTTTTTA
Source organism: Siphamia tubifer (assembly GCA_020466265.1). Taxonomy (NCBI): domain Eukaryota; kingdom Metazoa; phylum Chordata; class Actinopteri; order Kurtiformes; family Apogonidae; genus Siphamia; species Siphamia tubifer. The sequence continues at coordinate 25,884,641 of CM035784.1, forward strand.
ATTCCCATCCATCAAGGGAAAAATCCTAAATATACACAGAGCCTTTACACAGGTTCACACTTCTGTTCACTTACTGAGTTCCTGTCTGTGTCTCTCTGTCTCTGCAAAGTACTGTCTTAGCTCCTCGCTGATCTCCATATTACTAACATCACACTCGATGTTGCTGTCCGAGCTGCTGTCCTCGCCCGCCTCTTCGCTGTCGGTCTCTCCGGTGTCCCGGTCGGTGTAGCGCTGCCGTCTGTTGGGACACTGTTGCTGATCGTAGCCAGGGCCGTAAGCAGCCTCCAGGGCGTTCCAGTAGGCACGCCGGTGTCTGTGGTGCCAGGCCATTACCTGCTGATAGTGGTTCCAGTAGCGGCTGTAAACTGGACTGGAAAACCAGGACATCACAGTGTTGACGTCGTCCTGCCAATGACAGAGCAAAGCAACTGAAATGTTCTGCAGCGCCTGACAAAAGTCCATCCATTTTGTAGAAACAACAGTTTTATAACTTGAAAAAAGAAAGAAAAATTCCAACGCACTCTCTTAAAAGTGAAGAACAAAAAGCCTTTATTAAACTGGCTTGGTTACAAAAACCTATGAAATCATATAAAAACATAGAAAAACCCCAACGCATTTCGGCATAAATGGCCGAAACCCCAAAGGGAGTCAGATTATGCCGAAACGCGTTGGGGTTTTTATATGATTTTATAGGTTTTTGTAACCAAGCCAGTTTAATAAAGGCTTTTTATTCTTCACTTTTAAGAGAGTGCCTTGGAATTTTTCTTTCTTTTTGCTGTTTTTTCTTTTTTCTCAAACTGGGGTCCGCGGACCCCTAGGGGGACGTGGCACATGTCCAGGGGGTACGCAAAATTATTCACGGTTTTGTTTTTTTTGTTTTTTTGCTGTTTTATTTTCAAATGCGGAAGTTTTATTTTGTAGCGAGCGGGCGGAAGTAACAGCGCTGTTTGACGCCAGCTTGACTAAATTGAGACGGAGCGAGTCACAGGCTATTTTTAGCCACCCTGCAGCGAACATGGATCGATTTTTGTGTCCGCCAAGTTCCTCAAGAAGTGGTAAAAGAAATGACAATGAAAATGACAATGACAAAAACAAACACCCTAACCCTAAAAAGAGAAAGTACATTGATAGTTATATTGAGTTTGACAAGATCATCCCTCTCATTAAGTCTCCGTCTGTCTGTCTGTCTGTCTGTCTGTCACACACACGTGGTTTTGTGTGTCTTTTGTTCCGTTTATTATTTTAAAATTATTTAAAATTGTTGTTTCTGAAGTGCTCATTTATATTATAATACCTGAAAATGTGGCTGGTTTGCACAAAAGCACTATTAAAAAAGGTTATCATTGTTTCATAATAATCATTGTTGAAGTGGTTTTTTATCATTTTCAGTATCGCGAGGATGAGGGGGGACATGGAAAAATTTCACCCCTCCAAGGGGGACCTGGGCCAAAAAAGTTTGAGAACCCCTGTAATAGAGCACCTCTAATTATTATGACTTATTTTGAGTCCAGGTAGCGCTCCTTAAGCAAACTTTTTTTAGTTTATAATTTGACTTTTAATTTATCTATTGTTTTTAGAAATGGTTCATATCAAAGCTCAAACTCTCCCAAATTATGTTCATAATGTGTCCCAAACCTTCCTGTTTTTGTCCCACCTTAATTCACTTTCTCTCTTGTCCCCTCCATACCGTAGGCTACGACCGACGTATGTCACCTTCACAGAAATTCAGTTAATAAAGCATATATATATATATATATATATATATATATATATATATATATATATATATATATATATATATATATATATATATATATAAATATTAGGCTGGGCGATTTTCTCTTTCGAAAAAATCTCAGATTTTTTCCCAAAAAACTGGATTCACGATACGATTTTTTCCCACGTGGGCTAAATGAAAATGAAAACACTAGAAATATGGTTTCTTTCGTCTTCTTTTTTTATTAAATAACATGTAAAACTAAAATACTTCTACAAATAAGTGTAAATAATAAATCAGTTGTACAAAAGGTGCAACTGCAACCTGAGACTTTGTCTACATGAACTGTAGTAAGTCCAGACATATCCACCACTGTTACAGGAAAAACTGTGCAAAAAAATAGTGTAAAAGATACATTTTGTTGGAAAAAAAAAGCTTCAAATATTTTAACAACTAAAACAATATACATTAATACTCATATTATATGAAAAACATTGTAAAAAACGTAGTAGTGCAAAAGTAAGATAAAAATAAAACTAGTAACATTTTTACTTTGTAAGGACAAAATAAAACAAAACCTTATTATCAATCAAACTACTTCAATAAACCTGAACATGTTACCAATATTTTGGATATATGATGTTATTGTGTCTGTTATCGCTCCACATCGTGCTCCATGTTTATCATAAGGTGCAGAGTCCTGCACGGGTTCGGGTACCCGTGGGTGAACCGCAAATTTTCACGAAACGGGTGAAAAATGTTGTGCTGTGTCGGATACGGGTTTGGTTCGGATATCGGGTTCATTTATAGCGGGTCGTTCGGGTGCGGATTTTTTTTTTCCGTCGGAAAACGGGTCGGAGTTTAAACATGACGGGTACGGGCGGTTGCGGTATGTCAAAATCAGAACCGTGCAGGACTCTGATAAGTTGTGCCGCGATAAAAGCTTTCAGTCAGTGATTGTTGAACATTTTGAAGAAGTACTGGCAGCGCTAGTCTCTGCTTTCGCTTCAGATGTGCAACTACGGAAAGCAGCCTGGTTCATGGTTTTCTTTTTGCGAGGAAAAAAAGTGCGTGTGGAGGGGAATCTGATTGCACAATTTTCCTAAAATATGAATCGATTTTGTCATAAAACTCGATTTTAAATCTAAATCGATTTTTTGCCCAGCTCTAATATATATATATATATATATATATATATATATATATATATATATATATATATATATATATATATATATATATATATATATATATATATATATATATATATATATATATGACTGCATGTACAGTCATGGTCAAAAGTTTATATACACTAGTAAAGAACATAATATCATGACTGTCTTGAGTTTCCAATAATTCCCATAACTCTTATTTTTCTGTGATAAACTGATTGAAACACACTCTTATTTGTCACAAAAAAAAACATTGATGAAGTTTGGTTCTGTTATTGAAAATGTGACCAAATCTACTGAGTCAAAATATACATACAGCAAAGCTAATAAATATATGGTCACATGTCCTTTGGCCATTTTCACTAAAAGTCATTCCGGAAACTTCTACTGAATCTTTGACTAGTGTTCTGGACAGAACCGATGAATGAAATTAAATAACTTTCACATTAAAATAATGTTTGGGCACATGTTGAAGCACAGCTGTACTGTCCTACAAAATAAAAAGGCAGTAACTGCATTTTTTTTTTTTGCAAAAATTAGTTATTGTGTTTTTTTCCAACATTCAAATCATTCTTTGCCATGAAATAAAATATTTCATCTCAAATGTCCCTGGTGAGTATTTGTACAGTAACTGCAGAAAGTACTAGTAAAATAAAACACAAAGACAATAAAAACCATTACTGTGTTCTTAACAATGTCCAGTTAAGACCCTGTCCCAAGTTTACAGTCAATCACTGTATTAGACTGAAACACATGATGGAATTAATGTATTTACTGGACTATAAGGTGAACTGGACTATAAGGTGGACTGGACTATAAGGTGGACTAGACTATAAGGTGGACTAGACTATATGGTGGACTAGATTATAAGGTGAACTGGTCTATAAGGTGGACTGGACTATAAGGTGGACTGGTCTATAAGGTTAACTGGACTATAAGGTGGACTGGACTATAAGGTGGACTGGGCTATAAGGTGGACTGGACTGTAAGGTGGACTGGACTGTAAGGTGAACTGGACTGTAAGGTGAACTGGACTATAAGGTGAACTGGACTATAAGGTGAACTGGACTATAAGGTGGACTGGACTATAAGGTGGACTGGACTATAAGGTGAACTGGACTATAAGGTGGACTGGACTATAAGGTGAACTGGACTATAAGGTGGACTGGACTATAAGGTGGACTGGACTATAAGGTGAACTGGACTATAAGGTGAACTGGACTATAAAGTGGACTGGACTATAAGGTGAACTGGACTATAAGGTGGACTGGACTATAAGGTGGACTGGACTATAAGGTGAACTGGACTATAAGGTGAACTGGACTATAAGGTGAACTGGACTATAAGGTGGACTGGACTATAAGGTGAACTGGACTATAAGGTGAACTGGACTATAAGGTGGACTGGACTATAAGGTGAACTATCAATGAATAGTTTTCATGAAGATTATTCATATGTAAAAAAGAGATGGGATAAAAAAGACAAAATTACGAGATTTAAAAAAAAAATCTAAATTATGAGATAACTAGTCTCCATTCCCAGTCACTAATCAGTACCAGTATTAATCCATATATCAATCCCACTGTGTTTTTTGTAGAACTAGTTAATATACAGTAACGATAACTGCCTTATGGTCAATTATCAACAACTACTGGGACTGAACAACAACACAACTTTAATATCATTTTTCTTAGTTTAGTGTCTGTACAGTTACTGACTTCATACTTTGTAGAACAGTGTAGATATTTTTTAATAAATAAAACACCAGGACAACTTTTCTACTGTCTTACCATGTCCGGAGCTGTCTGCATTCCTGTAGAACCTAAAATAAAACTAACCAAAGTTACACAACAACTCAAAATTATCTCCGAATAAAAACAAATATATTCTACTTTGACAACATTTGCACTAAATATCTGACTTTACTCTAAAACTAACATGTGATATGCACTGAAAAACGATATGAATCCTTCCGCGTTGCTTCACTTACATCACTTCCTGTTTATGAATTTCCCAGCAGCCTTTGCGTCGCAGAAGATGGACCCACTCATTATAAAATGGCGGCGCCCTGTGGACACTGTGCGAGTTTGCAACAACAATATGAGAGAAGAAATGAATATTTTTCTAGTCTTTTCTCTTTTTTTTAATAAGAGGATTAATTGTCGTAGTTTTTTCGATGAAATATTTAATCAGTTCAGTCACAGGGTTAATGTGGATTTATTTTGATTAATCGTGATTAAATATAGACATTTTAAACTCTTCTAAAATTCAGAAAAACACCAAAAATGTGATAAAATATATATTAAAAAAAACTATGCAAAAATATGAATTAAATAAAACATGTTTATTCAACACTTTACATTTAATTGTATTCAATTTCTTTACTAAAAGGGGAATTATTCTAAGTGGAAAAACATGATTCCAACCTTTAATTTATTTATATGTCATTTCATTTATTTATTTTGACATACTACAGCATACAATCACAGAAGTCATTAAAAAAAGAGTCCCACAGTACATCTTTGCCAGGAAGAGACAAGAAACCCTCAACGGGCTCAGAAAAGGCCTCCACCTACAACACATTCTGACGATTTAAATTTCCATTCTCACATAACCATACCATTTTTACATACTCTATTATACAAAAATATAAGTGTTTAATGTTTAATCCCCATCCAAGTGTCTCAGTATTACAGATTAAATAGATTGTTGTGCGTAACCTGAAACAGTGGATTGCATTATTTTACATACATACCTTTATTCAAAGTGAGAGAGAAAAGAAAATGTAGCACTTTTTGTAATACTAATGTAAAAAATAAAATAAAATTAAATAAAATTAAATTAAATTAAATTAAATTAAATTAAATTAAATTAAATTAAATTAAATTAAATTAAATTAAATTAAATTAAATTAAATTTAATTTAATTTAATTTAATTTATTTAATTTAATTTAATTTAAAAAAAATTAAATAAAAAATAATAATAATTTACTTTGCGGTTATGTCCTTGGCAAAACATTAAGTTATTGTTTAGTGATCAATTTACACCACCTTGTGTACTGTTATCCCAAAATTGTATATATAAATACATATATACATATACATAAACACATATACAGACGTACATACACCTCCATATGATTGTGTAATTTGTGTCTAAGTGCATTAAAAAGCAGAAGCTGGTAAAGTTGCCAAAAACTGACGACCAGTTCTGACTCCATCTAACTCCTACTGAAGCTATTATATGTCATTTCATTAACTTTTAACAAATCTCTTAAGTTTATCTAAGTCCTTGTTGTTTTAATTGTATCTTGCCTTTGTCTTTTTGTGCTGTAATATGATGTCATGTGTATGTCAATTATTTTTTTATTTATTGGTCGATATTTTTATTACTTTATTTGCCATTATTTTTTCTTTATTTAGTTTCTCATATTGTCAGTATTGTTCATTCCACCTTATCTCCTGATGTAATTCTGCATCTCTTTTCTGTATGTCCTAATAAAATGAATAAAAAAAATAAATAAAAAGTGAGAGGCATTTGAGTCTGCTGGAAATAAAGACGACGAAGAATAAGTAAATAATAACAATAATAAAAGAGTGTGTGCGACAGATCAGAATGCTGTTTTTTTTTTCCTACACACATAGTATATGTTTATGTCTATGTTTTATTTTACCTTTAGCTGAAGTCTCCGTCCCTTCCAGGAGGCTCATGGGGCCTAAGATCAGAAAATTAATGAATGTTTTTTTTGTATCTAACATAAACAAACATCTAAAAAACCCGACAACAAAGACAATCCATAAAATTAATGGATAAAAAAATAAATAATTGATTTGATTTGAATGATTTATTTTGAACATGTGCAAAGTGCAACAATAATCAATACAACAATAATAATAATAACAATGACATGTCCGAAAAGGAGTAGGATGAAGCATAAGTTTATTTAATTCTACCCCTTCTTCACTTCAACAATAACCTAAATTCATCTTATAGTAATATAGTGCATAGTACAAAAATGATGATAAATAATAAAAATAATAACAATAAGAATAATAAATAACTGAAGTACTAAACATACGAAAAACAAACAAAAACAAACAAAAAAAACCAAACTAAAAACAAATGAGCAGATAGGAAAGTAGGTAACAAATAGAGTTTTTTTTGTTGTTTATTGTTTTCTTTTTTCCTCCCTTCCTTCTTCTTCTTTTCCCTTTTTTTTCTTTCCTTTTTCTAAGTTGTCTGCATTTTGCTCTTATTTTATTCATTTTATTTTTCTATTCTATTATTTTTCTATTATTAATTAATAAAAATAACAACGTAAATCAATAAAATAAAAATAATCCAATTATTACTTCCTGGGGTTAGATTAAAAGACAAAGAAAATAACAAACTATAAAGGCGTTCATCATTCTTAGATTTGACTTTTTCTAAAGAGTCCAAAAAGATAAATTCCTACAAACAAAACCTGTACATAAGGTGTGACGGACAGGAATTTACATTTATGAATAAAGTATTTAGCAAATATAATGATATTTTTTTACTATAAATTCTGTTTTTTTATCCTCCAAGACGACAACAAATTAAATATTATCATAACTTAGGGGTGTCAAAGACAAATGATTTTCCAAGAGCCATTGATAAAGAATTTTCCAGAATCTATCAGTGATGTTACATGAGAAAAAAATGTGTCTCTGAGCTTTAATGTTATTTTTACAAAATGTTCATTCATTAACATCAACATTAAATCTAAGGTACAATAGCTCTTTACACAGATAAATAGAATTCATTGTTTTAAAGTGCACTTCTTTAGCTTTTGGTGGAATAGAACATTTCATGCATCAATCGTGAAACATCCTTTGGAAAGTAATGATCTTTGAAAATTATTTTAGCTATATTTATCAGCTGAAAAAAGACAATCTTGAATAAACAAAGTTTAGATTCAGGGTATTGGTGATTCCTGAACTAAATATCATTTGATTGTAGTTATAAGAGCTTGAGGTATCGCTTTAACCCAGGGGCGATTCTAGCATGTAACCTTTAGGGGGGCTCAGCCCCCAGTGCTGACAGTAGCACCTGTCTTAAACGAAAGAGTTGAATCCATTTCTAAACTTTTTTTCTTTTAATTGACCAATAAATTATCATCTACCATCCACAAGCACTGAAATAAAGATTTATCTTACAAACTTACCAGTTCCATGTCAATGTATAAACTTATTGGATGAGAAACAAATGTTCTGGTTCTGGGATGTTCTGGTGAAGTGTGGTGGTGATAAGGTGGCAAGAAAAACAAATACCCATAGACCACTAGGCTGTTTGTGGTTAGCTGCTACTGTGTTAGCTCACTGCTACTGTGTTAGCTCACTGCTACTGTGTTAGTTCACTGCTACTGTGTTAGCTCACTGCTACTGTGTTAGCTCACTGCTACTGTGTTAGCTCACTGCTACTGTGTTAGCTCACTGTTACTGTGTTAGCTCACTGTTACTGTGTTAGCTCACTGTTACTGTGTTAGCTCACTGCTACTGTGTTAGCTCACTGTTACTGTGTTAGCTCACTGTTACTGTGTTAGCTCACTGCTACTGTGTTAGCTCACTGTTACTGTGTTAGCTCACTGTTACTGTGTTAGCTCACTGCTACTGTGTTAGCTCACTGCTACTGTGTTAACTCACTGCTACTGTGTTAGCTCACTGCTACTGTGTTAGCTCACTGTTACTGTGTTAGCTCACTGCTACTGTGTTAGCTCACTGCTACTGTGTTAGCTCACTGCAGGTCAACTCCTGGTCTACTCACACACATAGGTACTCAAATGTAATAATTCCTCTAAAGCAGGCAGGGGTAAATGTAACATTTAATTTATTCACTATTTAATAATAACCGGTGTCTGGATAAAATTCATACAAGAAAAATGTACAGATGAATAATATACTGTTCAAATATAAATAAACATCCATACTAACTCTTAAAGGTCTTTGATTTGGTCTAATTATGATTCAAACTAGCCAGACATTATGAAGACCAGGTCTTAGCCCAGAGGGGGGTCTGGGGGGCCTCCCCCAAAGAAAAACAGATTTATTAAATGTAATGTTCTGTATTTTAGTGCATGTTAAGGTGACCTGTTTGACAAATGCTAACCTCATGACATAGATATAGAACACTATACAGTATATCAGTATGTTAGCATGTTAGCATGTTAGCATGTCCAGCCTCAGGTGCCACAGGCACCATCTTGGTACAAGGTCCATATGTTTGTCACACTATCAGGGAAGATATTGTCAAGTGATGATCAGGTAAGAAGTGTTACCCCCATATAAAGATGGCACTGATTAAAGTGAAACATTCATTCTAATTGACAGAGATAGTTAATGTAATGTGTTCTATATCTGTGACCCTGTGACATGAAGAGAAACATTTTTAAATGAAAACACTGAAAGGTTTCATTAAACAAAGTTTCCTTGTGGGAAAAAAGGAAACTTTGTTTAATGGAAAGAAACTGTAAATGAGTCCATATTTAATGAACATATTTAACACTGAGTAAATATTAACACAATATTATAAATAAAATAAGAGAATGTAGAAATGTAAACTAATGATCAGGGTTAGAATAGTTTGGATTTTTTATTATAGTTTTGTTTTAGTTAGTTTGGACTTTTTTCCTCTAATTCATTTAGTTTTAATGTGTGTTTTGAGCAGGTTTGATAGTTTTCTTCTGAATGTTTGGTTTTAGTTTTTTCATATATTTTATTTTCCTCACCATCCTATTCAAAGAAAAGTGAGGTGTGGGTCAACTGGGTCAGGTGGAGGTGGGTTATTGACTGAGCAGAGACATAAACATATAGACAGTATGATGGAGAAACTCCCTATAGCAGGTTGGGGGGGGGGGGGGTCGAGTCAATCTGGGTTTGATGTAGGATTGGTGCCCAAATATCAGTTGTAATATGTGTTGTTTGGAGCTGAGTACACGGGTGACTTTTTTTTGCCAAGATAAAAAAAAAAAAAAGATCCGGCTGATTTGTTTGTGAGTAAAACATGTTAATAATTTGGACTACACACCTGGCGCACATGTGACGTCACCACAGACTCCACACCACAACTGAGCGGAGTGTGACGTCATATGTGCGACACTAGTCTCTTACTAAACTCACATAAAACCTAACGTCATGTTTGGTTCCCATCATAAACAGGTGGTCTGTCTATGACACATCAGATATTTATTATTAATCACTATTATATGTCAATTTCAGAACATTTGTCAAACGGAATCAGAATTAGCTTGACTCGCTCCATATGGAGCCGAAGTGACGCGATTCTATTTCTGGTCGATTTCCAGGCAATGGGACCAAAGTGCCGTAAAAAAATAAATGCGAGTCAATGAAGGGATAAAAGTAATTTTCTGGTCCTGTTTGAAATGTGTTACTGTTTTCATATATGATGTGTGTGAATTTTAAACATACATTTTCACATTGAGAAAGCACTCACTTTGGACAGGCATCCAAAGTTACTTTTTTTAAATGTTTTATTAAATATATACATACAATATACATAGACTCGTATGGAGGCAAAATTATATAACATCTTTTACCATAAGTCTTAACATAAGAACATACAAACTTCAAAAAAGAAAAGAAAAAGAAAATGTCTTCACAAGGCATATGTCCTATTTTCATATATATTTTTTACAAGGGTACATAAACAGTTATTGCATTACAAATCTCCATTTTTTCATATTTCCTTCTCAATACTGACAAAGAATTGTGAAAAGACTGAAGTTCAGCTTTAAATATAATAATAGAGGGTGTTTTATTTTGCCATTTGACTTTATGTATGTGATATTTTCTCATAATAATGATAATATTACACACCTCAAGAACAGGCATCCAAAGTTACGTTAGGTTTTATGTGAGAGTAAATAATGGACTGAACAACAGAGTCATAACCATCAATAGAAAATCATTATTTATTCCAAACTGCTATGATAAAGGAATTGTTTTTATAGCTGATATTTTAGATGACCAGGGACATTTGTTATGTTTTGCAGACTTTATTAATAAGTTTAATGTTGAAACTTCTGTAAGAGAATACACTAAAGTGTGCAAAGCAATTCCCGTTGTTCTGCTTAAATTGTACAGCACTCAAACAGAATGACAATATCTCTCCCGAAATTATGTTTAGATCAAGTGACATTAAATGATAAGAAGTGCAATAATCGAAAATTAAATAAATTGTTGAAAAATAAATTATTTCATAGATATGATGTAACAATTAAAAAATATACAAATGAAGGCAAACTAATGGAAATAACTAAGTTAAATAAATATATGAAATGGCCCATTCCACCTGAAATAAAAGAAATGCAATTTAAAATGATAAATAACTATTATCCAGTTGTAGTAACGTTAAATAAAAGATTTGGATTTGAGATGGACTCATGTGTTTTCTGCTCAGAGGAAGAAGAAACAGTAGAACATTTATTTTTTCAATGTAAAATAACGAAACATTTTTAGACTGAAGTAGCAAAATGGATTAAAATAGATGAAATGGCTCAATTAAAATGGGAGGAAGTAATATTTGTTATAGAAAATGTGACAAAAGATGTTCTTGAGGTGTGTAATATTATCATTATTATGGGAAAATATCACATACATAAAGTCAAATGGCAAAATAAAACACCCTCTATTATTATATTTAAAGCTGAACTTCAGTCTTTTCACAATTCTTTGTCAGTATTGAGAAGTAAATATGAAAAAATTTAGAAGATTTGTAATGCAATAACTGTTTATGTACCCTTGTAAAATATATATATGAAAATAGGACATATGCCTTGTAAAGACATTTTCTTTTTCTTTTCTTTTTTGAAGTTTGTATGTTCTTATGTTAAGACTTATGGTAAAAGATGTTATATAATTTTGCCTCCATACGAGTGTATGTATATTGTATATATATATATTTAATAAAAAATAAAAAAATAAATAAATTCCGAATTTAGGCCCAGTGGACCGACCGGAAAGGGGCGGAGACTTAGGCTCCCTATTCACTCTCATTCAATTTTTTGTGAGCTCAGCACCCATGGACCGGAAGAATGCAGAATGCAGCTTGTTTTAGTTCCCGGAAGTCCCACCCTCTTGTGTGTTTTTTTTTTCCTTCGTCCAACTTCATTCTACGGGATGTTTGTGTGTGAGTTCGGACACGTGTTCTCATCTTGTGAAACTTCTAAAGAGTTTGAGCTCAAAACTACTCACGTGTGTTTTCTCCAGGATATTCCGCTGAAGTTAGCCGGTACCGGAACTCCTGACGCTCGTGCAGTGAAGAGGAAACGAACAGTCACACACGTGAGTTTGGATGGATTTCTTTTTCAGTCCTCGCGCCACTGTTTTGAAAACAGCATACGTCATACATATACTATACTCATACTAATATACACACAAGCTACTAACTCAGTGATTGGACAGTATGCAAAAGTCTAAAGTGTTTAGACTGTAACATTACCCATAATGCATTACACTCCGATCCAGGGTGAAACTTGGATATGATAGAAGCTCTAAACTCTTTAAATACATCGGTTTATTTTAAACTAGGTGAGAAAGTGCATATTTAGATGCAGAATGTGGCGTTTATTTATCTAAATACCACCTATTTATAATGTTGATAGGAGGAATTCGGCAAAACGCGAGCTAACCGCAAGTGAGCAACGCACTTCCGGCTATTTCACAAAATAAAATTTCCCTTATACAAAAAAACCCCCACACTGATAAACGTGGGCTTTTACTTTGTAAACAAGAAGCGAAGCTGCACACTACTATTCTAGCTGTAATTTAAACCAAAAACAGTTTAATCAGTTTTTTTATGTTAACCAATAAAAAATCCCAATGTAATATTTGTGATAATTTCTTTTATCTTTATTTATATGACACTTTAGAGCAGTGTTTCCCAACCCTGGTGCTCGAGGCACATTATCCTGCATGTTTTAGATGTTTCTCTGTTCAACCACACCTGATTAAAATGATCAGCCTTTCATCCAGCTCTGACCGTCAGGTGTGTTCAAAGAGGGAAACATCTAAAACATGCAGGATAGTGTGCCTCGAGGACCAGGGTTGGGAAACATTTCTGTAGAGGTCTGTCCTCTTCTAGAATATTTTAGAGTAGACCAGGGGCGCTCATGCCTGGTCGTCGAGAGCCACTATCCTGCATGTTTTAGGCCCAATCTGCATGGACATGAATTTGTGTGAAACCAACGGATTGGCCTTTTGTCAAAATGGGACTTGTGTCATGGGTCCCCCCCAAAACCATATCTTTGGAAATCAGGTCCCAGAGTGGGAAGATCTATAGACGGTGCCATTTCCGCACCCATCTGGACGAGTAAAACACATGTGTTCACACCCATGTCATGACCATATGACCGAAAAAAAAAATGCAGCCATGCACCCGTAGCATTCATTCTGGTCACAGACAGTAACAATAGTGAACAACAGTAGCAGTGGTGTTATTGTTGTTGTTGTTGTTTGTGTTCGGCGTGTGTCACACCGGTAGAAAAAGGATGTGGGTGCATGTGCATATCTGGTGGGACTGGCTTACAGCGCTCACAGGGGCGTTTCATGTGAATTGCATAATTTTCAGCAGCGTTTCATCTCCATGCTGACGCAGATTTTTTACTGAAACATTTAGATTTTTACATAATATCTTTCTGACATGATCGGATCACGGCCCCCCACGTCAGCCCTTTATTCCACAAAGGGCAGGTGTGGCTGCAGGCTTTTGTTCCAACCACCAGACTTGAATCAATGAATGTGAACTCTTGGAACAAAAACCTGCAGCCATACCGGCCCTTTGTGGAAGAGTTCTCTACACTCAGTTCTCTACAGGGCTCTACACTAACTTTTTTTTCCAGGAGCACACGTGCCCCTAAGTTAAAAAATTTAGGAGCACACAAAAAAAAAATAGGGGCACAAGTAGTTTTTAGTTTTAAATGTTTATTTATTTACAGTGCAGTACTTACGCACAGATACCAACATTGTTGAATGACTGCTGTCATTTGTGTTAATTTAGAGCAGACCATAACATAACTTTGTATTATGGGATGTTTTGTCCTTTGATACATTTTAGAACGTTGTATTGGCTGCCTTGTTATTAGATCCATTTTAGAATGATTAACCCTTTAACTCCTGAGACTGAGACACAGTTAAAAATAAAATAAGCAACACAATGAACAAAAAACAGTCAAAGTGATCATATAGCACGTGTTATGGAACGCGTGCCATTGCGCGCACCAGTGCGCGTACCAGAACGCGTTCTGTAACGCGTGATATAATAAAGACAACGCGTGGTTATGTGAACACTTTGGCTTTTGCCATAATTAGCTCCTCAGCTCTGTGTGCCTTATTGTGTGCTACAAGAAGCACTCGCACATGTGCCACTGTTTTGTTTTCCTCGTTCGCACGCTGAAATATTTGGTCGCAAATGCGAGTGAAATGGGCGCACTGTAGAGCCCTGGTTTGGAGACCCCTGTTTTAGATGTAAGCCCTCATCTAACACACCTGATTCAAATGATCAGCCAGTCATCCAGGTCTGAAGATGACCATCAGGTGTGTTCAAAGAGGGAAACATCTAAAACATGCAGGACAGTAGCTTTTAAGGACCAGGACCAGGCACCACTGGAGTAGACCCCCTTCTACTGGGACCACTACACCAATGATTGTGATGAATAACAAAGACTATGGCCTTTACTTTTTGTTTAAGCCCCACTCCACCCCCTTCAGCTTTCTCATGCAGAAGGTCCCCTGGGGGGTGGTCCCACCCCCTGTTGACAAACCCTACTGGAGGGTCTTAAATTCATGTGTGCTGTTTGTTCCACTTGCAGATTTTCTTCCTCAGTGGATGAGAGCCGTCATACAGACCTTCTGTAGAATCTGCTGGGTCACAGATTGGATGTTTAGGACTGAAGAGGTTTTCACAGGTCAGCAGAGGTGGTTAAAGTACTCACATTCTGTACTTATGAAGAAGTACAGCTACGTATGTGAAAAAATACTCTGGTAAAAGTAGATGTACTGATTCAACCTGTTTAAAAACCTATATTTTGGAAACAACTATTTTTTTTGTTATCTTATTTTTGGTTTTATTTTGAAAAACAAATGAATGAATGCCACATGGATTAATCTGGTTTGAAAGAGATGTGTGTGTTCTGTTCCATTCCATTGCATTTCACTGAACACCTTCTATTTCTGTGTGTGTTGATGTAGAGAGAAGACAAAGGTGGATTTGGACTTAAACCCAAAAGTCGTGTCTGGACAAAGATCACCTGATTCCAGCAAACATGGATAGAAAACCCACCTGTGACCAGTGTGGAAAGACCTTCAGCACAACATGGGGCTTAAAAATCCACAAACACATCCACACTGGAGAAAAACCATATGTGTGTGACCAGTGTGGAAAGACTTTGACCACTGCAGAAAGACTAAAACTGCACCATCGCATCCACACTGGAGAGAAACCATACAGTTGTGACCAGTGTGGAAAGACTTTCACCTCAGCACAAGCCCTAAAAAGACATCAACACAACCATGCTGGGGAAAAGCAATATGACTGTGACCAGTGTGGAAGGACTTTCACCACTGCAGAAAGACTAAAACGCCACTATCGCGTCCACACTGGAGAAAGTCTACATACGTGTGACCAGTGTGGAAAGACTTTCAGCCAAGCAGCTTACGTAAAAATTCATAAACGTATCCACACTGGAGAAAGGCTATATATGTGTGACCAGTGTGGAAAGACTTTCCTCCAAGCAGGTGACCTAAAAAACCACCAACATGTCCACACTGGAGAAAGGCCTTATGTGTGTGACCAGTGTGGAAAGTCTTATACCCAAGCAGGGAAACTAAAAATTCACCAACGCATCCACACGGGAGAAAAGCCATATATGTGTGACCAGTGTGGAAAGACTTTCACCCAAGCAACGAAACTAAAACACCACCAACACCCCCCCACTAGAGAAAAGTCCTATATGTGTGAGCAGTGTGGAAAGACTTTTGCTCTACCCTGTTCCCTAAAATTACACAAATACACCCACGGGGGAGGAAGCCCGTATGAGTGTCAGCAGTGTGGAAAGACTTTCACCAGAAAGGCCGACTTAAAACGTCACCAACTCGTACACATTGGAGAAAAACCACATAAGTGTGACCAGTGTTGGAAGACTTTTCCCCTCAAAAGGAACTTGGAAATCCACCAACGCATCCACAGGGGAGAAAGACCATATGAGTGCGACCAGTGTGGGAAGAGTTTCACCACAACCGACAGTCTTAAAAAACACCAAAGCATCCACACTGAACGGAAGACATACAGTTGTGACCAGTGTGGAAAGACTTTTCTCATAAAATTTTCCCTAGAACGGCACCAATTCTTCCACATTTGAGAATAGTCATATGGGTGTGACCAGTGTGGGAAGACTTTGATCAAAACAAGTGACCAGGGTTCCCGTATGGTCTTAAAAAAGCCCAAAATTCAGAAACTTACATTTTAGGCCTTAAAATGTCTTAAAAACATCCATATTTTTATCCCGGGTCTAAATTTTAATTTACTTAAGTCTTACTTTTTTGTTTTTTTTACATCCACTCCATCCATTCTGAGAGAAGTGTCTGTAGAAGAAAAAAAGTGCCTGTTGTTGTTTCTACTGTCAGCTGATGAAAACTAATTACCGTATTTTTCCTACTATAAGACACACAGGATTATAAGGCACATGAAGCAAAGTAAAAATGAGATAAAAAGTTACGATTATGAAATTAAAAGCCAAAATAATTAGATCAGTGGTTCTTAACCTGGGTTCGATCAAATCCTAGGGGTTCGGTGAGTCGGTCTCAGGGGTGCGGTGTAGCCTCCGCCGCACAGGTCCACCCCTCAGTCTAGTCTGCAGTTAGTGGACACAGTCATTGAAAGCGTCCTGCTCTGGGATTTCCTACCGGTCCGCTTTGAGAGCACTGGTTTATGCAGCAGAGTGAGACCTCCTTCTCAGTCGGGACCACACACCGGAATTAGCCCGTTATCTCCCGAGCGCCGATCCAGACAAATAAACTCCTGCGGCCGTCGATCTAAAGGACACACGACGTGGCGGCGGGAACTGGTACTTTTACCCACGGTGATGACACGTTGTAAAACGGCTGTAAAGGAGTGGATGCGCTGGCAGCGTATCACTTCCTGTTTAACACCTTAAAGAAATGGGCTCTGAATTGGAGGGACTTCTTTACCATTCGAATGTTCGGTGGTTATTTCAGGAACAGGTGCTGAATCGTGTTTTTGCAAGAGCACCAACATTGTCATGCACATTGTTCATTCTCATGTTAGCAGACATGGCTGATATATTTGTAGCTCTCGATCATCTAAATCAGCAGACGCAGGGTGCACCTTTAAAAAAAAATATTTTATTTTTTACGAAAGAAGGGTTCGGTGAATGAGCAGATGAAAGTGGTGGGGTTTGGTGCCTCCAACAAAGTTAAGAACCACTGAATTAGAATTAGAAAATATTGATAGAAAAGGTCAAAATTCCAAGCCACTAAGCTCAACCACCATTAATCCATATACACTGTGGTTTTTGGAGAAAACTTTTTTTTTTTAAAGTGAGGACAGGACCTGGTTTCTATGGCGATGTAACTTCTCATTGACTTTGTGAACTTTAATCAGTAACTTCTTTAATTAACTGTGTTGCTGTTTGAGGTTGACACAGTTGGATTTACATCAGTTAGAAACAATATAATAATAATGGATTAGATTTCTATAGCGCTTTTCAAGGCACCCAAAGTGCTTCACATTAGTGTTCCATTATTCATTCACTCTCACAAGCTCCCTCTGGTGGTGGTAAACTACATATGTAGTCACAGTTGCCCTGGGGCAGACTGACAGAAGCGTGGCTGCCATTTCGCGCCTACGGCCCCTCTGACCACCACCCAACATTCATACTCATTCATACACCAGTGTGAGTGACACTGGAGGCAAGGAGGGTAAAGTGTCTTGCCCAAGGACACAACGGACTGACTAGGACAGAGCGGGAATCGAACCGCCAACCCTTCGGTCAATGGACGACCCGCTCTCCCAACTGAGCCATATGATGGACATAATCAGGTGGAGACAGAACGACTGCTTTAGTCCCAAACTGAGACCAACAACGTTCCACTGGAGGAGGACGTCTGTTGAGCAGAACGTTCACCGACACCAAAGGACACGTCACTAGAGATGTCCTGATCTGATTTAAAAAAAAAAAAAATGTGTTGAGAACAAATGTGTCCGTCCATCATTAAAGCAGTGGTTCAGTCACAGCAGTTTTTTTAACTTTAGCCTCAAATACGTTATATGGGTCAAAATGATTGAATGTTTATTGATAAAATCCCAGTAAAATGTCTCCTGAACACTTCTAACTATGAGTGTTTGTTAAATTCCTAGCGTAACTTCTTCAAATCATGTCTTTTTAGGAAGAACAACAACTGACTCTGACAGTAATTAAGTCTAAAACTAAGACAAATCGACTCCAAACACGACTTTCCTTGGCGCTGGCGTTAGGTATTTCCCCGTCATGTTTGGTACCGTTGGAAAGATGGGGATTCCCTCTAGACAACCCTTAAATAGAAATCTACAGAATTATAGATTTGAACCAATGGGAGGCCTCAGAACAAAGCCTTCTGCACTAAACTAAAGCCCTTGTTGCTATGGCGATGTTGAAAAACAGCCTCTGATTGGTTGAATTAGTGTCACACAAACATTTTTAATAAACTTTAACATAAATGTAAAATATTAATTTATTAAATTTGACCAAAGTGACTGGTTTTTTGCTGGAGGGTCACATATAAGAAAATAAAAACATGTTCAAGTTGTATCTAACAGTTGTTTTTTTTTTATTATTCAAATAAAAGTATGTCTATCCAACATAACTATTTTTTTTTCTTCACTTCATACGACATTGGATCAGAAATAGAAGTAAAGTTTATTATTAGTGCTACACCACAAAATAACCATGTAAATAAAAGGAATGTGCAGAATAGTGCCAATAAAATATAATTATTTTAGTTTCTATATTTTTATTTCAAAGAGGTAGTAGCTGGATTACAGAAGTGTAAAAGTACTACATTACTGTACTGAAGTAGATTTTATAAGTATCTGTACTTTACTGGAGTATTTATTTTTCTGGAAACTTTGGATTTTTACTCCCTACATGTTTGTATAAATATATGTACTTTATACTCTTTACATTCATATAAATATATGTACTTTATACTCTTTACATTTATATAAATATATGTACTTTATACTCTTTATATTTATATAAATATATGTACTTTATACTCTTTACATTCATATAAATATATGTACTTTATACTCTTTACATTTATATAAATATATGTACTTTATACTCTTTACATTCATATAAATATATGTACTTTATACTCTTTACATTTATATAAATATATGTACTTTATACTCTTTACATTAATATAAATATATGTACTTTATACTCTTTACATTTATATAAATATATGTACTTTATACTCTTTACATTTATATAAATATATGTACTTTATACTCTTTACATTAATATAAATATATGTACTTTATACTCTTTACATTTATATAAATATATGTACTTTATACTCTTTATATTTATATAAATATATGTACTTTATACTCTTTATATTTATATAAATATATGTACTTTATATTTCTTACATTCTGAGAATAGACTCATTACTTTTTCAAACTAAACAGATGTGACAGTAGACAAAATAGTCACTTCAGAGAGAAAATCAGTGGAGGAGAGAAACTATATATTATAGTTATGACTATTATTTGATCATTTTGACTTTTTATTTGATAATTGTGACTTTTCTTCTCCTATTTTTCCTAAATTTCCTTTCCATATCTATAAAACGGAGTAACAGTGACTCAATCAAACACATAATCTACACAATAACCCCCTTTAAACGCTTTATTTTAGATACTTTTTAAAGTTTTCTGATGTTATTTTCTGAAGTATTATTACATTCATGACCAAAAAAAGCTTTTTTACTTTTATACTTTATTATAATCTTTTTTTTTTAAAAACTTAAGTAAAAGAGTTGAATCAGTACTTCTACTTTTACCAGAGTACTTTTTCCACACAAGTAGCTGTACTTCAGAGGTGTTGTTTCCTCCCTAACATGTTCCTACACTGCCCCCTTCTGTCTGTTTGCTGCAATGACACCCACAGACAGTGTTCAGTCACACTGGGACACTTCACTCACAACTAGAGGATGACAATAGCTGTGTTTTCATTACAGTTTTTCCTTATTCCTAAAAGTTTTTTCTGCTTGAACGTGTTTCAATTGACTGTTGTTCTCGGCAGGAGTGTCTTAACTCTCGTGAAATATCATCTCACGAGATTTCACTGCTGTGACTTTCGGAACTTCAGATGGGCCATGATCACCCTGATAGTGTTAGAGTGAATGAATTGGCTAATTCTGTGGTCAATAAAAGTCCTTGGCGAACTCTTTAAAGACATTAATATGTCAAACAAATCAACTGACTCACATTATAAGGGTCTGTACATGTGGTCCCTACATTTTCAGGCCGAAATATTCAGTGGAAATATGCTTTAGATGTGTTTAAATGACAACGGCGAACTAGCATGTAATAGCATTAGCATGAATGAATCGGCTAATTGTCTTTTAAATGAAAGTCCATGGTAAACTCTTTAAAGGCACTAATATATCAAATACCATCTGCTTAATATTATAGGGGTCTGTACATGTAGTCCCTACATTGTCAAGATATTAAGTTAAAATATGCTTTAGATGTGTTTAAATGACAACAGCGATTTAGCATGTAATAGCATTAGCACAAATGAATCAGCTAATTATCTCTTCGGTAAAAGTCTCTGGTGAACTCTTTTAAATACACTAACATGTCAAACTAACTAGCTGGTTAAGGTTATAAGGGTCTGTAAATGTGGTTCTTACATTGTCAGGTCACAATATTAAATGGAAATATGCTCAGCACTTAACAACAAATGATAAATGTATGTAGTGTTTTTTTTACACAGTTCTTGCACTTGACACTTTACAGAACATATAATATATTTATTTGTAAATAACAAAAATACTACTTAAATATTCAAAGACTAACAGATAATCAATTGAAACCTTCACTGTGTCTACTGGAGGAATCGCGTCCCAACAGCTAATGGTTGTCATGGTTACAGCGACTGCGGCTGCCATTTTTTACACTGAGAGAAGTGATCATGTGACCATGTACGTCACATCCGGTGACACATAAATGCGGAAAAAGTATTTTCATTGCGTTTTTTGCGATATATTAGAATATGGAAATGTCTGAAAAAACACCTCATGAAAGTGTGAAAACATTTTATCGATATTTGGGAGGTTTTTTCGGGTGTTTTCATTTCCAGTTTTTGCGCATTTCCAGCTACAGTTAACTCATGCATTTATGAGTATAGATTACCCCAGAAATGTTGCAAAGTCTGGTGGTAAAAAAAAGCCCATCGGTGGCCCACCAAGTCAAAAATAAATAAATAATTATAATAATTAAAATAAAATGCAGAAAAAATTAATCGACTAAAAATATGGAATTATATCCACTATATGTTAATGTACAACATTTATTAACAACAAAAAATGCACACTTTTAATAATGAATGAATAAATAAATAAATTTGAATGACATTTGATTATTGATTATTATGTATTTAATAAAAAAAACATGTCAAGGAAGTGTCAAGTACAGTACAAACCAAATTACAAAATGTGAAACACAAATTTACAAGTAATGTAACAAAGTTGTTTGTGGATTTTTGGGCTGTAGAATTTGTAGTCAAATTTCACCAACAGGTCCTCTATTATTGGAAAATGATATTCAAACATAATTTCTCATCTCATAATACTCTGATTTGGAATAATTGATAAATTTTAATAAAAACATAAGTCTTTTTTACTACAAAGAATGGTTAGACCAGGGTATCTGGTCGATCCTACACTCATTGGATGACAAAGACATTAGATTAGACTTAAACTGTAGAAGATAATTATTTAATGATGTGGTTAAAGCAATACCTCCAGCTCTTATAGCTACAGTCAAAGGATATTTAGTTTATGAATCAACAATAGCTTGAATGTACCCTTTATTTATTCAAGATTGTCTTTTTTCAACTGATAAATGTAGCAAAAATAATTGTCTAAGATCATTACTAGGATGTTGCCCATCACCCTTAAAAAGACGATATATAATGGAAAGATACACGACTGCTGCAGCTATTGTTAAGACAAAGAGATGGAATTATTATTATATTTTTTCCACTGAAAGCTAAAGAAGTTAACTTTAAGACAATGAATTATATTTATCCATGTAAAGAACTATTGTGCCTTAGATTTAATGTTAATGTTAATGAATGAACATTTTGTAAAAATAACATTAAATCTCAGGAACACATTTTTTTCTTATTTAACATCGCTGATAGATTCTGGAAAACTCTTTATCAATGGTTCTTGGAAAATAATTTGTCTTTGTCGCCCCTAAGTTATGATAATATTTAATTTGGTGTTGTCTTGGAGGATTTCTAGTAAACAATATCATTATACTTACCAAATACTTTAATTATATTTTTTAACCATTAATTTTATAGATTGTCTTTGTTGTCTGGTTTTGTAGATGGTTGTTTATGTTACATAAAATAAAGTTTTTTTGTTTTTTTTTACCATACCGTAACTCCAACCAGAAAGTAGGAATGTACAAACTCTGGGGTTGAACCAGAAATGATAACGGGGTCTAGTTGTTGTTGGCGTTCATGGTCGTAGTTCATGGTGACCCCAGGTGGACGGAAGTGTATGTTTTGTAGCGAACACATGAGTCCATTAACTAGTGATGGGTCGATGAGGCCTCATGAAATGCAGGTGCGTCAGTTTGATTTTTTAAAGTACATATATTTATATAAATATAAAGAGTATAAAGTACATATATTTATATAAATATAAAGAGTATAAAGTACATATATTTATATAAATATAAAGAGTATAAAGTACATATATTTATATAAATGTAAAGAGTATAAAGTACATATATTTATATAAATGTAAAGAGTATAAAGTACATATATTTATATAAATGTAAAGAGTATAAAGTACATATATTTATATAAATGTAAAGAGTATAAAGTACATATATTTATATAAATGTAAATAGTAGAAAGTAAATATATTTATATAAATGTAAAGAGTAAAAAGTAAATATATTTATATAAATGTAAAGAGTATAAAGTACATATATTTATATAAATGTAAAGAGTAAAAAGTAAATATATTTATATAAATGTAAAGAGTATAAAGTACATATATTTATATAAATGTAAAGAGTATAAAGTACAGATATTTATATAAATGTAAAGAGTATAAAGTACATATATTTATATAAATGTAAATAGTAGAAAGTAAATATATTTATATAAATGTAAAGAGTAAAAAGTAAATATATTTATATAAATGTAAAGAGTATAAAGTACATATATTTATATAAATGTAAAGAGTAAAAAGTAAATATATTTATATAAATGTAAAGAGTATAAAGTACATATATTTATATAAATGTAAAGAGTATAAAGTACAGATATTTATACAACAATATGGGGAATAAAAGTAAAAAGTTGCCCGAACAATAAATATTAAAGTAAAGTCCAGATACCTAAAAAAAATCTACTAAAGTACAGTAAATAAAGTACTTTTACTGAGTTACTTTCCACCTCTGGCCAAAAGTTGAATCGAGTATAACTAGACACATTACATTACATGTGCTGCTGTTAGGAGTCTGGTGTGGTTTGGATACTGTTTGATGGTATATTTATGATGTGGGATCTTCACATGCACAATGTAATCAAGGTTAAATGAATTCTGTATAAGGCACTGTGGATGTATAAATGTCCAAATGGAAAAGGTTGAAGACAGATTTAATGTGAAAGTACACTGGAGACACCTTTAAAATGCATGTAAATGTCTTTACAGAAGGAAACATTCAAGGTTTAAAAGGTTTTCCGTTCAGTATCCTGGGTTGTTTCTCTCTAAGGGGCGACATTCTCATACCTTTGGCAGAATGAGGTTGTCATGACAACAGGAGGACATTGACCTTCTATAAAATCAGTAACAACTTTGTGGCATACAGAGGCATAGTTGGGTTGATAAAGCTCTAGTGTTGTTATCATTTCAATGTTTAGCATGATTTTATATTTAGTGCAGTTCATGTTCAGAATATGGTGAGAATTGTATGTGTGTGTATGTAGTTTCCAACTCCGACCAGCAGAGGGCGCGTTCGTTACAGTGTGGTCAAGGCCAAGGGAAGTCTCGCGTGAAAATATGAGAATACACGAGAGGTTGTTCCTGTATGTGCGTTACTGTATGTGTTCTGAACTGCCAATAAAATACCATTGTTTATGCTCTTTAAAGGTGAGGGGGGTGTCAGAGTTGTTTGGTGAATGTGTTATAGTTCTAAGTTTTAACTGTGTGGTCTTGTTTGTGAGCGTTACTCGTTCTGAAAGAGTAACGAACGGGAAAAATGGCTAGCTAGTAGCGCGGGTAGGCTAGCTACCGTTAGCGAGCGCGAGACCCGAGACAAAACGTTAGTGTGACAATGTTAACAGACATAATTACTGCTCAGATTATTATTTTTCTGTTTAACAGACATAATTACTGCTCACATTATTATTTTTCTGTTTAACAGACATAATTACTTCTCACATTATTAATTTTCTGTGTGAAAATGTGAGAACACACAAGTGGTTGTTCCTGTATGTGTGTGTTTCTGTGTGTTCTGAACTGGCAGTAAAATACCATTGTTTTCCATATGGAGGAACAGACAGTTTTATTCAAAAATAATTATCATTATTATCATTCTGTGAAAGAATAAAATAAAAGTCATTCTGGAAATTAAAGGAGTTTCTTCCAGTTCATCTTGAGAAATGTAGAGCAGCTGAGGTTTATGTAGTAATGGTACCATAGCCCACCCACTCACATGTCCACAGTCTGTCTGTGTGTGTGCGTGTCTGTTTGTGTGTGTGTGTCTGTGTCTGTGTGTTTGTGTGTGTGTGTATGTGTGTGTCTGTGTGTGTGTGTGTGTGTGTCTGTGTGTGTGTGTGTGTGTGTGTGTGTGTGTTTGTGTGTGTGTGTCTGTGTCTGTGTGTTTGTGTGTCTGTGTGTGTGTGTGTGTGTGTGTGTGTCTCAGCAGCATTCAGTGCTCAGATCACTTTCCCTTTTTGGAATAGTTGAAGTACTTCTAGCCTCGTCTGTGCTTGTACACTGAAAAAAGTAAAACCATTGAATTCACACAAAAAAAAATCAAAATCATGAGATAAAAAATCTGAATTATGTCATAAAAACTAACAATTATGAGATAAAAAGTCAAAATTGAACATTTTTAACTTGATTCAATGTTTTACTTTTTTCAGTATATATTGAATTATTTTATTATAAATGTATATTATTATTCTAAAGTTCCATTTATATAAAAACATAATTTGATGTTAAAGTCATGTTCTGTGCTTTTAACTACACTGAAAAATGTAAACATTGAATCAACTTCAAAAATCTTCTTACATTTTTAACTTTTTATCTCATAATTTTAACTTTTTATCTCATAATTTTAACTTTTTATCTCATAATTTTAACTTTTTATCTCATAATTTTAACTTTTTATCTCATATTTTTAACTTTTTATCTCATATTTTTAACTTTTTATCTCATAATTTTAACTTTTTATCTCATATTTTTAACTTTTTATCTCATATTTTTAACTTTTTATCTCATATTTTTAACTTTTTATCTCATAATTTTAACTTTTTATCTCATATTTTTAACTTTTTAATAACATTTTGGATTTTAATCTTACAATTTTTACTTTTATCTCATATTTTATACTTTTTATCTCATATTTTTAACTTTTTATCTCATAATTTTGACATTTTATCTCATATTTTTAACATTTTATCTCATATTTTTAACATTTTACCTCATATTTTTAACTTTTTATCTTATATTTTTAACTTTTTATGGTCAAACATATAAAAAATCTAATGGAATGAACCAAATGAAATGACATAGGGTTAGGATTATTTTAATTTAATTTAATTCACTTAACTAGATGTTTTTTATGTGTGACCTATTGAAGTAGAATTTTTACGTCAACTCAGTGACTTTTTTCAGTGTATGTTGGACTAATCCAGGACTCATCACATCATCATGTCTAAGAACAACCCTCTAAATATAATGCAGCTACAAACCCGTCAGTGTTAAGAGTTAATAATAGTCCATGTTCAGTAGAATAAAACAAGTTTTCCTAGAGATAAGAGATAAACTCAAGTCCATCCAACTTTCCGCTCTGGTAGAATCTCTGTGACCCGGATCCGTGTTCATCAAAGTAACCTACATTTAATCGAGGTTATGATGCAGGTCTGTACGGAGGACAAAAAAAAACAAAAAACAAAAACAAAAAACTGAGTAAATAAATGAATACATCATCAAATAATTAATTAAATATGTCATTAATTTAAATAAATTGGAATTAAATAGATAAATGTGTTAATAAATGTGTCATTAATTCATTAAAATACCAATAAAAACATATATTATTATTTAATTAATAAATTAATTATTTCCTGGTCCTATTTTAACTGTCAAAGTCACTCGTCAAAGTTGGTGGGCGGGGCTAATGCGAATCTAGTTAAATCCATTACAAAATGAAATAAAAACGTTATTACATTTTGGACGTTTATGATAAAATGTGGATTAACAGGGTTCATAATAAAGAACGTAAAGTTATATATGAACACTATGGATGTTTTCATACAATATGTTTTTAAATAGATTCATTCAAAGGACTTGGTGTTACATATATACCTGAAATTATTATACCCAAAAATACAGTAAAAAACACTAAAATGTACTAAAACTAAACTACAATACATAATAGATACAATTACCTGTACTAAAAAAATGCAATAAATAAATAAATAATAATAATAATAATAATATAACATAAAAAATAAAAATCTATAAAAGCTACCCATAACAATACATTAAAACTGCAATTTAAAAAAAACCCACTAAGAATACCATGACATACACTATAAATAAACCAACATACACTAACAATACACTGACCTGCACAAAAATAAATAAATAAAAATAAAAATTAATAAAACAATAATGCACTAAACGATTAAAAATCCATTGAAGGGTTTGTTGTTGTTACCCTGGTAATATTATCATATGTAGGACAGGACACATTATTACCAAATAATATTTATGAAACTAAAGTTTACTGTATTTACTGGATTATAAGGTGACACTGAAAAGACTTTAATTTACTATAAAAACCACAGTGAGACTAATATATAGATTAATACTGGATGTGTTTAATGACTGGGAATTTAGACTTTTTATCAAATATTTTTGACTTTTTATTGAATATTTTTGACTTTTTATCACATAATTTGGACTTATTATTACATAGTTTTCACGTTTTATCTAATAATATTCACTTTTTATCTCATAATTATGACTTTTTTTCTCATTATTTTAACTTTTTAAACCATAATTTTCACTTTTTTTATCCCATAATCTCCACATTTTATTTAATATTTTTCACATTTTATCTCATAAATGTAAGTTTTTATCCCATAATATTCACATTTTATCTCATAATTATGACTTTTTATCTCATTATTTTAACTTTTTAAACCATAACTTTAACTTTTTTTTTTATCCCATAATCTTCACATTTTATCTGATTATTTTAACTTTTTATACCATAATTTTCACTTTTTATCACATAATTCTAACACTTTATTTAATATTTTTCACATTTTATCTGATTATTTTAACTTTTTAAACCATAATTTTCACTTTTTTTTTTTTTTATCCCATAATCCTCAAATAAAAGGAAAGGACAGAGGGGTTCTGGCCCCGGGCACCACATTGACTAGAACCGGCCCTGGTTGTTTATGTTGGCTGTGTCCCGTCACGTGACCGCCACCCACTAGAGGTCACAGCTGCCTCCATGATTGGATCAACTCTTTTTTTTATGTCAGTTCCATCATCATCCCAGTGCGGAAATAATTATGGTGTGATGTGTCCGCTGGGTGTCGGGTTTTACTCATGGCGTCCGACAACACGCACTGGGCCCCGGGGACAGAGCGACCACCGAGCACCCTACTATTTAGAGGTGGGAATGCCGGGACACCCCCCCCCCTCTCTCTGCACACCTGCTGCTGTCTGTCTGTCTGTCTGTCTGTCTCTTATCTGACAGACAGACCGGTGTGTCCTCCCCACTTCTCTGGTTGTGTCTTCTGGATTTGTCCTTTGGTTCCGTTTTTCTTTTCCTGGTGGATTGTTTATTTGTTTATTTGTTTTTTAACTTTTATTTTGTAATTTAACGACGAAAAGTTCAAATATTTTAAAACCTGGTTTCGATGGCGGAAGGTGTGCGCCCCGAGGACTACTGTGATGAGCCTGTGGAGGATGAGTTTGGAGAGATCATCAAGTGTCGATCAGGTAGGAAGACACTGCTGTGCGCGCGCGCGCGCGTGTGTGTGTGAGCGCGCGTGGGAGGACAATGAATGGATTGCAGACGCGGTTCTACAGGGTGGCACCAAGGGGCATTTACCCCCTGCCCCCCCCTCTATCTATCTATCTATCTATCTATCTATCTATCTATCTATCTATCTATCTATCTATCTATCTATCTATCTATCTATCTATCTATCTATCTATCTATCTATCTATCTATCTATCTATCTATCTATCTATCTATCTGTCTCTCTCTCTCTCTCTCTCTCTCTCTCTCTCTCTCTCTCTCTGTCTCTCTCTCTCTCTCTCTCTCTCTATATATATATATATATATATATATACATATATATATATATATATATATATATATATATATATATATATATATTTTGCTGTTTATGTTTGTCCATTTTTCTATTATTATGTACATTTTGGTCTCATGTTTATTCCTTCCATGTATACATCCATCAATATATATTTATTTAATACATTTTTGCCTATTTTCTTCTGTTTGTATTAATTTCTGAAAATTTGGCTTTTTATTTTGCCCATTTTTGGACTAATTCTATCTATCTATGGGAGGCCGCTGTTGGCCCCCGGGCCTTATGTTTGACACCTGTGTGATAGGAGATACTGTGTTGGATGAAACATTTGGGGTGGAACGGTCACTGTTGTCTACCTACCTACCTACCTACCTACCTACCTACCTACCTACCTACCTACCTACCTACCTACCTACTTACCTAACCACCTACCTACCCACCTACCTACCCACCTACCTACCTACCTACCTACCTACCTACCTACCTACCTACCTACTTACCTACCCACCTACCTACCCACCTACCTACCTACCTACCTACCTACCTACCTACCTACCTACCTACCTACCTACTTATCTACCCACCTACCTACCCACCTACCTACCTACCTACCTACCTACCTACCTACTTACCTACCTACCTACTTACCTACCTACCTACTTACCTACCTACCTACTTACCTACCTACCTACCTACCTACCTACCCACCTACCTACCTACCTACCTACCTACCTACCTACCTACCTACCTACCTACTTACCTAACCACCTACCTACCCACCTACCTACCCACCTACCTACCTACCTACCTACTTACCTACCTACCTACCTACTTACCTACCCACCTACCTACCCACCTACCTACCTACCTACCTACCTACCTACCTACCTACCTACCTACCTACCTACTTACCTACCCACCTACCTACCCACCTACCTACCTACCTACCTACCTACCTACTTACCTACCCACCTACCTACCCACCTACCTACCTACCTACCTACCTACCTACCTACCTACCTACCTACCTACCTACTTACCTACCTACCTACCTACCTACCTACTTACCTACCTACCTACTTACCTACCTACCTACTTACCTACCTACCTACCTACCTACTTACCTACCCACCTACCTACCTACCTACTTACCTATCTCTATACATAATCGATATCTGTTTATTTTATAAATTTTTGCCTATATATATATATATATATATATATATATATATATATATATATATATATATATATATATATATATATATATATATATATATATATATATATTCATTTTGAACATGTAGACCCCCCACCTCAGTCCCCATCACACACAAGTCACTTCTTTTCTTACCTGTGTATTTGTATACTTGTTTATTTGTACATAGGAGTTCTATTTGTTCTTTTTATTTATTTATTTATTTATTTACCAGTAGAGTTTAAAGGAAGTTTATTTACCTTTGTCCTATTGTTACTTTTTCCTTTTACCTTTTAGTATTGTTAACTTTATTATTTATTTATTTATTATTATTCTTTGTACATCTGCCGACGTCACTTTCATTTCACGGCTAATGTTTACGTACAATCAGGAATGTGAGGAATAAAACTTCAAACTCCAAATAAAAAAATCAATACAAATCAAAAATGATACACAAGGATTGATAAATAAACAAAAGAGGGGAAAAAAAATCTTATCTATCCCTCGATCTATAAACTTTCTTTTGAGCATTTAAACAAAAAGAAACGTAATAAACAAACAATACAACAGAAATATTTTGGAAACCATGACAACAAACAAACAATAATAAACATCCACTACAAAAGACCAAAGACATTAATGGACGTCAACAATAACTAATGACTCTGTTTGGACCATATATGTGAAACATGTTTACAATGGTGACCAACAAAAGTAATGAACATGTACGTTCAATGAAGATCCTTTTTTTTGGGGGGGGGGGATATAATGAAACATACCTCGATGTTTGCACCAATATTGTGACATGCATATTTCCATCCTGAAAATAATAAAAAAAAATACATATATAATTTAGTGACTCTGATTCCTGTTATGACTACTTTTTTTTTTTTTTTAAACATCCTGCCCTCACTAGAGACTTATTTTTCATCCATAAACCGCCCCCCCCCCCCCTCTTTGGACTTATTGCCCCACCCCTAAATGGTTGGGAAAGAAAATAAGTAATTAATTAATAAAAATATCCCAAGAGTTAAAATCCCAAAACACTATTAAAATAATACTTAATAATATCTGTCAGGTTTTAAACCATAAGTTACTGTTACATTAAATTATTAAAAATCTACAAATAAATATAAAAATGTCTTAATTAAACCATTTACGTACCAATTATTTCTATTTTTCATATTTATTTTTTTTCATCCCTGCATTTATTTCTGCATTTATTTTCTTCATTTTCTTCAGAATCCCCTCTTTTATATTTGTTCTATATTCTGTATCACATATTTATTTCTGTCATATTTATCTAATTTTCTTATAAACATTTATTTCTGCATTGCTTTTTGCAGGACCACTTCTGGTCAATGTGGTGTCCTAGACCAACACTAGACTAATGCTAGGCCAACACTAAACCAACACTAGGCCAATACTAGACTAACGTTAGTCCAACACTAGGCCAACACTAAACCAACACTAGGCCAGTACTAGACTAACGTTAGTCCAACACGAGGCCAACACTAAACCAACACTAGGCCAAAACTAGACTAACGTTAGTCCAACACTAGGCCAACACTAAACCAACACTAGGCCAATACTAGCCTAATGTTAGTCCAACACTAGGCCAACACTAGGCCAATACTAGACTAACGCTAGTCCAACACTAGCCAGACACTAGGCCAACAGTAGGCCAACTCTAGGCCAACTCTAGGCCAACTCTAGGCCAACACTAGACTAACACTAGGCCAACTCTAGGCCAACACTAGGCCAACACTAGGCCAACACCCCTCTTTCCTTTTAGTGTAATTCTAAATGATCATGTGTAAACATAGTGTCCTACATCTGATGGAGTACGTACTGAGTGTCCATGAATAATCAGTGTCAATGTTAACTTTAATGATTTATTTAGTGTATTTTCACACTATAAGGTGAACTGTCAATGAATGGTTTATTTCTAGTTTTATTTTTTTCATATATAAGGTGCAATAAGTGAAGCTAAACAGTCACAATAACTCTCACACTTTTAAGAGAGTCCAAATGATGAGATAAAAAGTCAAAATAATTAAATAAAGTCTAAATTCCCAGTCAATAATCACTACCAGTATTAATCCATATATCAGTCCCACTGTGTTTTTTGTAGAACTAGTTAATATTATATTATTATTATGTTATTAATAGTTAATAAACATTAACAATAACTGCCTCATGTTCAATAATGTAAGGTTATTTTATCACTTTGTTTCTGTGCAGTTACTGACTTTCTACAGTTTACATCTGAATGTTTTCACTCTTTTCCACTCACATTATTCCCTGTTTTACTTTGAAATGATTCCATGTGAAGACTCTTGACTACTTTTATTTTTGCTGGAAGGGATTGTCCTTCAAAATAATTTCCTTGCTTTGGTAATTAGTTTCACCTGATTGACATTCAGGACATAACTCTTCTTGTTTTCACATCTTTTCCGTGTCTGAAAAATCATGTTTATTAAAGTAAGAAGAGAACCTTTCATCCAGTGTTTTTTTTTTTTTTTTCATCTCGATACTGGTTCGTTTCTCATTAGATTTACAGAAGCATCGACTGATGTCTGACAGTCAAACATATCAGTTGCAGTTTTTGTAATGTGCAGCACGCAGATTTATTTTGAGCAACTTGTAACTTTTTTATTTCTGTTTCTGAGGCACTGAAGCACAAGCTGTGACGGAAATAAAGCTTTTTGTTTTTATTATAGTATCAATATATTGATCGATCGATCGTAACACATTTATCCCCACCCTTCTCAAAGTAAATCATGTGGTGGTGGTGGTCAGCACGTCTGGTTATTACGCTGCATTTACACACATTAAACAAGGTCTGTCATTTACTGAATTAATTCAATTACATTTTATTCATAAATCCCCAAATCACAACAATCACAACTACA
Source organism: Siphamia tubifer (assembly GCA_020466265.1). Taxonomy (NCBI): domain Eukaryota; kingdom Metazoa; phylum Chordata; class Actinopteri; order Kurtiformes; family Apogonidae; genus Siphamia; species Siphamia tubifer. The sequence continues at coordinate 25,917,532 of CM035784.1, forward strand.
GAAATAGATAAAAAAAAAGTCCCAAGCATCCCCTTAGCCCCCCCCCCCCCCCCCCCTGTCCTTAGACCCTCCTTCTCAGCAAGAAAAAAAACTCAGAAACGCGGTGAGAAAAAAAAAAATCTTCAGTCGAACCACACTGAAGAACAGACTATAGATAAACGTAACCATGACGACCAGTAGTGGACAGTGGACAGTGGACTGGGACGTATGTGTGTGGAGTGACTGAACTGTAATGGACCACTGAGACATGAGACACAGTAAAGCATACAGGTGGACACACAGGTGGACAGAGGGACAGAAGGATGGATGGACAAGCGGACAGATGGATGGACAGGCAGACAGACAGGTGGATGGAGAGACAGTCAGACCCAGATGGATGGAGACAGAGAGACAAACAGATGGATGGGGAGACAGATAGACAGAGACCAACACATGGACAGATGGACAGAGAGACAGTCAGTTAGTCAGACAGACACAGACAGACAGATGGGTGGAAAGATAGTAAGATACACATACAGATGGACGTCTGGTGGATGGACCAGCCCCCCCCCCCCCCCCCACGTCCTTAGAGCCTCCTTCTCAGCAAGAAAAAAACTCCGAAACGCGGTGAGAAAAAAAAAAATCTTCAGTAGAACCACACTGAAGAACAGACTATAGATAAACGTAACCATGACGACCAGTAGTGGACAGTGGACTGGGACGTATGTGTGTGGAGTGACTGAATTGTAATGGACCACTGAGACATGAGACACAGTAAAGCATACAGGTGGACACACAGGTGGACACACAGGTGGACAGAGGGACAGAAGGATGGATGGACAAGTGGACAGACGGATGGACAGGCAGACAGACAGGTGGACGGAGAGACAGTCAGACCCAGATGGATGGGGAGACAGATAGACAGAGACCAACACATGGACAGATGGACAGAGAGACAGTCAGTTAGTAAGACACAGACAGACAGATGGGTGGAAAGACAGTAAGATACACATACAGATGGATGTCTGGTGGATGGACCAGCCCCCCCCCCCCCCACACACACACACACACACACACACGTCCTTAGACCCTCCTTCTCAGCAAGAAAAAAAAACTCCGAAATGCAGTGAGAAAAAAAAAATCTTCAGTAGAACCACACTGAAGAACAGATTATAGATAAATGTCCATTTATGACTGGGGGGTGGGGTGGGGGGGGGTCTGGTCCATCCACCAGACAGGTGAGGGAAGAGGTCCAGGGTCATAGGTCATCAAGTCACCGCAGATCCTGTCGTCCATGGCTCCCTACGCAGACACTGCTGAGAGCTAGCCATGAACAGACAGACAGGTTATTAATTAATTAATTAATTAATTAATTAATTAATTAACAGGCAGAATGTCTGAACATCACACTAATCTTCATGACTGTCACTGAGGTCAGTGTTTCCAACCTTTTTGAGCCATGACACATATTTTACAGAAGAAAAATGACCAAACAAAAGTGTCACAAAAGTCTATTTATTGGAATATGATGTAAAATTCACTCTGGCTTCAGTGTCAAACCTGGGTCTGTTTAGTTAAAGCTGATAATGTTCCAGCATCAGTGGTGTCGTATGGATCCATTATTATAACACTCACTTATTGAACCAATAAAGTGAAAGTGGATCATTTTTCCACAGGACACTGGTTAGAAAACACTGGGTTACGACGCTAACGACTTCACTTATTTTCAAGTCGTCAATAAAGTCGAAGTCGAGTCAACGGGTCGTGATGATGTCATCACATTATCAGCTGAGGAACAACATTTATTAAAGTTGACTGTTACGTAACAATGTCCACTGACACAAACAACAACATGTTAACAATAACAAAACAAAGGCTAACGTTAGCAAAGAGTTTTGTGTTAAATGTAACTGAACATCAGTAGGTGAACATATGTCCCCATTTGGTCTAAAACTGGACTGTCCACACGTCTGTCACACGTCCTCACTTTTATATGAAGTGAAAAAAGACGAACACTGCATTTTTTTTAATGTAAGGTGAAGTATTTCCACACATGTGATGTTTGTCTGTCACTGTGTTTTGTTTTACCTGCAGTAGCCGAATGTTGTTTAGTTCTGACTGGTCTGTGTTTACAGAGTCTCTCTCTCTCTCCCTGTCTCACTCTCTCTCTCTCTCTATCTCACTGTCTCTCTCTCTGTCTCTCTGTCTCTCTCTCTCTGTCTTTCTCTCCCTCTCTCTCTCACTGTCTCTCTCTCTGTCCCTCTTTCTCTCTCTCTCTCTCTCTCTCTCTGTCTTTCTCTGTGTCCCTCTCTGTCTCTCTCTCTCTGTCTTTCTCTCTCTCTCTCTCTCACTGTCTCTCTCTCTCTCTCTGTCCCTCTCTCTCTCTCTCTCTCTCTCTCTCTCTCTCTCTACCGGAAGTGAGTGGGTCTGCTGAGCTGAGCGAGTGAGTGTGTGTGTCTCTCTGAGGTTTGTTTTCTGTACTTTTGGTGGTTATTTCTACTTTTCTTGGTGGTGGGTGTTTGTTGTTAATATTGTGGTGTGGGGGGGTGTAGTGTAGGGGGGTAGGTGTAGTAGTGGGGGTAGGAGGTGAACCGGTTATCCAGCGGGGCTGGTAACATGGCTAGCCCGGGGTTGGAACAGCTGACGCGGCGTCACGCCGTTAGGCTAACACCGTCGATCAGCTGTTCAGTAGAGGAGGTTAGCTTAGCTATAGGGGAACTAGTTGGTTTTAGCAGTGTCAAGTCGGCTTCACGGATGAACAGCGCGGTGGTGGTTTTTCTAGATAGTGTGGAAAAGGTGAATCGGGTGATTGAACACGGGGTGGTGGTAAGAGATACTTTGATTCCTGCACTGTCACTAGTTAATCCTGCTAAAAGAGTTATCATCTCGAACTGCCCGCCATTTCTAGCTAGTGAATGGCTGGCTCGGGAGCTAGCTCGACATGGGAAGCTACTGTCACCGATCAAACTCATCCCATTAGGATGTAAGTCACAACAGCTGAAGCACGTCGTCTCGTTCCGAAGGCAAGTGTTGATGGCGCTGAACGGTGGCAGTGACAGCTTAAACTTGGTGTTAAAATACAAAATAGATGGTTTTGATTACACTGTGCATGTTTCCACTGATAATATGAAGTGTTTTGGGTGTGGGGCTGAAGGACATCTTATTAGAAGTTGTCCGGGAAGAGGGGAGGGGGGCCGACCGGCCGGCGGTGTCGCCGGATCAGCTGATCCGGCGACACCATCAGCTGATCCGCCGGCTGAGATGGAGGAGACACCTGAGCAGAGGGAGGTTGGAGGTGCAGCAGTGCAGGAAGGAGGAGAAAATAATGTGTCGAAGGAAATGGATAAAAAACAGATGAGGGAGAAAGATGTAGAGGGAGATGGAGATAAACCACAGGTGGATGGAGGAGAAAAAGGAGAAAGGCGTGAGGAAGGAGGAGAACAGGGTGAGGAGGGAGGAAAGAGTGAGAAAGGAAAAAGGAGAGAAGAAAGAAAGGGTGAGGAGGTAGAAATGAGTGAAGAAGGAGGAGGACAGGGTGAGGAGGGAGAAAAGAGTGAGGAGATCAGAGGAAAGAGTGAGAAAGGAAAAAAGAGAGAAGAAAAAAAGGGTGAGGAGGTAGAAATGAGTGAAGATGAAAGAAGGAAGGAGGGGGGAGAGCAGGAAAAGAAAAGCAGTGAAAAAGATAAAAAAGGTAAAGTTAGGGATCCAATAATGGTTAGTGATAATGATAATAATAATAATGATTATACAGAAAATGAAACTCTCAGTCAGATAGCGTGCAGCATTGCTGAATCAGTTCTAGATGAACAGGAGATGCAGTGTGTGGAAGACATACAAAAAGGTTCCACTAAACGGAAAAATACAGAGGGCAAACCACAAACGAGGGCAAAAAAAGCTCTGAAAGGTAAAATAACAGAAGATTCACAGAAAGAAGAGGAAGAAACAGACAGTTTAGAATCGGAAGACAGCAGTGAGGAGGATGAACCAATTAAAAGGAATGCTAAAAGATTGTACACCATTAGTAAAATAAAAAAATTTCTACATGACACCAAAAATGTAAGATCTGTACCCATAGAGAAAACTTTCCCTGACCTTTTTAAATTCATAGACTCTGTCAAAATCCACATGAGAAACCCAGGAGAAACTGAAAATGAAAGTTTTACTGATCAAGAAATATATAGATTAAAAAAGCTCCTTGTAAAAGTCAAACATCAAATAAAGGATGAAGCTTAGTTCAGTGTTTTAAATTTCTTTTATCTCTTCTTTTTTTACTGTGTTTTCTGTCTTGTATTTTAGCTCCATTTTTATTATGAGTATTTTTAATTTAGGAACTCTTAATTTAAATGGAGCCAGGGACATTTTTAAAAGAGCTTCACTTTTTAAAATAATAGAATGTAAGAAAATAAATGTCATGTTGGTCCAGGAAACTCACAGTACTCCAGAAAATGAAATACAGTGGAAGAAAGAGTTTAAAGGACAGCTCTACCTCAGTCACAAAACTAATCTTAGTGGAGGGGTGGGGGTTTTATTTAGTAATGGTTTTATTCCTGTTTCTGTGAACATTGATGAGGTCATCGCCGGTCACCTTTTAAAAATAACAGCAGAATTTGAAAAGGTGACTGTAGTTTTTATTAATGTTTATGCACCAACCGTAGGCACAGATAGGATGGTTTTTTTAAGTGTTTTAGGGGATGTCATTAGAGGCTGCAGTAGTGAAGAGTATCTGTTTGTGGGGGGGGATTTTAACTGTACTGTTGAGCCTCTTTTAGATAGGAATCATCCTGAACCACATGCTGCCTCCAGAAAGTTTTTAAAAGGTTTGATTGAAACTTATGAACTGGCTGATGTCTGGAGGTTTTTAAATAATAGAAGTAGACAGTATACATGGAGCCACAGCAGAGAGAATGTTTTAACTTTAGCTAGATTAGATAGGTTTTATAGTTTTAAGCATCATTTTAGTGTTTTTAGAAAGTGTTTTATTGCTCCAGTTGGTTTTACAGATCATTGTTTGGTTCAGTGTAATGTTTTTATTAAAGATATTAAATGTAACAGCGCCTATTGGCATTTTAACACAGCTCTTTTAACAGATCATACGTTTCATTCAGCTTTTAAATGTTTCTGGGAGAATTTTAAATCAACTAAATCTGATTTTAATTCTTTGCAGCAGTGGTGGGACATAGGGAAAAGCCAAATCAAGAATCTGTGCCTACAGTACACTCACAACGTCTCCAGGGACTTGGCCAGGTCTATCAGGGACCTGGAGAGAGAGGTGGTGGAGCTGCAGGGTTTAGCAGACGCCACAGGAGAAGGAGGACACATTGAGAGCCTCAAGACAAAAAAGGTTGCATTAGCTGACCTACTGGGCGTGTCCGCTAGGGGCGCTGTGGTACGCAGTAGGTTCCAGGACGTGGCCATGATGGATGCTCCATCACACTTCTTCTTCGGCCTGGAGAGGAGGAATGGTCAGAGGAGGATGATCCACTCCCTGCGCTCAGAGGAGGGGCAGCTGATCCAGGACTCCCCGAGCATTCGCAGGTATGCGGGGAGTTATTACAGGCGGCTGTACAGTTCAGACCCCACAGACACAACGGCTATGGACTCTTTCCTCACCGACCTGCCGAAGGTGCCACCAGACCTGGTGGAAGAGCTGGAGGGAGATCTGTCCCTCCAGGAACTGCAAACCGCACTGCAGTCCATGTGCAGCGGTAAAGCACCAGGTCTGGATGGGCTCCCTGTAGATTTTTATAAGACCTTTTGGCCAGAGGTCGGTGGGGATCTGTTGGAGGTACTGACTGACAGCCTGCAGAAGGGTCAGCTGCCTCTGAGCTGCAGGAGGGCCGTCATCACCCTTCTCCCTAAGAAGGGAGACCTGCAGGACATCAGAAACTGGCGGCCTGTGGCCCTCCTCTGCACCGACTACAAGCTCCTCTCCAAGGTCTTGGCCAACCGAATGAGGAAGGTGATGGAGCACATCATCCACGTGGACCAGACCTACTGTGTACCTGGTAGGTTGATTAATGATAACATTTATTTAATTAGGGATGTTTTGGAACTCTCCAGCTCATTGGGCAGTGACCTGGGTCTTATTTCCATAGACCAGGAGAAGGCGTTTGACCGGGTTGAACACTCGTACCTGTGGCGGACTCTGGCAGAGTTTGGTTTCAGCCCAGGTCTCATCGCCAAGATCCAGGCCTTGTATAGAGACGTTGAGAGTGTATTAAAAGTTAATGGTGGTTTGAGTGCACCCTTCAAAGTAGAGAGGGGTGTGCGACAGGGGTGTCCACTGTCAGGTATGTTGTATTCTCTCGTTTTAGAACCCTTGCTCCTCAGACTCAGACAAGGTTTATCTGGTTTTAAGCTCCCACACTGTGATTCGCTCGTCAAGCTGTCAGCCTACGCAGACGATGTCATTGTTTTAATTAAAACTCAAGATGATATTGATTTTTTAAAACACAGTGTACATTGGTTTGGCCGAGCCTCATCGGCTAAAGTTAATTGGGTCAAGAGCGAGGCTCTGATGGTAGGGGAGGGGGTGCAGAGTTTAGTGTTGCCCGGTGGATTGGAATGGAAGAAGGGAGGGACAAAGTACTTGGGAATATTTTTAGGAAATGATGAATTCATTGGGAAAAACTGGGACAATATTTTAGAAAAAGTGAAAGGCCGGCTAAACCAATGGAAATGGATTTTACCAAAACTGTCTTTTAGAGGTCGGGTTTTAATTATTAACAATTTAATAGCTTCAATGCTATGGCATCGTCTGTCGTGTGTAGATCCTCCAGTCGATCTTCTATCGAAAATCCAGGCCATCATGGTGGACTTCTTTTGGGACAAGCTGCACTGGGTCCCACAGAGCGTCTTGTTCCTACCTCGGGATGAAGGAGGACAAGGACTGATCCACCTGGCCAGTAGAGGAGCAACGTTCAGACTTCAATTTATCCAGAGACTGCTGAGCGGCCCGGTGGATTTGGTATGGAGACCTGTCGCCAACGCCATCCTGACCCGGTGCAGCGGTCTGGGACTAAGAGAGTCCCTGTTCCTGATGGACCTGAGGGGACATCGACTGGGGGATCTACCAAGGTTTTATCAGTCTATTTTTAAGGTTTGGGGAAGTTTTAAAAAAGAACACATCCAGAGAGTGGGCTCACCTCTCTGGATTTTAAAAGAACCCGTTGTTTTTGGGACTCGTTTTAATGTGGGCAGTGTTTTAGGAAACTCAGTTTTATTAAAGTTTTTAAGAGCAAGAATCACGTTAGTGAAGCATGTGGTGGACCTGTGTGGTCCACACATGGACGATGCCTCTGCTCTGTCCTCTGCTCTGGGCATCTCCTCAGTGAGGACCATTGGTCTTCTGCTGAGGAGATGGACAGACCAGATGACGGAGGACGAGCAGAAGGTCATCAGTGAATATTGTGGAGGATCCACACTGCCCCAGGACCAGGTTTTAGATTTTCCTTTTAATGTTTTATCCCCTGATTTTAAAAACAGCCCCGGTACTTTTTTAACAGCTGAGCCAATTACCCTGCAGGATTCCTCGGGTAAACAAATGTACCGGTTTTTAGTAAAGGTTTTAAACAGCAACAAGTTGTGTGGACGAGCGAATACAGTGTGGAGAGAACGTCTGAGTCTGGGTCCTGACAGTGGTCCTGAATGGAGGGCATTGTACAAACCACCGTTAACTAAAAAGGTTGGTGACCTCCAGTGGAGGATACTACATGGGGCGGTGGCCGTCAATGCTTTTATTTCAGTTTTAAATGAAAATGTGACTGAGGAGTGTGTATTCTGTCAGGGTAAGGAGACTGTGTTCCACTGTTTCCTGGACTGTCAAAGACTGGAAACGTTGTTCGTGTTTTTACAGAGGCTCTTTAGTCTGTTTGGAGAGTTTTTCTCCAAACAGATTTTTATTCTAGGTTTTAAATACAGACAGAAGCACAGGATCAAATGTGAGCTGCTGAATTTTATACTTGGGACTGCTAAAATGAGCATCTACATCAGCAGAAAGAAGAAAAGAGAAGAGAGTTTGGACTGTAACATTGTAAAACTGTTTACTACAATGATAAAAGTCAGAATCACTGTTGATTTCAAATACTACAAAATGATGGAGGACTTGGAGGAGTTTGGAAAAATATGGTGTCACAAAAATATCTGTTGTTCCGTTATTGAAAGGCAATTATTGTTTGGTTCAATATTGAATTAGGAAAATCATGTTTGAGTTGTAATTGTATTTTATTTTTTGCATTTTTTTCTTCATTAACTGAATGTTTTAATTTTGAGTTTCTATTGTATTAAGGGATGTTCAAATGAAGGAAAAAACGGCTTTTTTATTTTCCCTTTTGTCCCATTCTGTCAGAGGAAGATTTTTGTTTTTGCTATATGCTTTGTTTGGAGTTTGTTAAATGTTAAAGGAAAATGTCTGTTTTCTGTTACTTTGTGTTTAGAATGTAAATAAATAAATCGTTTTTTGAAAAATCAAAAAAAAAAAAAAAAAAAAAATCTCTCACTGTCTCTCTCTCTCACTGTCTCTCTCTCTCACTGTCTCTCTCTCTCACTGTCTCTCTCTCTCTCTCTGTCCCTCTCTCTCTCTCTCTCTCTCTCTCTCACTCTCTCTCTCTCACTCTCTCTCTCTCTCTCTGTCTCTCTCTCTCTGTTAACAGTTAAAATCAATAAGTGGATTTATTTTTGGAGTGTGTCTGACGAGTGTCAAGCTAATGCTTCAATAGGAACAATAACAACCTACAGACTACATTACCCATAAACCATCTGCTGCAAAGAGGATGTTGACACTGAACAGCTATATTTGGACGATAAAGCCCGGCTGATGCCTTTGACCTTGTGAGAGTTG
>CM035784.1:25931349-25934275 GCA_020466265.1 Siphamia tubifer
TACCATTGTGTGTAAAACCAAGGGACGGTTTGTTTTCTTTTGTAGATTGGTTTTAAAATTGTAGAATTTATCAGCATTGACAGCCTTTCATCGGGTGTGGGGGAACTGGGAATAGGTGTGTGTGTGTGTGTGTGTGTGTGTGTGTGTGTGCACATACACATGTGGGCCTGTCTGCCTTGTTATCACACCCTGCAGGTCTATAACCACCTTGCTATTACCCATCATTCCTTGCAGAGACGCCCCAAACTGCACTCTAATCCAGATTGGAGCAGGCAGGTAAGATTCAGGCATTAATGTGAAAGCTGTGCCCAGAGGAACACGACACAACATATGATATAGAATATAATATATTTGGTACCGTAAATTATGAGTTAAAAATTAAAAATTGTGAGATAAAAATAAAAAATTGTGAGATAAAATTGTCAATATTATAAGGAAAAAGTCAAAATTGTGAGATAAAATGTCAACATTATTAGATAAAAAGTCAATATTATTAGATAGAAAGTCAATATTATTAGATAGAAAGTCAACATTATTAGATAAAAAGTCAATATTATTAGATAGAAAGTCAATATTATTAGATAGAAAGTCAACATTATTAGATAAAAAGTCAATATTATTAGATAGAAAGTCAATATTATTAGATAAAAAGTCAAAATTGTGAGATAAAAAGTCAAAAATTATGAGGAAAAAGTCAAAATTATGAGATAAAATTCCGACTGTAAGTGCTTAAAATTATTTCCCCCGTCATGTTTGGTACCGTTGGAAAGATGGGGATTCCCTCTAGACAACCCTTAAATAGAAATCTACAGAATTATAGATTTGAACCAATGGGAGGCCTCAGAACAAAGCCTTCTGCACTAAACTAAAGCCCTTGTTGCTATGGCGATGTTGAAAAACAGCCTCTGATTGGTTGAATTAGTGTCACACAAACATTTTTAATAAACTTTAAGATAAATATAAAACATGAATTTATTAAATTTGACCAAAGTGACTGGTTTTATTTTGGAGGGTCACATATGATCTAGAATATACAGCATCAGAAACCATTTCCTGTTTGGATTCCCAGTACAGTGGAACCTCTACGAAATAAATTCTATTTACGAAAGGAAACTAAAACCCAGAAACATAAATACTATGTCCATTTCTGTACGTAATGTAATCAGTCAAAATCAATAAACTGATGTATTTAAAGAGTTTATGGAGCTCAAGGGAAATCAGCTTCACCCCTTCGATTTTTGCTCAGAGAGGAGCGCAATGCATTGTGGGTTATCATGTAGAACGCTACAGTGTAAATGCTGCTGAGTCGTCAGTGCGGAGTATGAGTGTGGAAGTATGTGGTTTCTAACACATTTCTGATGACATTGACCTTTGACCTACGTTGACTGAACTGTAATGGGATGTAATCTGTGTATCGTTCGTTCATTGGTTTTTGAAAATCAAAACAAAAGTAAGACAACGAAACAACAAGTTTATTATTTGTTTCTAAAACCAAAATGAAAAAAACAGATAACGATGCAGTTTTTCAGTTTAAATGTTTTAATAGAAAAAAATCCATTTCCTGTTTTTTTTTTTTCCAATTTTAACCTGAATCAAGTTGAATAAACCAGGAATGACCTTTGACCCACAGTGACAAAGATGTAAACCTACGTCCTATTCACCCTCAGACCTGAATGATCTTCAGTCCAGTCTTTCAGTTGTTAACATTCATTTCCACTTTAGTCAATTTGCTTCAGGTCAAAATTGGATAAAATTGGAAATGGCAAAACAATATTTAACGAATCCTTTATAATTAAGTAGACATATTTAACTCAATTATATTTAGGCCTAATAGCGGTTGGTTAAGATAAACTACTTTGTGAGGTAAAAAGTACAAGTAAAAGTACTTCATTACTGTACTTGAGTAGATTTTATATTTCTGTACTTTACTTGAGTATTTATTTTTCTTGCAAATTTTTACTTTTACTCCCTACACAGTAAATTTTGCAGTGTTAAATCAACACTTAGAGAGTTTATTTAACTTCTTCTAGAGTGTATTTGGTCCCATTGTCTCCAAATTAACACTGTAAAATATACAGTGTACATTTTTACATAAATATGTGTACTTTATATTCTTTACATTCTGAGAATAGACTCATGACTTTTTTTTTTACAATTAAACAAATGTGACAAAATGAAAAAAAAACAGTGACTCCAGAGGGAAAATCAGCAAAGGAAAGAAACTGTGACTTTATATATTATAGTTATATGAATATTATCTCACAATTTTAACATTCTATCTTAAAATTATGCATTTTTATGTCATATTTATAATTAAAAAAAAATCTCTTGATGCCTTTTTATCTCTTTTTTTTTTCATTTTTCCTAAAATTCTTTTCTATATCCAGAAGACTAGAATAACTGTGACCTGATCAAACACAATTTCTACACAAGGGTTTAATTTGGATACTTTTGAAACTTTTCCAGTATTTCCTGGTTAAATACGTATCACGTTCATGATTAAAAAAAATACTTTTGTACTTTATTACAATTAAGAAATTGTACTTTTTTTTTTACTTTTTATTTAATTAGAGCAGAAAAAGTACTTTGTAGTTGAGTACTTTGACCACCTTTGGTTATAGTATTACAAAATATTTCAACAAGATTAAAGTTACATAGTCAGGAGTCGTAAAGGTCCAGTCTAGGTCTGGTCATTGTGGGGGGGGGGGGCTCATACAAACAGTTTATAACACCTTCCCATCGACTCCTCCTTCTTCAAGATGTCCGCTGTCCTGAAGAGCTGTTGGGTGTCGGCTCCTTTTGGAGATTCTGACCTATGTCTCCTAAGTAGAGACATCTCTTTCCAAGGCAATTTAACACAATAAAATAAAAAGAAATTACTTTAATATTTATATCTTTGTCCTATTGTAATTTTCCCAACACTTTT
>CM035784.1:25934375-25939375 GCA_020466265.1 Siphamia tubifer
CACCTTCTGTCCACCTGTATGCTTTACTGTGTCTCATGTCTCTGTGGTCCATTACAGTTCAGTCACTCCACACACATACATCCCAGTCCACTGTCCACTGTCCACTGTCCACTGTCCACTACTGGGCGTCATGGTTACACATCACTTCCTCAATCTCTCTTGTCCCTGGTCTCCTGTGACGTTATCCCCCAAAACCACTTGACCTGGACTCAGACCTGCAGAGGGTCAGTGTGGCGACACTCATTACTCATCACAGAACAAACTATTTCCATCCTATAAAAAGCCTCAACAAATGTGAACGACACGTGATCACTTCACTGGGAGTGGCAGCATCACATTACATTACATACAAAAGGAAGCGGAACGGACCGGAACCAAACACCGGACCGGAACCAAACATCGGACCGGAACCAAAACACCGGACCGGAACCAAACACCGGACCGGAACCAAACACCAGACCGGAACCAAACACTGGACCAGAACCCAACACCGGACCGGAACCAACATCGGAACGGACCCAAACACCCAGAACGGAACCAAACACCGGACCGGAACCAAACACCGGACCGGAACCAAACATCGAACCGGAACCAAACACCGGACCGGAACCAAACATCGGACCGGAACCAAACATCGGACCGGAACCAAACACCGGACCGGAACCAAACACAGGACCAGAACCCAACACCGGACCGGAACCAAACATCGGAACGGGCCCAAAATGAAACCGAAATGGACCGTTTTTTTTTCAGCTCCGTTTCTGTTTTTTTTCTGCCCAGTAGCCCCCTCCTTCACTGCTCTTTATGTTTTTTTAAAAACCTTAACATTGGTTTAATCCATAGAAAACAGAAAACGACAGCAGATAAAAACTGATTTAATAGAATATTCAACAAGGTCGGTTCTGACGGCTGGAAACTATCAACAACTCTCACAAGGTCAAAGGCATCAGCCGGGCTTTATCGTCCAAATATAGCTGTTCAGTGTCAACATCCTCTTTGCAGCAGATGGTTTATGGGTAATGTAGTCTGTAGGTTGTTATTGTTCCTATTGAAGCATTAGCTTGACACTCGTCAGACACACTCCAAAAATAAATCCACTTATTGATTTTAACTGTTAACAGAGAGAGAGAGACAGAGAGAGAGAGAGAGAGGTGAGAGAGAGAGAGTGAGAGAGAGAGAGAGAGAGAGAGAGGGACAGAGAGAGAGAGAGAGACAGTGAGGAGAGAGAGACAGTGAGAGAGAGAGGGACAGAGAGAGAGAGAGAGACAGTGAGAGAGAGAGAGAGAGAAAGACAGAGAGAGAGAGAGAAAGACAGAGAGAGAGACAGAGAGAGGGACACAGAGAAAGAGAGAGAGAGAGAGAGAGGGACACAGAGAAAGACAGAGAGAGAGAGAGAGAGAGAGAGAAAGAGGGACAGAGAGAGAGACAGTGGAGAGAGAGAGGGAGAGAAAGACAGAGAGAGAGAGACAGAGAGACAGAGAGAGAGACAGTGAGATAGAGAGAGAGAGAGAGTGAGACAGGGAGAGAGAGAGAGACTCTGTAAACACAGACCAGTCAGAACTAAACAACATTCGGCTACTGCAGGTAAAACAAAACACAGTGACAGACAAACATCACATGTGTGGAAATACTTCACCTTACATTTAAAAAAATGCAGTGTTCGTCTTTTTTCACTTCATATAAAAGTGAGGACATGTGACAGACGTGTGGACAGTCCAGTTTTAGACCAAATGGGGACATATGTTCACCTACTGATGTTCAGTTACATTTAACACAAAACTCTTTGCTAACGTTAGCCTTTGTTTTGTTATTGTTAACATGTTGTTGTTTGTGTCAGTGGACATTGTTACGTAACAGTCAACTTTAATAAATGTTGTTCCTCAGCTGATAATGTGATGACATCATCACGACCCGTTGACTCGACTTCGACTTTATTGACGACTTGAAAATAAGTGAAGTCGTTAGCGTCGTAACCCAGTGTTTTCTAACCAGTGTCCTGTGGAAAAAATGATCCACTTTCACTTTATTGGTTCAATAAGTGAGTGTTATAATAATGGATCCATACGACACCACTGATGCTGGAACAGTATCAGCTTTAACTAAACAGACCCAGGTTTGACACTGAAGCCAGAGGGAATTTTACATCATATTCCAATAAATAGACTTTTGTGACACTTTTCTTTGGTCATTTTTCTTCTGTAAAATATGTGTCGTGGCTCAAAAAGGTTGGAAACACTGACCTCAGTGACAGTCATGAAGATTAGTGTGATGTTCAGACATTCTGCCTTTTAATTAATTAATTAATTAATTAATAACATGTCCTGTCTGTTCATGGCTAGCTCTCAGCAGTGTCTGCGTAGGGAGCCATGGACGACAGGATCTGCGGTGACTTGATGACCTATGACCCTGGACCTCTTCCCTCACCTGTCTGGTGGATGGACCAGACCCCACCCCACCCCCCAGTTCATAAATGGACATTTATCTATAATCTGTTCTTCAGTGTGGTTCTACTGAAGATTTTTTTTTTCTCACTGCATTTCGGAGTTTTTTTTTCTTGCTGAGAAGGAGGGTCTAAGGACGTGTGTGTGTGTGTGTGTGGGGGGGGCTGGTCCATCCACCAGACATCCATCTGTATGTGTATCTTACTGTCTTTCCACCCATCTGTCTGTCTGTGTCTTACTAAACTGACTGTCTCTCTGTCCATCTGTCCATGTGTTGGTCTCTGTCTATCTGTCTCCCCATCCATCTGGGTCTGACTGTCTCTCCGTCCACCTGTCTGTCTGCCTGTCCATCCGTCTGTCCACTTGTCCATCCATCCTTCTGTCCCTCTGTCCACCTGTGTGTCCACCTGTGTGTCCACCTGTATGCTTTACTGTGTCTCATGTCTCAGTGGTCCATTACAGTTCAGTCACTCCACACACATACCTCCCAGTCCACTGTCCACTACTGGTCGTCATGGTTACGTTTATCTATAGTCTGTTCTTCAGTGTGGTTCTACTGAAGATTTTTTTTTTTCTGTTTTTTTTGTTTTTTTTCTTGCTGAGAAGGAGGCTCTAAGGACGTGGGGGGGGGGGGGGCTGGTCCATCCACCAGACGTCCATCTGTATGTGTATCTTACTATCTTTCCCACCCATCTGTCTGTCTGTGTCTGTCTGACTAACTGACTGTCTCTCTGTCCATCTGTCCATGTGTTGGTCTCTGTCTATCTGTCTCCCCATCCATCTGTTTGTCTCTCTGTCTCCATCCATCTGGGTCTGACTGTCTCTCCGTCCACCTGTCTGTCTGCCTGTCCATCTGTCTGTCCACTTGTCCATCCATCCTTCTGTCCCTCTGTCCACCTGTGTGTCCACCTGTGTGTCCACCTGTGTGTCCACCTGTGTGTCCACCTGTGTGTCCACCTGTATGCTTTACTGTGTCTCATGTCTCAGTGGTCCATTACAGTTCAGTCACTCCACACACATACGTCCCAGTCCACTGTCCACTGTCCACTACTGGTCGTCATGGTTACGTTTATCTATAGTCTGTTCTTCAGTGTGGTTCTACTGAAGATTTTTATTTATTTTTCTCACCGTGTTTCAGAGTTTTTTTTCTTGCTGAGAAGGAGGGTCTAAGGACAGGGTTGGGGGGGGTCTAAGGTTAAGGGGATGCTTGGGACTTTTTTTTTAATCTATTTCTGTAGTTGTGATTGTTGTGATTTGGGGATTTATGAATAAAATGTAATTGAATTAATTCAGTAAATGACAGACCTTGTTTAATGTGTGTAAATGCAGCGTAATAACCAGACGTTGCCGACCACCACCACCACATGATTTACTTTGAGAAGGGTGGGGATAAATGTGTTACGATCGATCGATCAATATATTGATACTATAATAAAAACAAAAAGCTTTATTTCCGTCACAGCTTGTGCTTCAGTGCCTCAGAAACAGGAATAAAAAAGTTACAAGTTGCTCAAAATAAATCTGCGTGCTGCACATTACAAAAACTGCAACTGATATGTTTGACTGTCAGACATCAGTCGATGCTTCTGTAAATCTAATGAGAAACGAACCAGTATCGAGATGAAAAAAAAAAAAAAAAAACACTGGATGAAAGGTTCTCTTCTTACTTTAATAAACATGATTTTTCAGACACGGAAAAGATGTGAAAACAAGAAGAGTTATGTCCTGAATGTCAATCAGGTGAAACTAATTACCAAAGCAAGGAAATTATTTTGAAGGACAATCCCTTCCAGCAAAAATAAAAGTAGTCAAGAGTCTTCACATGGAATCATTTCAAAGTAAAACAGGGAATAATGTGAGTGGAAAAGAGTGAAAACATTCAGATGTAAACTGTAGAAAGTCAGTAACTGCACAGAAACAAAGTAATAAAATAACCTTACATTATTGAACATGAGGCAGTTATTGTTAATGTTTATTAACTATTAATACATAATAATAATATAATATTAACTAGTTCTACAAAAAACACAGTGGGACTGATATATGGATTAATACTGGTAGTGATTATTGACTGGTAATTTAGACTTTATTTAATTATTTTGACTTTTTATCTCATCATTTGGACTCTCTTAAAAGTGTGAGAGTTATTGTGACTGTTTAGCTTCACTTATTGCACCTTATATATGAAAAAAAATAAAACTAGAAATAAACCATTCATTGACAGTTCACCTTATAGTGTGAAAATACACTAAATAAATCATTAAAGTTAACATTGACAGTGATTATTCATGGACACTCAGTACGTACTCCATCAGATGTAGGACACTATGTTTACACATGATCATTTAGAATTACACTAAAAGGAAAGAGGGGTGTTGGCCTAGTGTTGGCCTAGAGTTGGCCTAGTGTTAGTCTAGTGTTGGCCTAGAGTTGGCCTAGAGTTGGCCTAGAGTTGGCCTACTGTTGGCCTAGTGTCTGGCTAGTGTTGGACTAGCGTTAGTCTAGTATTGGCCTAGTGTTGATTAGTGTTGGCCTAGTGTTGGACTAACATTAGGCTAG
>CM035784.1:25946875-25991875 GCA_020466265.1 Siphamia tubifer
TTTTAAACCTTGAATGTTTCCTTCTGTAAAGACATTTACATGCATTTTAAAGGTGTCTCCAGTGTACTTTCACATTAAATCTGTCTTCATCCTTTTCCATTTGGACATTTATACATCCACAGTGCCTTATACAGAATTCATTTAACCTTGATTACATTGTGCATGTGAAGATCCCACATCATAAATATACCATCAAACAGTATCCAAACAGACTCCTAACAGCAGCACATGTAATGTAATGTGTCTAGTTATACTCGATTCAACTTTTGGCCAGAGGTGGAAAGTAACTCAGTAAAAGTACTTTATTTACTGTACTTCTGAAGATGTTTTTTAGGTATCTGTACTTTACTTTAATATTTATTGTTCGGGCAACTTTTTACTTTTATTCCCCATATTGTTGTATAAATATCTGTACTTTATACTCTTTACATTTATATAAATATATGTACTTTATACTCTTTACATTTATATAAATATATGTACTTTATACTCTTTATATTTATATAAATATCTGTACTTTATACTCTTTACATTTATATAAATATATGTACTTTATACTCTTTACATTTATATAAATATATGTACTTTATACTCTTTACATTTATATAAATATATGTACTTTATACTCTTTATATTTATATAAATATCTGTACTTTATACTCTTTACATTTATATAAATATATGTACTTTATACTCTTTACATTTATATAAATATATGTACTTTATACTCTTTACATTTATATAAATATATTTACTTTCTACTATTTACATTTATATAAATATATTTACTTTTTACTCTTTACATTTATATAAATATATGTACTTTATACTCTTTATATTTATATAAATATATGTACTTTATACTCTTTACATTTATATAAATATATGTACTTTATACTCTTTACATTTATATAAATATATGTACTTTATACTCTTTACATTTAAATAAATATATGTACTTTATACTCTTTACATTTATATAAATATATTTACTTTCTACTATTTACATTTATATAAATATATGTACTTTATACTCTTTACATTTATATAAATATATGTACTTTATACTCTTTACATTTAAATAAATATATGTACTTTATACTCTTTACATTTATATAAATATATTTACTTTCTACTATTTACATTCATATAAATATATGTACTTTATACTCTTTACATTTATATAAATATATGTACTTTATACTCTTTACATTTATATAAATATATGTACTTTATACTCTTTACATTTATATAAATATATGTACTTTATACTCTTTACATTTATATAAATATATTTACTTTCTACTATTTACATTTATATAAATATATTTACTTTTTACTCTTTACATTTATATAAATATATGTACTTTATACTCTTTATATTTATATAAATATATGTACTTTAAAAAATCAAACTGACGCACCTGAATTTCATGAGGCCTCATCGACCCATCACTAGTTAATGGACTCATGTGTTCACTACAAAACATACACTTCTGTCCACCTGGGGTCACCATGAACTACGACCATGAACGCCAACAACAACTAGACCCCGTTATCATTTCTGGTTCAACCCCAGAGTTTGTACATTCCTACTTTCTGGTTGGAGTTACGGTATGGTAAAAAAAAATAATAAAAATCTTTATTTTATGTAACATAAACAACCATCTACAAAACCAGACAACAAAGACAATCTATAAAATTAATGGTTAAAAAATATAATTAAAGTATTTGGTAAGTATAATGATATTGTTTACTAGAAATCCTCCAAGACAACAACAAATTAAATATTATCATAACTTAGGGGCGACAAAGACAAATTATTTTCCAAGAACCATTGATAAAGAGTTTTCCAGAATCTATCAGCGATGTTAAATAAGAAAAAAATGTGTTCCTGAGTTTTAATGTTATTTTTACAAAATGTTCATTCATTAACATTAACATTAAATCTAAGGCACAATAGTTCTTTACATGGATAAATATAATTCATTGTCTTAAAGTTAACTTCTTTAGCTTTCAGTGGAAAAAATATAATAATAATTCCATCTCTTTGTCTTAACAGTAGCTGCAGCAGTCGTGTATCTTTCCATTATATATCGTCTTTTTAAGGGTGATGGGCAACATCCTAGTAATGATCTTAGACAATTATTTTTGCTACATTTATCAGTTGAAAAAAGACAATCTTGAATAAATAAAGGGTACATTCAAGCTATTGTTGATTCATAAACTAAATATCCTTTGACTGTAGCTATAAGAGCTGGAGGTATTGCTTTAACCACATCATTAAATAATTATCTTCTACAGTTTAAGTCTAATCTAATGTCTTTGTCATCCAATGAGTGTAGGATCGACCAGATACCCTGGTCTAACCATTCTTTGTAGTAAAAAAGACTTATGTTTTTATTAAAATTTATCAATTATTCCAAATCAGAGTATTATGAGAAGAGAAATTATGTTTGAATATCATTTTCTAATAATAGAGGACCTGTTGGTGAAATTTGACTACAAATTCTACACCCCAAAAATCCACAAACAACTTTGTTACATTACTTGTAAATTTGTGTTTCACATTTTGTAATTTGGTTTGTACTGTACTTGACACTTCCTTGACATGTTTTTTTTATTAAATACATAATAATCAATAATCAAATGTCATTCAAATTTATTTATTCATTCATTATTAAAAGTGTGCATTTTTTGTTGTTAATAAATGTTGTACATTAACATATAGTGGATATAATTCCATATTTTTAGTCGATTAATTTTTTCTGCATTTTATTTTACTTATTATAATTATTTATTTATTTTTGACTTGGTGGGCCACCGATGGGCTTTTTTTTACCACCAGACTTTGCAACATTTCTGGGGTAATCTATACTCATAAATGCATGAGTTAACTGTAGCTGGAAATGCGCAAAAACTGGAAATGAAAACACCCGAAAAAACCTCCCAAATATCGATAAAATGTTTTCACACTTTCATGAGGTGTTTTTTCAGACATTTCCATATTCTAATATATTGCAAAAAACGCAATGAAAATACTTTTTCCGCATTTATGTGTCACCGGATGTGACGTACCATGGTCACATGATCAATTCTCTCAGTGTAAAAAATGGCAGCCGCAGTCGCTGTAACCATGACAACCATTAGCTGTTGGGACGCGATTCCTCCAGTAGACACAGTGAAGGTTTCAATTGATTATCTGTTAGTCTTTGAATATTTAAGTAGTATTTTTGTTATTTACAAATAAATATATTATATGTTCTGTAAAGTGTCAAGTGCAAGAACTGTGTAAAAAAAACACTACATACATTTATCATTTGTTGTTAAGTGCTGAGCATATTTCCATTTAATATTGTGACCTGACAATGTAAGGACCACATGTACAGACCCTTATAACCTTAACCAGCTAGTTAGTTTGACATGTTAGTGTATTTAAAAGAGTTCGCCAGAGACTTTTGCCGAAGAGATAATTAGCTGATTCATTTGTGCTAATGCTATTACATGCTAAATCGCTGTTGTCATTTAAACGCATCTAAAGCATATTTTAACTTAACATCTTGACAATGTAGGGACTACATGCACAGACCCCTATAATATTAAGCAGATGGTATTTGATATATTAGTGCCTTTAAAGAGTTTACCATGGACTTTCATTTAAAAGACAATTAGCCGATTCATTCATGCTAATGCTATTACATGCTAGTTCGCCGTTGTCATTTAAACACATCTAAAGCATATTTACACTGAATATTTCGGCCTGAAAATGTAGAGACCACGTGTACAGACCCTTATAATGTGAGTCAGTTGATTTGTTTGACATATTAATGTCTTTAAAGAGTTCGCCAAGGACTTTTACTGACCACAGAATTAGCCAATTCATTCACTCTAACACTATCAGGGTGATCATGGCCCATCTGAAGTTCCGAAAGTCACAGCAGTGAAATCTCGTGAGATGATATTTCACGAGAGTTAAGACACTCCTGCCGAGAACAGTTAATTGAAACACGTTCAAGCGGAAAAAACTTTTAGGAATAAGGAAAAACTGTAATAAAAACACAGTTAATGTCATCCTCTAGTTGTGAGTGAAGTGTCCCAGTGTGACTGAACACTGCACAGCTTCTCCCACTGGTGTCTGTGGGTGTCATTGCAGCAAACAGACAGAAGGGGGCAGTGTAGGAACATGTTAGGGAGGAAACAACACCTCTGAAGTACAGCTACTTGTGTGGAAAAAGTACTCTGGTAAAAGTAGAAGTACTGATTCAACTCTTTTACTTAAGTTTAAAAAAAAAAAGATTATAATAAAGTACAAAAGTTTTTTTTGGTCATGAATGTAATAATACTTCAGAAAATAACATCAGAAAACTTTAAAAAGTATCTAAAATAAAGCGTTTAAAGGGGGTTATTGTGTAGATTATGTGTTTGATTGAGTCACTGTTACTCTGTTTTATAGATATGGAAAGGAAATGTAGGAAAAATAGGAGAAGAAAAGTCACAATTATCAAATAAAAAGTCAAAATTATCAGATAATAGTCATAACTATAATATATAGTTTCTCTCCTCCACTGATTTTCTCTCTGAAGTGACTATTTTGTCTACTGTCACATCTGTTTAGTTTGAAAAAGTAATGAGTCTATTCTCAGAATGTAAGAAATATAAAGTACATATATTTATATAAATATAAAAAGTATAAAGTACATATATTTATATAAATATAAAGAGTATAAAGTACATATATTTATATTAATGTAAAGAGTATAAAGTACATATATTTATATAAATGTAAAGAGTATAAAGTACATATATTTATATAAATATAAAGAGTATAAAGTACATATATTTATATAAATGTAAAGAGTATAAAGTACATATATTTATATAAATATAAAGAGTATAAAGTACATATATTTATATAAATGTAAAGAGTATAAAGTACATATATTTATACAAACATGTAGGGAGTAAAAATCAAAAGTTTCCAGAAAAATAAATACTCCAGTAAAGTACAGATACTTATAAAATCTACTTCAGTACAGTAATGTAGTACTTTTACACTTCTGTAATCAAGCTACTACCTCTTTGAAATAAAAATATAGAAACTAAAATAATTATATTTTATTGGCACTATTCTGCACATTCCTTTTATTTACATGGTTATTTTGTGGTGTAGCACTAATAATAAACTTTACTTCTATTTCTGATTCAATGTCGTATGAAGTGAAGAAAAAAAAATAGTTATGTTGGATAGACATACTTTTATTTGAATAATAATAATAAAAAAAAAAACTGTTAGATACAACTTGAACATGTTTTTATTTTCTTATATGTGACCCTCCAGCAAAAAACCAGTCACTTTGGTCAAATTTAATAAATTCATATTTTATATTTATGTTAAAGTTTATTAAAAATGTTTGTGTGACACTAATTCAACCAATCAGAGGCTGTTTTTCAACATCGCCATAGCAACAAGGGCTTTAGTTTAGTGCAGAAGGCTTTGTTCTGAGGCCTCCCATTGGTTCAAATCTATAATTGTGTAGATTTCTATTTAAGGGTTGTCTAGAGGGAATCCCCATCTTTCCAACGGTACCAAACATGACGGGGAAATACCTAACGCCAGCGCCAAGGAAAGTCGTGTTTGGAGTCGATTTGTCTTAGTTTTAGACTTAATTACTGTCAGAGTCAGTTGTTGTTCTTCCTAAAAAGACATGATTTGAAGAAGTTACGCTAGGAATTTAACAAACACTCATAGTTAGAAGTGTTCAGGAGACATTTTACTGGGATTTTATCAATAAACATTCAATCATTTTGACCCATATAACGTAATTGAGGCTAAAGTTAAAAAAAAACTGCTGTGATTGAACCACTGCTTTAATGATGGACGGACACATTTGTTCTCAACACATTTTTTTTTTTAAATCAGATCAGGACATCTCTAGTGACGTGTCCTTTGGTGTCGGTGAACGTTCTGCTCAACAGACGTCCTCCTCCAGTGGAACGTTGTTGGTCTCAGTTTGGGACTAAAGCAGTCGTTCTGTCTCCACCTGATTATGTCCATCATATGGCCATGGCTCAGTTGGGAGAGTGGGTCGTCCATTGACCCAAGGGTTGGCGGTTCGATTCCCGCGCTGTCCTAGTCAGTCCGTTGTGTCCTTGGGCAAGACACTTTACCCTCCTTGCCTCCAGTGTCACTCACACTCCAGTGTCACTCACACTGGTGTATGAATGAGTATGAATGTTTGGTGGTGGTCAGAGGGGCAGCCACGCTTCTGTCAGTCTGCCCCGGGGCAACTGTGACTACATATGTAGTTTACCACCACCAGAGGGAGTATGTGAGAGTGAATGAATAATGGAACACTAATGTGAAGCGCTTTGGGTGCCTTCAAAAGCGCTATAGAAATCTAATCCATTATTATTATATTGTTTCTAACTGATGTAAATCCAACTGTGTCAACCTCAAACAGCAACACAGTTAATTAAAGAAGTTACTGATTAAAGTTCACAAAGTCAATGAGAAGTTACATCGCCATAGAAACCAGGTCCTGTCCTCACTTTAAAAAAAAAAAAAGTTTTCTCCAAAAACCACAGTGTATATGGATGAATGGTGGTTGAGCTTAGTGGCTTGGAATTTTGACCTTTTCCATCAATATTTTGACTTTTTCTATCAATATTTTCTAATTCTAATTCTAATTCAGTGGTTCTTAACTTTGTTGGAGGCACCAAACCCCACCACTTTCATCTGCTCATTCACCGAACCCTTCTTTCGTAAAAAATAAAATATTTTTTTTTACTGGTGCACCCTGCGTCTGCTGATTTAGATGATCGAGAGCTACAAATATATCAGCCATGTCTGCTAACATGAGAATGAACAATGTGCATGACAATGTTGGTGCTCTTGCAAAAACACGATTCAGCACCTGTTCCTGAAATAACCACCCAACATTCGAATGGTAAAGAAGTCCCTCCAATTCAGAGCCCATTTCTTTAAGGTGTTAAACAGGAAGTGATACGCTGCCAGCGCATCCACTCCTTTACAGCCGTTTTACAACGTGTCATCACCGTGGGTAAAAGTACCAGTTCCCGCCGCCACGTCGTGTGTCCTTTAGATCGACGGCCGCAGGAGCTTATTTGTCTGGATCGGCGCTCGGGAGATAACGGGCTAATTCCGGTGTGTGGTCCCGACTGAGAAGGAGGTCTCACTCTGCTGCATAAACCAGCGCTCTCAAAGCGGACCGGTAGGAAATCCCAGAGCAGGACGCTTTCAATGACTGTGTCCACTAACTGCAGACTAGACTGAGGGGTGGACCTGTGCGGCGGAGGCTACACCGCACCCCTGAGACCGACTCACCGAACCCCTAGGATTTGATCGAACGCAGGTTAAGAACCACTGATCTAATTATTTTGGCTTTTTATTTCATAATCGTAACTTTTTATCTCATTTTTACTTTGCTTCATGAGCCTTATAGTCCTGTGTGCCTTATAGTAGGAAAAATACAGTAATTAGTTTTCATCAGCTGACAGTAGAAACAACAACAGGCACTTTTTTTCTTCTACAGACACTTCTCTCAGAATGGATGGAGTGGATGTAAAAAAAAAAAAAAAAAAGTAAGACTTAAGTAAATTAAACTTTAGACCCGGGATAAAAATATGTATGTTTTTAAGACATTTTAAGGCCTAAAATTTAAGTTTCTGAATTTTGGGCTTTTTTAAGACCATACGGGAACCCTGGTCACTTGTTTTGATCAAAGTCTTCCCACACTGGTCACACCCATATGACTATTCTCAAATGTGGAAGAATTGGTGCCGTTCTAGGGAAAATTTTATGAGAAAAGTCTTTCCACACTGGTCACAACTGTATGTCTTCCGTTCAGTGTGGATGCTTTGGTGTTTTTTAAGACTGTCGGTTGTGGTGAAACTCTTCCCACACTGGTCGCACTCATATGGTCTTTCTCCCCTGTGGATGCGTTGGTGGATTTCCAAGTTCCTTTTGAGGGGAAAAGTCTTCCAACACTGGTCACACTTATGTGGTTTTTCTCCGATGTGTACGAGTTGGTGACGTTTTAAGTCGGCCTTTCTGGTGAAAGTCTTTCCACACTGCTGACACTCATACGGGCTTCCTCCCCCGTGGGTGTATTTGTGTAATTTTAGGGAACAGGGTAGAGCAAAAGTCTTTCCACACTGCTCACACATATAGGACTTTTCTCTAGTGGGGGGGTGTTGGTGGTGTTTTAGTTTCGTTGCTTGGGTGAAAGTCTTTCCACACTGGTCACACATATATGGCTTTTCTCCCGTGTGGATGCGTTGGTGAATTTTTAGTTTCCCTGCTTGGGTATAAGACTTTCCACACTGGTCACATACATAAGGCCTTTCTCCAGTGTGGACATGTTGGTGGTTTTTTAGGTCACCTGCTTGGAGGAAAGTCTTTCCACACTGGTCACACATATATAGCCTTTCTCCAGTGTGGATACGTTTATGAATTTTTACGTAAGCTGCTTGGCTGAAAGTCTTTCCACACTGGTCACACGTATGTAGACTTTCTCCAGTGTGGACGCGATAGTGGCGTTTTAGTCTTTCTGCAGTGGTGAAAGTCCTTCCACACTGGTCACAGTCATATTGCTTTTCCCCAGCATGGTTGTGTTGATGTCTTTTTAGGGCTTGTGCTGAGGTGAAAGTCTTTCCACACTGGTCACAACTGTATGGTTTCTCTCCAGTGTGGATGCGATGGTGCAGTTTTAGTCTTTCTGCAGTGGTCAAAGTCTTTCCACACTGGTCACACACATATGGTTTTTCTCCAGTGTGGATGTGTTTGTGAATTTTTAAGCCCCATGTTGTGGTGAAGGTCTTTCCACACTGGTCACAGGTGGGTTTTCTATCCATGTTTGCTGGAACCAGGTGATCTTTGTCCAGACACGACTTTTGGGTTTAAGTCCAAATCCACCTTTGTCTTCTCTCTACATCAACACACACAGAAATAGAAGGTGTTCAGTGAAATGCAATGGAATGGAACAGAACAAACACATCTCTTTCAAACCAGATTAATCCATGTGTCATTCGTTCATTTGTTTTCAAAATAAAACCAAAAATAAGATAACAAAAACAACTAGTTGTTTCCAAAATATAGGTTTTTAAACAGGTTGAATCAGTACATCTACTTTTACAAGAGTATTTTTTCACATACGTAGCTGTACTTCTTCATAAGTACAGAATGTGAGTACTTTAACTACCTCTGCTGACCTGTGAAAACCTCTTCAGTCCTAAACATCCAATCTGTGACCCAGCAGATTCTACAGAAGGTCTGTGTGACGGCTCTCATCCACTGAGGAAGAAAATCTGCAAGTGGAACAAACAGCACACATGAATTTAAGACCCTCCAGTAGGGTTTGTCAACAGGGGATGGGACCACCCCCCAGGGGACCTTCTGCATGAGAAAGCTGAAGGGGGTGGAGTGGGGCTTAAACAAAAAATAAAGGCCATAGTCTTTGTTATTCATCACAATCAATGGTGTAGTGGTCCCAGGAGAAGGGGGTCTACTCCAGTGGTGCCTGGTCCTGGTCCTTAAAAGCTACTGTCCTGCATGTTTTAGACGTTTCCCTCTTTGAACACACCTGATGGTCATCTTCAGACCTGGATGACTGGCTGATCATTTGAATCAGGTGTATTAGATGAGGGCTTACATCTAAAACAGGGGTCTCCAAACCAGGGCTCTACAGTGCGCCCATTTCACTCGCATTTGCGACCAAATATTTCAGCGTGCGAACGAGGAAAACAAAACAGTGGCACATGTGCGAGTGCTTCTTGTAGCACACAATAAGGCACACAGACCTGAGGAGCTAATTATGGCAAAAGCCAAAGTGTTCACATAACCACGCGTTGTCTTTATTATATCACGCGTTACAGAACGCGTTCTGGTACGTGCAATGGCACGCGTTCCATAACACGTGCTATATGATCACTTTGACTGTTTTTTGTTCATTGTGTTGCTTATTTTCTCTTATTTTATTTTTACTGTGTCTCAGTCTCAGGAGTTAAAGGGTTAATCATTCTAAAATGGATCTAATAACAAGGCAGCCAATACAACGTTCTAAAATGTATCAAAGGACGAAGCATCCCATAATTTTATTTTGTGAAATAACCGGAAGTGCGTTGCTCACTAGCGGTTAGCTAGCGTTTTGCCGAATTCCTCCTATCAACATTATAAATAGGTGGTATTTAGATAAATAAACGCTTCTTGTTTACAAAGTAAAAGCCCACATTTATCAGTGTGGGGTTTTGTTGTATAAGGGAAATTTTATTTTGTGAAATAACCGGAAGTGCGTTGCTCACTAGCGGCTAGCTAGCGTTTTGCCGAATTCCTCCTATCAACATTATAAATAGGTGGTATTTAGATAAATAAACGCTTCTTGTTTACAAAGTAAAAGCCCACATTTATCAGTGTGGGTTTTTTTTGTATAAGGGAAATTTTATTTTGTGAAATAACCGGAAGTGCGTTGCTCACTAGCGGCTAGCTAGCGTTTTGCCGAATTCCTCCTATCAACATTATAAATAGGTGGTATTTAGATAAATAAACGCCACATTCTGCATCTAAATATGCACTTTCTCACCTAGTTTAAAATAAACCGATGTATTCAAAGAGTTTAGAGCTTCTATCATATCCAAGTTTCACCCTGGATCGGAGTGTAATGCATTATGGGTAATGCTACAGTCTAAACACTTTAGACTTTTGCATACTGTCCAATCACTGAGTTAGTAGCTTGTATGTATATTAGTATGAGTATAGTATATGTATGACGTATGCTGTTTTCAAAACAGTGGCGCGAGGACTGAAAAAGAAATCCATCCAAACTCACGTGTGTGACTGTTCGTTTCCTCTTCACTGCACGAGCGTCAGGAGTTCCGGTACCGGCTAACTTCAGCGGAATATCCTGGAGAAAACACACGTGAGTAGTTTTGAGCTCAAACTCTTTAGAAGTTTCACAAGATGAGAACACGTGTCCGAACTCACACACTAACATCCCGTAGAATTAAGTTGGACGAAGGAAAAAAAAACACACACACACAAGAGGGTGGGACTTCCGGGAACTAAAACAAGCTGCATTCTGCATTCTTCCGGTCCATGGGTGCTGAGCTCACAAAAAATTGAATGAGAGTGAATAGGGAGCCTAAGTCTCCGCCCCTTTCCGGTCGGTCCACTGGGCCTAAATTCGGAATTTATTTATTTATTTATTTATTTTTATTAAAAATAAAAAATGGGAAATAAATGGGAAAATATCACATACATAAAGTCAAATGGCAAAATAAAACACCCTCTATTATTATATTTAAAGCTGAACTTCAGTCTTTTCACAATTCTTTGTCAGTATTGAGAAGTAAATGTGAAAAAATGGAGATTTGTAATGCAACAAATGTTTATGTACCCTTGTAAAAAATATATATGAAAATAGGACATATCCTTGTGAAGACATTTTCTTTTTCTTTTCTTTTTTGAAGTTTGTATGTTCTTATGTTAAGACTTATGGTAAAAGATGTTATATAATTTTGCCTCCATACGAGTGTATGTATATTGTATGTATATATTTAATAAAAAAATAATAAAATAAAACCTAACTTAACTTTTGATGCCTGTCCAAAGTGAATGCTTTCTCAATGTGAAAATGTATGTTTAAAATTCACACACATCATATGTGAAAACAGTAGCACATTTCAAACAGGACCAGAAAATTACTTTTATCCCTCCATTGACTCGCATTTATTTTTTTACGGCACTTTGGTCCCATTGGCTGGAAATCGACCGGAAATAGAATCGCTTCACTTCGGCTCCATATGGAGCGAGTCAAGCTAATTCTGATTCCGTTTGACAAATGTTCTGAAATTCACATATGATAGTGATTAATAATAAATATCTGATGTGTCATAGACAGACCACCTGTTTATGATGGGAACCAAACATGACGTTAGGTTTTATGTGAGTTTAGTAAAAGACTAGTGTCGCACATATGACGTCACACTCTGCTCAGTTGTGGTGTGGAGTCTGTGGTGACGTCACATGTGCGCCAGGTGTGTAGTCCAAATTATTAACATGTTTTACTCACAAACAAATCAGCCGGATCTTTTTTTTTTTTTTTATCTTGGCAAAATAAAGTCACCCGTGTACTCCACTCCAAACAACACATATTACAACTGATATTTGAGCATCAATCCTACATCAAACCCAGATTGACTCGACCCCCCCCCCCAACCTGTTATAGGGAGTTTCTCCATCATACTGTCTATATGTTTATGTCTCTGCTCAGTCAATAACCCACCTCCACCTGACCCAGTTGACCCACACCTCACTTTTCTTTGAATAGGATGGTGAGGAAAATAAAATATATGAAAAAACTAAAACCAAACATTCAGAAGAAAACTATCAAACCTGCTCAAAACACACATTAAAACTAAATGAATTAGAGGAAAAAAGTCCAAACTAACTAAAACTAAACTATAATGAAAAATCCAAACTATTCTAACTCTGATCCTTAGTTTACATTTCTACATTCTCTTATTTTATTTATAATATAGTGTTAATATTTACTCAGTGTTAAATATGTTCATTAAATATGGACTCATTTACATTTTCTTTCCATTAAACAAAGTTTCTTTGTTTCCCACAAGGAAACTTTGTTTAATGAAACCTTTCAGTGTCTTCATTTAAAAATGTTTGTCTTCATGTCACAGGGTCACAGATATAGAACACATTACATTAACTATCTCTGTCAATTAGAATGAATGTTTCAGTTTAATCAGTGCCATATTTATATGGGGGTAACACTTCTTACCTGATCATCACTTGACAATATCTTCCCTGATAGTGTGACAAACATATGGACCTTGTACCAAGATGGTGCCTGTGGCACCTGAGGCTGGACATGCTAACATGCTAACATGCTAACATACTGATATACTGTATAGTGTTCTATATCTATGTCATGAGGTTAGCATTTGTCAAACAGGTCACCTTAACATGCACTAAAATACAGAACATTACATTTAATAAATCTGTTTTTCTCTGGGGGAGGCCCCCCAGACCCCCCTCTGGGCTAAGACCTGGTCTTCATAATGTCTGGCTAGTTTGAATCATAATTAGACCAAATTAAAAACCTTTAAGAGTTAGTATGGATGTTTATTTATATTTGAACAGTATACTATTCATCTGTACATTTTTCTTGTATGAATTTTATCCAGACACCTGTTATTATTAAATAGTGAATAAATTAAATGTTAAATTTACCCCTGCCTGCTTTAGAGGAATTATTACATTTGAGTACCTATGTGTGTGAGTAGACCAGGAGTTGACCTGCAGTGAGCTAACACAGTAGCAGTGAGCTAACACAGTAGCAGTGAGCTAACACAGTAGCAGTGAGCTAACACAGTAGCAGTGAGCTAACACAGTAACAGTGAGCTAACACAGTAGCAGTGAGCTAACACAGTAGCAGTGAGCTAACACAGTAGCAGTGAGCTAACACAGTAACAGTGAGCTAACACAGTAGCAGTGAGCTAACACAGTAGCAGTGAGCTAACACAGTAACAGTGAGCTAACACAGTAGCAGTGAGCTAACACAGTAACAGTGAGCTAACACAGTAGCAGTGAGCTAACACAGTAGCAGTGAGCTAACACAGTAGCAGTGAGCTAACACAGTAACAGTGAGCTAACACAGTAGCAGTGAGCTAACACAGTAACAGTGAGCTAACACAGTAGCAGTGAGCTAACACAGTAGCAGTGAGCTAACACAGTAGCAGTGAGCTAACACAGTAACAGTGAGCTAACACAGTAGCAGCTAACCACAAACAGCCTAGTGGTCTATGGGTGTTTTTTTTTCTTACCACCTTATCACCACCACACTTCACCAGAACATCCCAGAACCAGAACATTTGTTTCTCATCCAATAAGTTTATACATTGACATGGAACTGGTAAGTATGTAAGATAAATCTTTATTTCAGTGCTTGTGGATGGTAGATGATAGTTTATTGGTCAATTAAAAGAAAAAAAGTTTAGAAGTTGATTCAACTCTTTCGTTTTAGGCAGGTGCCACTGTCAGCACTGGGGGCTGAGCCCCCCTAAAGGTTACATGCTAGAATCGCCCCTGGGTTAAAGCGACACCTCAAGCTCTTATAGCTACAATCAAATGATATTTAGTTCAGGAATCACCAATACCCTGAATCTAAACTTTGTTTATTCAAGATTGTCTTTTTTCAGCTGATAAATATAGCTAAAATAATTTCCAAAGATCATTACTTTCCAAAGGATGTTTCACGATTGATGCATGAAATGTTCTATTCCACCAAAAGCTAAAGAAGTGCACTTTAAAACAATGAATTATATTTATCTGTGTAAAGAGCTATTGTACCTTAGATTTAATGTTGATGTTAATGAATGAACATTTTGTAAAAATAACATTAAAGCTCAGGGACACATTTTTTTCTCATGTAACATCATTGATAGATTCTGGAAAATTCTTTATCAATGGCTCTTGGAAAATCATTTGTCTTTGACACCCCTAAGTTATGATAATATTTAATTTGTTGTCGTCTTGGAGGATAAAAAAACAGAATTTATAGTAAAAAAAATATCATTATATTTGCTAAATACTTTATTCATAAATGTAAATTCCTGTCCGTCACACCTTATGTACAGGTTTTGTTTGTAGGAATTTATCTTTTTGGACTCTTTAGAAAAAGTCAAATCTAAGAATGATGAACACCTTTATAGTTTGTTATTTTCTTTGTCTTTTAATCTGACCCCAGGAAGTAATAATTGGATTATTTTTATTTCATTTATTTGCGTTGTTGTTATTATTATTTATTTTTTTTATCCCTTAATTTTATGGATTGTCTTTGTTGTCGGGTTTTCTAGATGTTTTTTTATGTTAGATACAAAAAAAACATTCATTAATTTTCTGATCTTAGGCCCCATGAGTCTCCTGGAAGGAGCTCCCCATTAGTTGGTTAGGTAAAATAAAACATAGACATAAACATATACTATGTGTGTAGGAAAAAAAAAACAGCATTCTGATCTGTCGCACACACTCTTTTATTATTGTTATTATTTACTTATTCTTCGTCGTCTTTATTTCCAGCAGACTCAAATGCCTCTCACTTTTTATTTATTTTTTTTATTCATTTTATTAGGACATACAGAAAAGAGATGTAGAATTACATCAGGAGATAAGGTGGAATGAACAATACTGACAATATGAGAAACTAAATAAACAAAAAATAATGACAAATAAAGTAATAAAAATATCGACCAATAAATAAAAAAATAATTGACATACACATGACATTATATTACAGCACAAAAAGACAAAGGCAAGATACCATTAAAACAACAAGGACTTAGATAAACTTAAGAGATTTGTTAAAAGTTAATGAAATGACATATAATAGCTTCAGTAGGAGTTAGATGGAGTCAGAACTGGTCGTCAGTTTTTGGCAACTTTACCAGCTTCTGCTTTTTAATGCACTTAGACACAAATTACACAATCATATGGAGGTGTATGTACGTCTGTATATGTGTTTATGTATATGTATATATGTATTTATATATACAATTTTGGGATAACAGTACACAAGGTGGTGTAAATTGATCACTAAACAATAACTTAATGTTTTGCCAAGGACATAACCGCAAAGTAAATTATTATTATTTTATTTATTTTTTTTTTTATTTAATTTAATTTAATTTAATTTAATTTAATTTAATTTAATTTAATTTAATTTAATTTAATTTAATTTAATTTAATTTAATTTAATTTTATTTTATTTTAATTTAATTTAATTTAATTAAATTTAATTAAATTTAATTAAATTAAATTAAATTTAATTTAATTTAATTTAATTTTACTTTACTTTACTTTACTTTATTTTATTTTATTTTATTTTATTTTATTTTATTTCATTTTATTTTACTTTATTTTACTTTATTTAATTTTATTTAATTTTATTTAATTTTATTTAATTTTATTTTTTAATTTATTTTTATTTTTATTTAATTTTATTTTATTTTTTACATTAGTATTACAAAAAGTGCTACATTTTCTTTTCTCTCTCACTTTGAATAAAGGTATGTATGTAAAATAATGCAATCCACTGTTTCAGGTTACGCACAACAATCTATTTAATCTGTAATACTGAGACACTTGGATGGGGATTAAACATTAAACACTTATATTTTTGTATAATAGAGTATGTAAAAATGGTATGGTTATGTGAGAATGGAAATTTAAATCGTCAGAATGTGTTGTAGGTGGAGGCCTTTTCTGAGCCCGTTGAGGGTTTCTTGTCTCTTCCTGGCAAAGATGTACTGTGGGACTCTTTTTTTAATGACTTCTGTGATTGTATGCTTTAGTATGTCGAAATAAATAAATGAAATGACATATAAATAAATGAAAGGTTGGAATCATGTTTTTCCACTTAGAATAATTCCCCTTTTAGTAAAGAAATTGAATACAATTAAATGTAAAGTGTTGAATAAACATGTTTTATTTAATTCATATTTTTGCATAGTTTTTTTAATATATATTTTATCACATTTTTGGTGTTTTTCTGAATTTTAGAAGAGTTTAAAATGTCTGTATTTAATCACGATTAATCAAAATAAATCCACATCAACCCTGTGACTGAACTGATTAAATATTTCATCGACAAAACTACGACAATTAATCCTCTTATTAAAAAAAAGAGAAAAGACTAGAAAAATATTAATTTCTTCTGTTATATTGTTGTTGCAAACTCGCACAGTGTCCACAGGGCGCCGCCATTTTATAATAAGTACGTTCATCTTCTGCGACGCAAAGGCTGCTGGGAAATTCATAAACAGGAAGTGATGTAAGTGAAGCAACGCGGAAGGATTCATATCGTTTTTCAGTGCATATCACATGTTAGTTTTAGAGTAAAGTCAGGTATTTAGTGCAAATGTTGTCAAAGTAGAATATATTTGTTTTTATTCGGAGATAATTTTGAGTTGTTGTGTAACTTTGGTTAGTTTTATTTTAGGTTCTACAGGAATGCAGACAGCTCCGGACATGGTAAGACAGTAGAAAAGTTGTCCTGGTGTTTTATTTTTATTAATAATATCTACACTGTTCTACAAAGTATGAAGTCAGTAACTGTACAGACACTAAACTAAGAAAAATGATATTAAAGTTGTGTTGTTGTTCAGTCCCAGTAGTTGTTGATAATTGGACATAAGGCAGTTATTGTTACTGTATATGAACTAGTTTTACAAAAAACACAGTGGGATTGATATATGGATTAATACTGATACTGATTAGTGACTGGGAATGGAGACTAGTTATCTCATAATTTAGATTTTTTTTAAATCTCGTAATTTTGTCTTTTTTATCCCATCTCTTTTTTACATATGAATAATCTTCATGAAAACTATTCATTGACAGTTCACCTTATAGTCCAGTCCACCTTATAGTCCAGTTCACCTTATAGTCCAGTTCACCTTATAGTCCAGTCCACCTTATAGTCCAGTCCACCTTATAGTCCAGTCCACCTTATAGTCCAGTTCACCTTATAGTCCAGTTCACCTTATAGTCCAGTTCACCTTATAGTCTAGTCCACCTTATAGTCCAGTTCACCTTATAGTCCAGTTCACCTTATAGTCCAGTCCACCTTATAGTCCAGTCCACCTTATAGTCCAGTTCACCTTATAGTCCAGTCCACCTTATAGTCCAGTCCACCTTATAGTCCAGTCCACCTTATAGTCCAGTTCACCTTATAGTCCAGTCCACCTTATAGTCCAGTCCACCTTATAGTCCAGTCCACCTTATAGTCCAGTTCACCTTATAGTCCAGTTCACCTTATAGTCCAGTCCACCTTATTGTCCAGTCCACCTTATAGTCCAGTCCACCTTATAGTCCAGTTCACCTTATAGTCCAGTCCACCTTATAGTCCAGTTCACCTTATAGTCCAGTTCACCTTATAGTCCAGTCCACCTTATAGTCCAGTCCACCTTATAGTCCAGTCCACCTTATAGTCCAGTTCACCTTATAGTCCAGTTCACCTTATAGTCCAGTTCACCTTATAGTCTAGTCCACCTTATAGTCCAGTTCACCTTATAGTCCAGTTCACCTTATAGTCCAGTCCACCTTATAGTCCAGTCCACCTTATAGTCCAGTTCACCTTATAGTCCAGTCCACCTTATAGTCCAGTCCACCTTATAGTCCAGTCCACCTTATAGTCCAGTTCACCTTATAGTCCAGTCCACCTTATAGTCCAGTCCACCTTATAGTCCAGTCCACCTTATAGTCCAGTTCACCTTATAGTCCAGTTCACCTTATAGTCCAGTCCACCTTATAGTCCAGTCCACCTTATAGTCCAGTCCACCTTATAGTCCAGTTCACCTTATAGTCCAGTTCACCTTATAGTCCAGTTCACCTTATAGTCTAGTCCACCTTATAGTCCAGTTCACCTTATAGTCCAGTCCACCTTATAGTCCAGTCCACCTTATAGTCCAGTCCACCTTATAGTCCAGTTCACCTTATAGTCCAGTCCACCTTATAGTCCAGTCCACCTTATAGTCCAGTCCACCTTATAGTCCAGTTCACCTTATAGTCCAGTCCACCTTATAGTCCAGTCCACCTTATAGTCCAGTCCACCTTATAGTCCAGTTCACCTTATAGTCCAGTTCACCTTATAGTCCAGTTCACCTTATAGTCTAGTCCACCTTATAGTCCAGTTCACCTTATAGTCCAGTTCACCTTATAGTCCAGTCCACCTTATAGTCCAGTCCACCTTATAGTCCAGTTCACCTTATAGTCCAGTCCACCTTATAGTCCAGTCCACCTTATAGTCCAGTCCACCTTATAGTCCAGTCCACCTTATAGTCCAGTCCACCATATAGTCCAGTAAATACATTAATTCATTAACTCAGTCTAATACAGTGATTGACTGTAAACTTGGGGCAGGGTCTTAACTGGACATTGTTAAGAACACAGTAATGGTTTTTATTGTCTTTGTGTTTTATTTTACTAGTACTTTCTGCAGTTACTGTACAAATACTCACCAGGGACATTTGAGATGAAATATTTTATTTCATGGCAAAGAATGATTTGAATTTTGGAAAAAAACACAATAACTAATTTTTGCAAAAAAAAAAAAATGCAGTTACTGCCTTTTTATTTTGTAGGACAGTACAGC
The DNA here is from genome assembly GCA_020466265.1 of Siphamia tubifer. Taxonomy (NCBI): domain Eukaryota; kingdom Metazoa; phylum Chordata; class Actinopteri; order Kurtiformes; family Apogonidae; genus Siphamia; species Siphamia tubifer. The sequence continues at coordinate 25,966,060 of CM035784.1, forward strand.
TGTGCTGCAACATGTGTCCAAACATTATTTTAATGTGAAAGATATTTAATTTCATTCATCGGTTCTGTCCAGAACACTAGTCAAAGATTCAGTAGAAGTTTCTGGAATGACTTTTAGTGAAAATGGCCAAAGGACATGTGACCATATATTTATTAGCTTTGCTGTATGTATATTTTGACCCAGTAGATTTGGTCACATTTTCAATAACAGAACCAAACTTCATCAATGTTTTTTTTTTGTGACAAATAAGAGTGTGTTTCAATCAGTTTATCACAGAAAAATAAGAGTTATGGGAATTATTGGAAACTCAAGACAGTCATGATATTATGTTCTTTACTAGTGTATATAAACTTTTGACCATGACTGTACATGCATTCATATATATATATATATATATATATATATATATATATATATATATATATATATATATATTAGAGCTGGGCAAAAAATCGATTTAGATTTAAAATCGAGTTTTATGACAAAATCGATTCATATTTTAGGAAAATCATGCAATCCGATTCCCCTCCACACGCACTTTTTTTCCTCGCAAAAAGAAAACCATGAACCAGGCTGCTTTCCGTAGTTGCACATCTGAAGCGAAAGCAGAGACTAGCGCTGCCAGCACTTCTTCAAAATGTTCAACAAACACTGACTGAAAGCTTTTATCGCGGCACAACTTGTGATAAACATGGAGCCAGAGTCCTGCACGGTTCTGATTTTGACATACCGCAACCGCCCGTACCCGTCATGTTTAAACTCCGACCCGTTTTCCGACGAAAAAAAAAAATCCGCACCCGAACGACCCGCTATAAATGAACCCGATATCCGAACCAAACCCGTATCCGACACAGCACAACATTTTTCACCCGTTTCGTGAAAATTTGCGGTTCACCCACGGGTACCCGAACCCGTGCAGAACTCTGAACCTTATGATAAACATGGAGCACGATGTGGAGCGATAACAGACACAATAACATCATATATCCAAAATATTGGTAACATGTTCAGGTTTATTGAAGTAGTTTGATTGATAATAAGGTTTAGTTTTATTTTGTCCTTACAAAGTAAAAATGTTACTAGTTTTATTTTTATCTTACTTTTGCACTACTACGTTTTTTACAATGTTTTTCATATAATATGAGTATTAATGTATATTGTTTTAGTTGTTAAAATATTTTAAGCTTTCTTTTTTCCAACAAAATGTATCTTTTACACTATTTTTTTGCACAGTTTTTCCTGTAACAGTGGTGGATATGTCTGGACTTACTACAGTTCATGTAGACAAAGTCTCAGGTTGCAGTTGCACCTTTTGCACAACTGATTTATTATTTACACTTATTTGTAGAAGTATTTTTGTTTTACATTTTATTTAATAAAAAAAAAGAAGACGAAAGAAACCACGTTTCTAGTGTTTTCATTTTCATTTAGCCCACGTGGGAAAAAAATCGTATCGTGAATTGAGTTTTTTGGGAAAAAATCTGAGATTTTTTTAAAAGAGAAAATTGCCCAGCCCTAATATATATATATATATATATATATATATATATATATATATGCTTTATTAACTGAATTTCTGTGAAGGTGACATACGTCGGTCGTAGCCTACGGTATGGAGGGGACAAGAGAGAAAGTGAATTAAGGTGGGACAAAAACAGGAAGGTTTGGGACTCATTATGAACATAATTTGGGAGAGTTTGAGCTTTGATATGAACCATTTCTAAAAACAATAGATAAATTAAAAGTCAAATTATAAACTAAAAAAAGTTTGCTTAAGGAGCGCTACCTGGACTCAAAATAAGTCATAATAATTAGAGGTGCTCTATTGCAGGGGTTCTCAAACTTTTTTGGCCCAGGTCCCCCTTGGAGGGGTGACATTTTTCCATGTCCCCCCTCATCCTGGCGATACTGAAAATGATAAAAAACCACTTCAACAATGATTATTATGAAACAATGATAACCTTTTTTAATAGTGCTTTTGTACAAACCAGCCACATTTTCAGGTATTATAATATAAATGAACACTTCAGAAACAACAATTTTAAATAATTTTAAAATAATAAACGGAACAAAAGACACACAAAACCGTGTGTGTGTGTGTGACAGACAGACAGACAGACAGACAGACAGAGACTTAATGAGAGGGATGATCTTGTCAAACTCAATATAACTATCAATGTACTTTCTCTTTTTAGGGTTAGGGCGTTTGTTTTTGTCATTGTCATTTTCATTGTCATTTCTTTTACCACTTCTTGAGGAACTTGAGAACTGTTGCTCTATTGGATAGGAAAAAACAGCAAAAAGAAAGGAAAAATTCCAAGGCACTCTCTTAAAAGTGAAGAATAAAAAGCCTTTATTAAACTGGCTTGGTTACAAAAACCTATAAAATCATATAAAAACCCCAACGCGTTTCGGCATAATCTGACTCCCTTTGGGGTTTCGGCCATTTATGCCGAAACGCGTTGGGGTTTTTCTATGATTTTCTATGATTTTATAGGTTTTTGTAACCAAGCCAGTTTAATAAAAGCTTTTTATTCTTCACTTTTAAGAGAGTGCGTTGGAATTTTTCTTTCTTCTTTCAAGTTATAAAACTGTTGTTTCTACAAAATGGATGGACTTTTGTCAGTCGCTGCAGAATATTTCAGTTGCTTTGCTCTGTCATTGGCAGGATGACGTCAACACTGTGATGTCCTGGTTTTCCAGTCCAGTTTACAGCCGCTACTGGAACCACTATCAGCAGGTAATGGCCTGGCACCACAGACACCGGCGTGCCTACTGGAACGCCCTGGAGGCTGCCTACGGCCCTGGCTACGATCAGCAACAGTGTCCCAACAGACGGCAGCGCTACACCGACCGGGACACCGGAGAGACCGACAGCGAAGAGGCGGGCGAGGACAGCAGCTCGGACAGCAACATCGAGTGTGATGTTAGTAATATGGAGATCAGCGAGGAGCTAAGACAGTACTTTGCAGAGACAGAGAGACACAGACAGGAACTCAGTAAGTGAACAGAAGTGTGAACCTGTGTAAAGGCTCTGTGTATATTTAGGATTTTTCACTTGATGGATGGGAATTAAAAAACCAAAAGACGACTTTGTGCTTCAAAATGAACGTCGTTTTGAACAAAATCAACAATTTAATTATGCCGCATTTTCCTTTCCTTTATTTATTTATTTTTTTTATGTTAGAAAAATCAATTCAAAGTCAACAAAAACAAACATTAGTCATATTTTCTGCCTCTAACATCCAAACGGAGCAGAGCAAGTCCTTTTTACAGCTGCTTTAAACAGCGATTTTTCTACAAAAACCTTCAGTCGAACACTTTGATTTATTAATTATTTCAGTTGAATTAATTTATTTTATTTTGGCCTGCCGAAGAGTTTATAGACCTGAAACGTTGACAATTTTCAGTTATTTTTGGTTTCATTCTCATAATTGTTATAATTGAATGGTTAACGTCCCTAAGTTCTTTTTAGTGCAAAAATTTAGCGAAAAATTTAGTTACATTTATTTAATTTAAAGTAGAGAAAAACAGCGACCAAATATGGCCAAAGTCATCAATAAAATGAACAAAAATGAAGAATAAAGTGACAAAATAATTAGTAAGAGGAAGAAAGTAAGACACCAATGGAGCAAAATGAAAGAAAAAAATAATAAAATAAAAAGTAAATTGTAGAAAAATAAACAATGGGAGGCGTCAGGGTACTGGGTAATAGTTTTCTAATAGTAACACATGGGCGATATATTATCCCATGCTTAACAACGGCAACATTTGTCATTACCGTAAATTCCGGACTATAAGCCGCTACTTTTTTCCCAAACTTTCAACCTTGCGGCTTATTCAGTGATGCGGCCAATTTATGTAATTTTTCTAACGGCCGCCAGCGGCGCTCGAGTAGAAAAGGTCAGATTTAGACCGGTGGAATATATGCGTCGAGGAAGACTGAATGAAAAAGGAGGGGCGGAACAAACGCGGGGTGACGGGTTTAAGTGGGGACCGATAAAGGTGAAGGACAGACAAAAAAAAGGTGAAGAGGGGGTAAAAAGTTGCTTAAAGAAAAACCCGCGGTGGTTATAAGTTATCGCTGACTCTGCGATAGATGAGGCGAGGCGGCGACCAGCCACCTGTTTGTGGACGCGGTGGACAATAGTGGATATATATTTTTCCCTCCCTTACCTTTGGAAATATACACTTTTTTTTTCCTTGGATTACTTTCAACGGGACCCGGACTCTGCAGGTCTGCATCAAACCTTAAGTATCATTTTCCCTTCATTTTACCGGCTGTGATTTTTGGACTGTGGACTTTAATGAAGGACATTTAGTTTCATTCGCGGGACTTGAAGTCGGGTTTGGGTTAATTTTGTGTTTGTGTTACATGTTTTAATGTGGGCACATGCGGCTTATATACAGGTGCGGCTTGTGTATGTACAAAATTTTCCTCTTAAAATGTGGTGGGTGCGGCTTATAATCAGTGCTCTATAGTCTGGAAATTACGGTACTTACTGGTTGATGACTGTTTGTCACCACAAAGAAGAACTGTTTACATTTGGTTATAGAAGTGGGCGTGTCCCAACACCCCCATCCCCCACAGGTGTGTCGCCCATGGATACTTTGCAGGATGAAACAAATACATAATAGTTCTTTACTTGTGTAAAAATCAGAGGTGGTAAAAGTACTCACATTCTGTACTTAAGTAGAAGTACAACTACTTATGTGATAAGAATACTCTGGTATAAGTAGAAGTACTGATTCAACTCAGCTACTTAAGTAAAAGTAAAGAAAATAAATAAATAAAAGTACAATTTCTCAATTGTAATGAAGTAAAATAATTTTTTTTTTTGCCAAGAAGACAATAATACTTTATTAAAAAAAGTTATAAATATGAGATTAAAAATATGTCATTTTAAGATGAAAATGTTAAAATTGTGAAATTAAAAGTCAATATTATGAGATAATAGTCATATATTTATCCACTGATTTTCCCTCTGAAGTGACTTGTTTTTCAAACTGTTTAGTTTGAAAAAGTAATGAGTCTATTCTGAGAATGTAAAGAGTATAAAGTACATATATTTATATAAATGTAAAGAGTATAAAGTACATATATTTATATAAATGTAAAGAGTATAAAGTACATATATTTATATAAATGTAAATAGTATAAAGTACATATATTTATATAAATGTAAAGAGTATAAAGTACATATATTTATATAAATGTAAAGAGTATAAAGTACATATATTTATATAAATGTAAAGAGTATAAAGTACATATATTTATATAAATGTAAATAGTATAAAGTACATATATTTATATAAATGTAAAGAGTATAAAGTACATATATTTATATAAATATAAAGAGTATAAAGTACATATATTTATATAAATGTAAAGAGTATAAAGTATATATATTTATATAAATGTAAAGAGTATAAAGTACATATATTTATATAAATGTAAATAGTATAAAGTACATATATTTATATAAATGTAAAGATTATAAAGTACATATATTTATATAAATGTAAAGATTATAAAGTACATATATTTATATAAATATAAAGATTATAAAGTACATATATTTATATAAATGTAAAGAGTATAAAGTACATATATTTATATAAATGTAAAGAGTATAAAGTACATATATTTATATAAATGTAAAGAGTATAAAGTACATATATTTATGCAAAAATGTAGGGAGTAAAAGTAAAAAGTTTCCAGGAAAATAAATACTCCAGTAAAGTACAGATACTTATAAAATCTACTTCCATACAGTAATGAAGTACTTTTACTGTAATTTTCCACCTCTGGTATAAATGGTCTTTTTTTCGTTGTGGTTGCAGAGAAGCAGCAGCAGATAGAAGCAGAGCAGCACAATAACTACGTACCAGCTGACCAGGACTTACACGCCCTCTCCTGGCACAGCAGCGTAGCTCCGCCCTCCGAACGACCCGGCGAGCGCCGAGGCGCCGAGATGAAGAAGCTGTACGGGAAGGACGCAGCCAAGATATTAGCGATGGAGACGGCCATGCAGCTGACCTTTGATAGGAACTGTGACCTCAAACGGCCCAAGTACTGGCCCGTCATCCCACTGAAACTCTAATGGCCACCGGACGACCCGCTTTAGAACCGTCTGACACCAGGGCTCTGGGTCGGGGACATGTGGCCATCAATACTGCTGCCGTACAACTGGTGCTTTGGGTTCGCTAACGGTTACCTATTTTAAGCTCAGAGTAGCATTGCTAGCTAAGCTTTGGCTAACACGTTATCAGCTGTTGCTACGTGTTAGTTTGTAAAGGACAAAGACAGTACTGCTACACATACAGTGACTTTTTACATAAGCGCTAATAAGGTAGTTTAATGTAATTTCATGATAATAATGCTTTTATAACTGCTTATTACAAGTAATGGATCGCTAATAAGGTGTTAATTCTATTTGTGACAAGACAGTGAAATTGTATAAAATGTTCCTGTTCTTGCACCCACGCTGACTTACTGTATGCTAACAAAGCTGCTACCGCTAGCTAAGTCCGCTAGGTTGATATAGAATGGCTAACTTGCACAGGCTGGTACGGTGGCTGGCTAATCATTATTGGTTGCCATGGTTACTGTCTGCTTTCCCTTGTGTATTTTATTGACAGACATATTTCCATGTTCTAAGGCGGAATACAAACAATTATTTTCGGAGCTTCACTGGAGAATTAACACCTTATTAGTGTTCCGTTATTTGTAATAAGTGGTTACAAAGGCATTATTAACATGAAATAATATTAAAATTGCCATATAATTACCACTTCATTAGCAATCCATAATGTAAAGTATGACCCAAATGACTTTTAAATATTCAGAAAATTCTTTAAAAAAAAAAAAAAAAAAAAAAAATCCCAGCAACTGCAATAAAATAAAAAAAATAAATAAAAAGGCAGATCAACCCCCAACCCCCTTTAATTTCCGTAAGCAGCGGTCTGTCCCGACCCCCTCCCACCACATTTAATCATTTGTTCCTTGTGTCGGTTTCAAATGTTCTGGAAAATAACCGCCAAATCCACCCCGAACTTTTTTGAATTTAAAAATTTTCATCACTTTTTTCGGGGGAATTTTTACTTGTTTCCTAGTGTATTTTGTGGGAAATTTGAGTTTTAAAAACAAACAAACAGCAGTCGACTGGCACGAGGCGTTAAAGTTAAACCATAGTAACCCTGTGATTAATTTGATTAAAAGTTTGGATCATCATCAGTCCCAAACTGAAGCTAACATTTTTTTTTAATTGTGGTTCATACCGTAAACATCCTCTGTAACCTCAAAATATTGTCAGGTTATTTTGGTCAAAGGTATTTGACAGTAAAACTTAATGATTTTCCATTTTTGGGCCCCAAAACAACAAGCAACGTTTGTAATTTCATTCAAAAAGTCGATATTTTAAACATTCATCCTAAATTTTTTGGAAATAAAAGTACTGTCCTGTTAGCTTTGAGAAAATAGCGCTACTTTTTAAAAAATATTTTAGTCAGTTTAGTCTTTTCTATTACAAATAACTTGTTTTTTTTGTCTTTTCTACTTAATTAAAGTCTAATACATTACAATGGTACCGGAATTTACGAAATTAATTATTTCCGGAAGTGGTTTCGTAATGTGATTTATTCTTTTAGTACAGTCTCATTTTACATGTAAAAGGCCTGATTCATTCCAAGGCCCCCCCAATACTACCCCCCTAAACCCCTTAAAACTAATAAAAGTCTTCACATTTTTTATGAAATATGTGTTAAAAGTAAAAGAAAATTATTTATTAAACCATTAAAATGAACAAGACATGCAAATAATTTCCATACCATTGTGGTTGTTTTAATTGTCGTCAGTTCTTTTTGTCTGTTTGGGTCAATGCTCAACTTCGACAGTGTTTGTTGACGGACTAAGAATCACTTTCTTTGAACCTATGATGAATAATAAAGTTACAATAAACACACTGGAAAAACTCCCGAAAAACAACAGTAAAAATTTTGACTTTTTATCTGTTAGAACCTGGTTCATTTTGAAAGTTCTGATCGTGGTCCAGATCATTAAGGTCTCAGGTTCTTGTAGTTTATTTCCATCACATATAAAATACACAGTTGATCAGCCCTGATCACCAGTCAATAACGCCCCTTTGTTTACATTACATTCGGTCATATGTTGTCCCATAGTCCGTCTCCCACAGGTGGTACTTGAGCCTGTTCGTGGTCGGTTCCAATTGGTTCCCTTCTAAGTACCTGTGCCCAGGTTTGTGTCCGCCCCTTATTTCTGATGTTTACGTATTTTAACCCAAACAATCATGGTCTGTCATGAACTGTCATGGCTACAGATCCATTTTTGTTTTTGCTCTTGGCTTCAGCTGACATATGGAGACATCCTGCATATCTAATAATTTCACCTTTTTTTTGCATAATTTTTATCTCATAATTTTGACTTTTTGGATGAACTTTCACCTTCGACAGTGTTTGTTGATGGACCGCGAATCACTTTCTTTGGACCCATGATGAATAACGAAAAATAAAGTTGTGATGAGAACACTGGAAAAAGTCATGAAACACCAGTAAAGGTTCTTCCACATAGACTGACTGTTTCACCAGACTACACACAACCATCAAGTATCATGGTGTCCAGGCTTTCTGAAAAACAAAGGAGCCATTTAATGTCACCATGACTGGGCAGTGTCGTGGCTATCAGCAGGGCCGGTGTTAGGCATAGTCAGACTAGGCGGTCGCCTAGGGCACCAGATGTCTTGGACAAACCAAGTCCCACAGAATTATAATGTTAAGATACTTTATTTTCTGGACTATGAGGTGAACTGAAAAGACTTGAATTTACTGACAGTGAGACTAATATATGGATTAATTCTGGTTGTGCTTAGTGACTGGGAATGAAAAAATTTTATGTCATAATTTCACCTTTTTGACGCATAATTTTGACTTTTTGTCACATCATTTTGGCCATTTTATTGCATAATTTCTTCTTTTTATTGCATAATTTAGACATTTTTCTGATTATTTTGACTTTTTATCTCGTAATTTCACCTTTTTATCACATCATTTTAGCTTTTTATTGCTTCATTTTTCGTTTTTATTGCATAATTTAGACTTTTTTCTGATAATTTTGACTTTTTATCTCGTAATTTCACCTTTTTATCACATCATTTTAGCTTTTTATTGCTTCATGTTTCGTTTTTATTGCATAATTTGGCATTTTTAATGCATGATTGTGACTTTTTACCACAATTTTGGCTTTTTATCAGACAATTTTGACTATTAATTGCGTAATTTTGACAGATGCTAATTTCACACAAAGGACACCACATTGGGTACCGCATTGACCAGAACCGGTCCAGACTGTCAGTGTCCATCGTCTGTTTGACACTCTTTTCCTCTTCAGCTTTTTGCCGTTTCCTTATAGTGTCTTCAGTACTCTGGTGTCTCTACCAAGCCAAAGCATTTCAGACATACGCCAGAGGATTTTTCTGGAACAACTGACACATTAAGACCAAGTTCTGCAAACCGCTGGTCTACCCATTTTATCCGCTGGCTGTTGGCGATGGTGCCTTTTATCCTCACTTTTTTTTAGTTTAGTTTTTTATGCACACTATAAAATATAACAAATACATAAGCAGTAAAAATACAAACAAACACCCAAAGCTTAATATGCTTATAAAAATCCTCCCTTCATCAACTTAATTAACACTCAAAATTAATCAAATGTAAAAAGTCATCATATTAATGGTTATATCCTCTGTCCAGCTCGTAAATTCTATGCTTCATCACCATTTTTAAAGTCCTAGCGGGAACGTTCTTTGTAGGCATAGTTCCGAAATGTTACACTTCGGCCTCTCTACTGCCCCCACAACTTCCTGTTTCTCCCAGAGCTCACCGAATTAATTAACTCTTGACCAACGGACAAACTGACGGATGAATCTACCTCTGGAACCAGATGAAAACGTCTATTTCTGTAATTAATGGAGGGAATAAATTAGACTTTAGCTTCAACACTGACTGCAGTAAGAACTCTGTGACGAATGAGGGTCAAAGGCACATGAAAAGCATCATGGGTAGTTCCCTCCTAGCCAACGGGAAGCTAGCGGGGTGTTGGGAGATAGCCAATGGGAGAGCAAGTGTATCAAATAACAAATATGATGCTACGTACATATTTAGTACAGTACGTACAGAAGTGTACGTTTCGTTTCATAACTTGAATTGTCTTTCGTCTTCAGAGATGAAATTTTTTCCATAAAGGAGTTTCGTAACTTGGATTATTTATTAGTTAGATCTCTTGTAAATTGAGGTATTACTGTAATTAGTTGATCATTACTCAATTAATTTCTGTCTTTTTACACATTACAACTCCGTGACAAATGCGGGTCGAAGACACACCAAAAGCATCATGGGTAGTTTCCTCATTAGCCAATGGGAGGCTAGCGTGGTGTTGGGAGATAACCAATGGGAGAGCAGCTCTATCAAATAACAAATGATCCTACAGTAAGTACGTATTATTTACATTTCAGGGTTTCATTTCGGAACAATTTTAAACATTTTACATAAAGGCGTTTCGTAACTTGGATTATTTATTAGTTCGGTCTTTTGTAAATTGAGGTATTTCTGTAATTAATTGATCATTACTCAAATAATTTAAGTTTGTGATGTTCTTTTTTAAGTAATGTCTACTTATGTAGGTTTACAGTGTCGATGTATCTGAGGGTTGTTTTTTTTTGTCATCTTGTCAAGCTGTATTTCCTGCCCCCCCCCCCCCCCCCCCCCCTGTCTGATTCTTCGTCATTCTTTCTTACATTCATAACATCTGTTTCCCCATAAGGCACCAGTGCTGCTGGTTATGGCCTCCGTGCAGAACAGACAGGAGCTCTTCTTTCACAACTTCTTTTCTCTCAGACCCCTGTTCTGCCTGTTACCCCCAAAACTGCTACTTTGTCTCCTCATCATCTTCATCTTCATCATCATCATCATCCTGGCTTTCATCTGTACATCACATCTGCTCTTCACATCATCGCAGCGCTCGCTCTCTTCCCTCGCCCGTGTCCTCCTTCTGAATTCCTTCTTTGTGCTCGTCTTTGCTGCAGTGTCTGTGCGTCTGGATGTGAAAACTCGTATCCTTTTTGCATCCGTTCCCTCCTCGAGCTTTGCTTTGCACCGTTCTGCAGAAAAAGGATAAGTGAATGAAAATGGCCATCAAAGCAGACTGACTTCAAAGGCTTGTTTTAAGTCTGATAGAATAAATGATGACTCAAGATGTTAAAAACAAAACAAAACAGCTGCTTGAAAATTAGAATAATTACTGTCCGTAAACATATAGAACGTAATCACTGATATTTATCTGCACATTGTCAACAGGAATAGTCGTTCCAGGTAGAACAGCCTACAAAGGCCTTCGCTGTTCATAATGACCACCTTCCTGTGCGACCTCCTCGACAGCAAGACAACATCGTACCGTGGGCAGGATGTGATATTCTGCCAGAAATGCACTTTAGTATAAACATATAGGGGGCGCTGTAGTTACTTTAAATGTTGTTGAACAGGTGTTGAACTGTGAGACTGATGACGGAGTCAAATTTCAGCCAAATCAGTGTTCGTATGTCTGAACTACAGCCATTTTTAATAAAAGTACATTTCTAGGGGGTGCTATAGTAATAAATACGAATTAAGAGTCCTACACTGGAGCCCTAGCCCGAGGGGCCCGACAGCCCGAGGGTCCGAGGGCCGGGCCTCGGGCCGACGACCGTATAATTACCTCGGACACGGGCCGGGCTCGGGCACTTTTATTTTTCAATTTAATTATTTTTAAAAAACCTGTGTTGTGTTTAAATGGAAACAATTGAACGCAGCAGCTGCTGCTCTCCCCCGGCACCTCCCTTATATGGGCATACGGTAGCCTCCCTTATATGGGCATACGGTAGCCTCCCTTATATGGGCATACGGTAGCCTCCCTCACTATCCGATTCGCGCGACTTCCCGACTCCCACCACAAACATGGAGAACAACATAAAAAAAACAAAGTTGAAAATGGTGAATTGAAGAGAAGTGAACAACATTAAAAGGAAAATCTCCGTTCTGGACTAAGTTTCAACTTATTACAAACCCTTCCAGATGAGCCAAACATGTTTGTTCAGTGTGTTGTATGTAAAGCTGTCCTGTCATATGACAACAAAAAACAGGTTCATCACATCTCCAGACATTTATGAACGGGTCAGTGGCGGATCCAGCAGCGGTCACAGAATCGAGTTCTCAAGCTGCTGATGGAAACATGAGTCCCTATTTTAACCTGCTCTTTTATGTCCACATTGATCTGTCAGAAACCGTTGTTCACAGAAAATCAGAATGCTGTTTTTTTTTTCTAACTGCAGAGCGTTATCCATTTCAGAGTGGCAGATTTAATTTACGAACGCACTCAATGAATATAGCGTTCATCACGATAAAACATTCTTTGGGAGGTGAAACAAACAACAAAAAAAGTCGGGCCGGGCCGGGTTTGGGCCTGAGAATTCTGAAACCTGTCGGACCGGGCCGGGCTGGGGCTCCACCCCCTCAGGCCAGGGCCGGGCTTGGGCCCAGATAATAGGCCCGTGCAGGGCACTAAACCGAATGTCTTTAGTTTTAATGGATGTAGACCTGGGAGATGCACGTCTGTGTCAACTTTCAGTCAAATTGGTGTTTGTATGTCTGAGTTGAAGCAATTTATGTAGTGGTAATTTTTCCCAAAACTTCGCAAATTTTGTGACAGTGTAGCACAAAAACGATGCAACTTTTCCAAATGAATTTAAGCTTTTGATGTCCCACTTGTCTAGCTCATGTTCACCATTTTTTTTACTTATTTGGGCCCAATGGCCAAGCAGGAGTTGACTAAAATACGAAGACAGTGAAAGTCCATGACTCAACATGTTTGAAATTTCAATCCAAGATGGCAGACTTCCTGTTGGTTTATGGGCGTGGTTATCATTTACAGTCACCTTTAGACTCCAAACAGTAGAATAGTTAGCTTAGATACACACACACACACAAACACACACACACTCAAGGGGATGGTTGGGAATCAAATCTCTCGAACCATTTCAAGGCAGGGGTTTATTTCTGACTGTTCACATTTTAGTTTTGTTTTATTTTGCTGAAGCACCAGAAAATTGTCTGGTTACAGAGAGGTGTTAGCGGTCTGTGTAGATGATACAGTTGATGGGTCAGGGTACAGCTTCTGTCAACTCCAGTTGGTAGAGCGGGTCAGTTGGTAGAGCAGGTCAGTTGGTAGGGCGGGTCAGTTGGTAGAGCGGGTCAGTTGGTAGAGCAGGTCAGTTGGTAGGGCGGGTCAGTTGGTAGAGTGGGTCAGTTGGTAGATCGGCTCAGTTGGTAGGGCGGGTCAGTTGGTAGAGCGGGTCAGTTGGTAGAGCGGGTCAGTTGGTAGGGCGGGTCAGTTGGTAGAGTGGGTCAGTTGGTAGAGCGGGTCAGTTGGTAGAGCGGGTCAGTTGGTAGAGCGGGTCAGTTGGTAGATCGGCTCAGTTGGTAGAGCGGGTCAGTTGGTAGGGTGGGTCAGTTGGTAGAGCGGGTCAGTTGGTAGAGCGGGTCAGTTGGTAGGGCGGGTCAGTTGGTAGGGCGGGTCAGTTTGGTAGAGCGGGTCAGTTGGTAGAGCGGGTCAGTTGGTAGAGCGGGTCAGTTGGTAGGGCGGGTCAGTTGGTAGGGCGGGTCAGTTGGTAGGGCGGGTCAGTTGGTAGGGCGGGTCAGTTGGTAAAGCGGGTCAGTTGGTAAAGCGGGTCAGTTGGTAGAGCGGGTCAGTTGGTAGGGCGGGTCAGTTGTTAAGTGCTGGTCAGTTGGTAGTGCGGGTCAGTTGGTAGTGCGGGTCAGTTGGTAGTGCGGGTCAGTTGGTATAGTGTGGCAGTTGGTAGGGCGGGTTAGTTGGTAGAGCGGGTCAGTTGGTAGGGCGGGTTAGTTGGTAGAGCGGGTCAGTTGGTAGGGCGGGTTAGTTGGTAGAGCGGGTCAGTTGGTAGGGCGGTTCGTGTCCCAGCTCTGTCTGTCCACATGTAGAAGTGTCCTTGGACAAAGACACTGAACCCTGCTTTAGGTCCTCAGTAGGACTGACCTTTGACCTTGTCCCGCCCCCTCATTGGTTTTGATTGGTCAGTAAGAAAATTGTGACGTTGATGAGCACAGTGACAGTAGCCTAGGATCTAGTCTGTCCCCAGTGGCCGCAAATGGTATTTGCTACGGGGAGACAGACTAGACAGCCTAGGATATGAAAATCCAAAATGGGTCAGACCAATCAAATCGCGAGGGGCGGGATTGGAGCCCGCCCTGCCTCATGACGACACAAATACGACACGTAATGTTGTAGTCGCAGAGACGTAGCAGCTAGCACACCAAAGAGAAGAAGAAGGCGTAGCTGCTAGCTAGCACACATTGCCGTAACACCAGTTGCTAGCTGCTAGACAACATGGCTCATCACCAGGAACAACCATTGGAGCTGGCTTTGGCAGCAACGCTAGGTGATTTAAAATGACAGTTTTCCCTGCGAGAGGAGCAGAAAACGGCACTTAAGCTGTTTTTGGAAAAAAGGGACGTTGTCGGAGTTTTGCCCACCGGGTATGGCAAAAGTTTGATTTATCAGCTGGCTCCGCTAGTGGGACGACGCATGGGTCTGCACAACCCGCTGGTGATGGTTGTGTCACCCCTTTTAACCCTAATGGATGACCAGTTGCAAGAGGCCGAAAAACTGGGAATACGAGCAGCACAACTCGGCAAAGGCGACCCGGAGGAGATCCGAAGCGGCCGGTGCCAAATATTGTACGGGAGTCCGGAATCATGTTCATCGCTCTGATTGGTTGGATCTGACTGGTTACCCATCCAATAGCGTGGCGTTGTGTAAAGAGAAAACTTGACAGACAGCGGTTATCCCGCCCACAAATTCGCCTAGACTTTCTAGACTGCCCCCGTAGCAAATGCAGTTTGCGGCCACTGGGGACAGTCTAGATCCTAGGCTACAGTGACAGTGTTCTAAAAGTTCTAAAAAACTGCTTAACGATGCTTAACGAGGATTTGTCTTTAAAGTTCAAAACACACCCTGGGGACACAGGTCCTTATTATGGGATGTCCACACCTCCTTTTTTTTTAACAGAACTCTATTACCACCGTGAATATTTGACCAGAACTTGTCCCGGCTCACTTTCACCTCTGCATATAATGAACAAATGTGAATAAAATATTTGATTTGATTTGAATGATTTATTTCGAACATGTGCAAAGTGCAACAATAATCAATACAACAATAATAATAATAATAATAATAACAATGACATGTCCGAAAAGGAGTAGGATGAAGCATAAGTTTATTTAATTCTACCCCTTCTTCACTTCCCCAATAACCTAAATTCATCTTATAGTAATATAGTGCATAGTACAAAAAATAATGATAATAATAAAAATAATAACAATAAGAATAATAACAATACCAATAATCAATAACTGAAGTACTAAACATAGACATATATACAAAAAACAAAACAAAAAACAAATGAGCAGATAGGAAAGTAGGTAACAAATAGAGTTTTGTTGTTGTTTATTTTTTCCTCCCTTCTTCTTTTCCCTTTCTTTTTTCTTCCTAAGTTGTCTGCATTTTGTTCTTATATTTTATTTATTTTATTTTATAGATATATTCTTAAGAAATATTACCACATAATTGTTCATTTATAACTTGTAGATCACAGTAGATCAACAAACAGGGAGAATATAACGATATTTTCACACAATTCTCTTCAGACATTTTAAGTTTTTTAATTTTTTTTTATAAAAGGCTAATGTTTAAATGTAAACGTCTGTAATTTTCCTTCTTTAAAAATACTTTCTAAGTTATTATGATAGTATTTTATTAGTCTAACCTACGTTAAATTGAAATAATCTAACATCAGTGAGTGTTAATATCTTCAGTGTCACTGACCCCTTTTGGCCGGCCCAGATTAGGCCCCCGGGCCACATGTTTGACACCTGTGCTCTACACCCTTTCATATTTAGGTCTACAGTTTATTTGTCTTTTTCTTTTCCTGCATGTGTGTTTTAAGCTCCGCCCACTGGATACTTTGATGTGTTGGAATCAGTCCTCATTGAAACGACCTGTTGCCATGGCGACATTGTGATGTACAGAGTTCTGAAGCGGGTGCCTATTGCATCTCTCTCTCTCTCTCCCTCTCTCTCTCCCTCTCTCTCTCCCTCTCTCTCTCTCTCTCTCTCTGTCTCTCCCTCTGTCTCTCTCTCTGTCTCTCTCTCTCTCTCTCTGTCTCTCCCGCTGTCTCTCTCTCTCTGTCTCTCCCGCTGTCTCTCTCTATCTCTCCCGCTGTCTCTCTCTCTCTGTCTCTCTCTCTGTCTCTCTGTCTCTCTCTGTCTCTCCCGCTGTCTCTCTCTCTCTGTCTCTCTCTCTCTCTCTCTCTCTCTCCCGCTGTCTCTCTCTGTCTCTCTCTCTGTCTCTCCCTCTCCCTCTGTCTCTCCCTCTCTCTCTCTCTGTCTCTCCCTCTGTCTGTCTCTCTCTCCCTTAGTCTCTCTCTCTCCCTCTCCCTCTCTCTCTCTCTGTCTCTCTGCACCCCCCCTCTGTCTCTCTCTCTCCTCTCTCTCCCTCTCTCTCTACCTCCCTCTCTCCCCCTCTCTCTCTCTCCCTCTCTCTCTCTCTCTCCCTCTCTCTCTACCTCCCTCTCTCCCCCTCTCTCTCTCTCCCTCTCTCTCTCTCTCTCTTTCTCTAGGGGTTGCCATTTTCCTTCCCCTACCCTTCCACTCTCCCTCCCCCCTCTGCAGTGATGATGATGATGAAGACGATGAGCCCCCCCCCCTGCTTTGCGTTTCCCCCACGCAGTGACTCATTTTGTCGTCGCACACACCATACATGGAATCAAACTGTCAATTGTTGCCGTCGTATGCTTCAGTACAGTAGGTCACAGGTGCAGGGTTGAAGCTACAGAGTCACATGACTGACTTGCTGAGGTCACATGATGCCAATTGAATTGAAAAAAAAAAAAGGGAGGAGTAATGATAGTGTTTTTGCTGAGATGATAATGACAGTAACATCATGAGGAGCAGATCTGGGGCGGCGGGATTAGCAGCCTGCCGGATAAATTACTGGTCAAAGGGGGGGGGGGCTGGGGGGGGGGGTTAAGACATGGGTGTAAAATTGCTAGAATGTTCATAAAATGTTCATACTAGTTTTTAAATATGACATTTAAGAAACTAAAGGTTAGTGTATTTTATGGACGATACGATGACACTGAAAATACTTTAATTTACTACAAAAAAAAACACAGTGAAACTAATATATGGATTAATGTGGTGACTGAGAATTTTGACTTTTTATCTAATTTTGACTTTTTTTCCTCATTATTTTGAGTTTTTAATCTGATGGTTTTTAGTTTTTTCTCATGGTTTTTACTTTTGATCTCAGAATTTTTTATTTTTTATCTAATAATTTTGACTTTTTTCTCATTATTTTGACTTTTTTATGTCATTATTTTATACTTTTTTCTCATAGTTTTGACTATATCATAATTTTGACTTTTTACGTCATAATCTTTTTATTTTTTTTCTTATAATCTTTACTTTGTATCTCATTATTTTATACTTGTTTGTCATAATTATTTTTAGTTTTTTCTCATAATTTTTACTAGTTTTAACTTCACTTAATGTTCTTTATAATCCAGTTCACTTTATATACGAAGAATCTATAAAATAATCCATTCATTGACAAAAATGAGACAAATTATGAGACATAAACCAAACTAGACGTAAATGTGGCTCGAGTGACGATATAATTAAATATATAATACAGTTATAGATGAACAATAAAAAACAGACAAAATGTGGATTAAGAAATAAAAAAACATTCCTAAAATGTCTCAAAACAAAATCAGATGTTATTTTAATTATTTTAGCCGTGTTCTTATTTATTTATTTATTTATTTATTTATTTATTGTTGTCTCTAACGAGGAAATTGTCCAATTATGTCCCCACTAACGTCAACATCATTTTTACTCCCATGGGGTTTAAACCAACCGTTCTAGAAGGAGTCATGTATTATAAATAAATCATCCATTTATTTATTATTATTATTATTATTATTATCATTATTATTTTTATTATTATTATTATTATTTTTCTATCTACACCTATTTGGGTGTAAGTATAGTTTTTTTTCTTCTTTAGTTTTTTTGTCTTTTCTTCTTCTCTCTCAGAATGATCTCACTGTAAAATATTTTATTCCATCTCATCATTGAGGCATGATTTATACATATATATATATATATATATTTTATTTTTTATTTTTTTCCTTTTTCTTGAATGTTGACTTTATTATGGGGGTCATTCCAGAGAAATAAATGACCATAAAATCATTACAATAACAAATACACACATATTTTAAAAACACGACGTTAACATAACTTTTGTCACCAACCTGATCTTCAAAATAAGGTCATTTATTATTATTTATAATCATTTTTAATTTGCATGTTTGTTGATAAGTTGTGGATTTTAACCATTGTAATTGTTAATTATTGGAAAAGTTATATAACTTTCATGTTTTTATGTTGATACTTTAGTAGTTAGCAATGTTTTTAACATGCATTCATGTCATCTTCATAAAATGTAAATAGTTTTCTCAGTGTCCCCTGATTTCAAGTCAACCCTGTTACTGACAAAAAAAAAGTAGTAGTAAAATAACGGTTAATTTAACCAATTATATTATTTCCAGGATGTTACATCACTGACAAGAAGAAGATTTTATTACATGAAACAGAAGTTTATGGAACATTCGCCATTTTGTCTGTAACAGGGTTGACAAATTAATCATATAATAAAGTAGAAAATGACACATAACATAAATAAAAAATAGCCTGAGATGGAACCAGGTCACTTTAATATGTATTGTTTTAGCTTAAAAACAAATCTATTTAAATGACTTAAAATTTCCAAAGCTGAAAACATATCGACCCGTGGGTTTTATTTCTGTGTCTTGACTTTTTTCTGGATCTCTGGTATTTGTCCATTTGTGTCTTTTCTGTCCTCAGACCTGGACTTCATACTCGAACCCAGTGCTAGGACAGTTACTTTGAAAAAGTAATTAATTACAATTACTAGTTACTTCCCCAAAAAACTAAGTGTGTTACTCCACTAACAAAGTAATTAGTTTCCAGGAAAAGTATTTTATTTTTTTTTTTGCTTAAAAATTTCAAAGTTCCGTGATGTTACTGTGGATGTGATTTAAGAAATAATAATATCTGTAAATTATTATTTTATTATTATTATACTCTTCACATTTATATAAATATATGTACTTTATACTCTTTATATTTATATAAATATATGTACTTTATACTCTTTATATTTATATAAATATTTAGGTTTTTTTTCTAAATCTTAATCTTTTTCACACTTGTTTTTTTTTTCTGAATATTAAAACTAAACCATCCTTTCAGAACACGTCATCGCTGACGCATCATTGGTTAAAGCAGTGTTTGTCAAACCCAGTCCTGCATGTTTTAAATATTTCAATTAATGATCAGCTCTAAAGAAGAATGATAATGATGTAATGACTTCCAAGTGTGATGGAAGAGAGAGAGAGTTTTTTATATTTGTTTATTTATTTAAAAAAAAATTTATTTAGTTTTTTATTTGTGAGATGTATTTTATTTATTTTATTCATGTATGTATTTATTATTTTTTGTTAAAAAAAATAGGGAAATATTTTTTAAATATTTTGAATATATTTTGAAATATTTGAAAAAATATATTCTTTTATTTTTACTTTAAAAATATTTTTATTCATTTAAATGGTTTTTGTTTTAAAATTTTTTTTAAATATATGATTTTTAAAAAAAAATTTTGTTTTATTTCTTTAATTTCATTTGTATTTTTTTTTACATTTTTTTTAAATTTTTTTTATTAATTTTAATAGGCATACTTGTCCAGCAGAAATTACATCACATCTGTATAATCAATTTGTTCGTTAATTATTTATTTATTTATATTAAAAAAACAAACAAAAAAAAAACAGTGAGGTTTTTAAACCATGCAGGACACTGGACCATGAGAAGCGGATTTGAGAAGCACTGGGTCAAAGGTTAAATTAAACATTTAAAAAAATATATTATTGATATAATATTTAAAACCTTTTGAAACACTTGTTAATTAAGACTCTACTAATAAAATAAAAATGCATTTATCTGCTCGTACGTCAACAGGTCCATGTTTTAAATGTTTTAAATGGAACATTTTCAAACTCCACCTTTTTTTTTTCATGCACTTATAGATTATATTTGTATTTGTGTGTGTTTTCACATGGATTAACCTTTGCTCATATCTGACGCTTCTGTTTCGTTCAGGGATGAGAGGAGAAGCGTTTCCTTGGCGACCGACAGCTGAGCACAAAGTGGGAGGGGGGGGGGGGGGGGGGGGGGGGGGGGTGTGAAAGTGGGTCATCATCACCAGCACAGATTAAAGGCCTGGATCTACGAGCATGTGCAGCGCTTTGTCTGCGTCTATAGACTGTGTCCTGGACAAACAAATGGAAAGATTATGAGTAGAAAAAGGGGCGTGGTCTCAGTAGAAGGTACAGTCATTCATAAAGGTTTCAAACCCTCAACTCCTCATGGTCCAGTGTCCTGAAGGTTGTAAATATTTACCTCTTTTAACATAAGATAAAATAGACGTTATTGATCCTATAACGGAGAAATTCTCATATTACAGAAGAAAATAGAACAAAGAGAAGAAACATATAAATAATAATAATAATAATAATAATAATAATAATAATAATAATAATAATAATAATAATAATAATAATAATAATAATAATAATAATAATAATAATAATAATAATATATACACGAACACTGATACTGACTAAAGGAAAAGACTCAATAGTTTGGAAACTATATAAAATATACAGGTTAAAAAATAAAGTTCAATTATTGATTTAGAAGACTGATCATGATAGAAGAGATAGATTATTTTTATATTTATTTGTTATAAAAAGTAATTTTTAATTACTATTTTTTTTAAAACATTTGAAATTATTTTTATTTTATATTTATTTTATTATTATTTATAGTAAAAAAAAAAAAGGGGGGGGTATTTTTTTTCTTTTTTTCTTTAAAAAATATATTTTGGGATTTTTTTATTTTAATTTTTTATTTAATTTTTGAATTTAAACATTTTTTTTAAATATATATTTTTTAAATTTAAAAACATATATTTTGAGTGTCCTGCATGTTCAATGATCAGATATTTAGAAGACTGATAATGATGTAATGGTTTCTAAGTGTGATGGAAGAGACAGATTATTTTTATATTTATTTATTATAAAAATAATTCCCTTTTTTATTTAGTATTTATTAATTGTTGAAAACATTTAAAGTTTTTATTATTTTATTTTTTAATTATTATTATTATTTTTAGTTTAAAAAGAGTTAGTTTAAGTTTTATTTGAAATATTTTTCTTTTTTTAATTAAAAAATTTGACTTTTGGATTTTTTTATTTATATTTTGTTATTTCATTTTTAAATTAAAAAATGTGAAATTGTTTTTATTTTTTTATTTTCAAAAGAGAGGGGGATTAAAATATATATATATATATATATATATATACAGTATATATATATATATATATATATATATATATATATATATATATATATACAGTATATATATATATATATATATATATATATATATATATATATATATATATATATATATATATATGTATATGTGTGTGTGTGTGTGTGTGTAATTTCAAATTTATCTTTTATTTTATTGTATTTTGACTTAATTTTAAAAGATAACCCTAACCCTTTTAAAAAAATTTTTTTTATTAATTTTATTTCTTATTTATTTATTTTTAATTTATTTATAAAAAAAAAAAAAAAAGAAGAAGAAAAGGGCGATATGAAGCACTGGACTAAAGCCTTCGACGGTCATTTCCAGTTTCCCAAAAAACGGCCGTTTTCCATTTTATCCACGATTCACTGAAAAATACGCAGCATTATTTGTTTTAGTTTTTTTTGGTTTTGGAAAAAAAATAATGAAGAAACAACTTGTTTTTTCGTCGTGTTATTTTTGTTTTTATTTTGAAAATTGAATGAACCAATGATACATGGGTTAGTATCACCTGGAATGTAGAGTAAAAAAAATGTCAATTTATGAAGAAAAAAAAAACAAAAAAAAAATCTGTTTTCAAATATGATGCAATAATTGTTAATAATTAGGAAGCATGTTTTTCACAGAAGAGTTAGTAGAATATTAAAGCCCATGTAAACACTGGCTTTGTGTCAGTAGTTCTAACCTTCAGCCTGTTTATAGATGAACAAATGTTAATGTTACACTGAGAACATTTGTCACTCAGGCAGTGTCTTGTTAATTTGGCTCTTGGCGTATTTCAAACTGTTATCATAAAATGTTTACTTTTTATCACAAAATGTTTACTTTTTATCACAAAATGTTTACTTTTTATCACAAAATGTTTACTTTTTATCACAAAATGTTTACTTTTTATCACAAAATGTTTACTTTTTATCACAAAATGTTTACTTTTTATCACAAAATGTTTACTTTTTATCACAAAATGTTTACTTTTTATCACAAAATGTTTACTTTTTATCACAAAATGTTTACTTTTTATCACAAAATGTTTACTTTTTATCACAAAATGTTTACTTTTTACCTCAAATTTTTTTACTTTTTATCTCAATTTTGTGACTTCCTATCTTAATATTTTTACTTTATACCTGAGATTTTTTACTTATCTCAAATTTTTTGACTTTTTATCTCAAAATGTGTATTTTTTTAAACCAAAATTTTGACTTTTTATCTCCAAATTTCAAGTTTTTATCTCAAAATATAGACTTTTTATCTTAAACGTTTAACATTTTTTCTCAATACTTTTTGCTTTTTATCTAAACTTTTTTACTTACCTCAGAATTTTTACTTTTCATTTCAAAATCAACTTTTTATCTAAATTTTGTTGACCTTCTCTCTTAATATTTTTACATTTTACCTCAACATTTGAACTTTTTATCCCAAAAAGTTGACAATTTAATCCCAAATATTAAAATTTTTTTATCTTAAAATTTAAACTTTTAATCTCAAAATTTCAACATTTTATCACAATATTTTGACTTTCTATCTTAATATTTTTTTTTTACTTTTTATTAATTTTTTTTTACTTTTAATCCCAATATTTCAACTTTTCATCTAAAAATTTAGACTTTTTATCCCAATATTTTGTATTTTTTTTATCTAAATTGTAACTTTTTATCCCAATATTTTGTGGTTTTTATCTAAATTGTAACTTTTTATCCCAATGTTTTGTGTTTTTTATCTAAATTGTAACTTTTTATCCCAATATTTTGTGTTTTTTATCTAAATTGTAACTTTTTATCACAGTATTTTGACTTTCTGTGTTAATATTGATCCTTTTCGTCTCCATATTAAAGCCCATATAAACACTGGCTTTGTGTCAGTAGTTCTAACCTTCAGCCTGTTTACAGATGAATAAATCCTGTTGATGTTACACTGATAACATTTCTGTCACTCAGGCCGTGTCGTGTTAATTTGGTTTTTGGTGTTTGGCTCTTGGCACATCATTTCAGGCTGTTACGAGGACATGTCAGAAGTTTTCTAGGAACTGATAGCGTCGCTAAAGATCTGAATCAGTGCAACCAAGCGGCGGTGTGACACGTCTCCATGGCAACTGGAGAGCCTCTAACAAAACTCTGTGACCATGACTTGAGTTTGTGGTTAAAGCCTCATGAAGAGAGATTTCAAATCAATTTAAAGATAATAGTTTTTTTCTCCTACATATTTTTCTTCTCCTCCTTCCACATTATTTCCACATCTGATGACATGAAGGAGTTGCAACATCCTCATTACTGTGAGATGACCCCATTTTGGTTCTAGTCGTTCCTCTGTTTCACTGTAACGAGGGAAGACAAGCGTTCGACAGCCACTCATTTTTTTTTTTTTTTTTATTTTAACGTTCACCAAGAGTTCTGGAAGTTTTGGAGAGAAGGAGCAGCGTTCTTCTGAAGCTTCAAAACTGACAACAATCATTGAACATCCTTTAGTGTTAGCCTAGCTACGCTATCTCTATTCATTACATGTATAGGTCTAGTGGTGCTTCATAGTCAGGGGGGCGGGGCTAAAAGGTTCTTTCAAATCCCACTTCAACCAATGCAAAAATTAAACTGAAAATATTAACAAATAAATATGTTCAAATCATTTTAATGAATCAGATCAATAAAATACTATCATAATAACCTATAAATATTATAAAAAAGGTCATTTTTCTTTTTGTTGTAGCGTAAAAAATAAGGTGAAATTTAAAAAAAAAATAAATAAAAAAATAAATAAATATATATATATATATATATATATATATATATTTAGACTTTTCATCTCAATATTTTGACTTTTTATCTTAAACTTTTGACTTTTTTCTTAATATTTTGACTTTTTATCTTTATCGTGACTTTCTATCTCAAAATTTCGACTTTTTGCGTTAATATTTTGACTTTCTATGGACTTTTTTTTCTCCTGGCAGAAATGGGCTAACATAAACATCTGCTAAAAAACAAACCTTGAAAGACTACATCACATGTTTACAAGTAAATAATACACAGCACCACCAACACTGTCTATTTAACACTGACACTGTGGGGTGACCAGGGGGGCGGAGCTGTGGGGTGACCAGGGGGGCGGAGCTGTGGGGTGACCAGGGGGGCGGAACTGTGGGGGTGACCAGGGGGGCGGAGCTGTGGGGTGACCAGGGGGGGTGGAACTGTGGGGTGACCAGGGGGGCGGAGCTGTGGGGTGACCAGGGGGGCGGAGCTGTGGGGTGACCAGGGGGGTGGAGCTGTGGGGTGACCAGGGGGGCGGAGCTGTGGGGTGACCAGGGGTGTGGAGCTGTGGGGTGACCAGGGGGGTGGAGCTGTGGGGTGACCAGGGGGGCGGAGCTGTGGGGTGACCAGGGGGGTGGAGCTGTGGGGTGACCAGGGGCGGAGCTGTGGGGTGACCAGGGGGGCGGAGCTGTGGGGTGACCAGGGGGGCGGAACTGTGGGGTGACCAGGGGCGGAGCTGTGGGGTGACCAGGGGCGGAGCTGTGGGGTGACCAGGGGGGCGGAACTGGGACTCCATCCACAGACAGAGCTGGGGCGTCATAGTGGACCTGACTACCCAGAGAGAGGGGCTCATGAAAACCCTGATTTTAATTTTTTGTGATGTTTATTTCCAATTAATTGGTGTCATTACATATATTAATAACATTAACTGATGCATGGGTGCAAAGTTTTATATGGACGTGTTCACAACAATATGTGGATGTTTATAAAATGTTCATATCAGTTTTTAAATATGAAATTAAATGACATTTAGGAAACTAAAGTTTACTGTATTCTCTGGACGATAAGGCGACACTGAAAAGATTTTAATTTACTATAAAAACCACAGTGAGACAAATATATGGATTAATACTGGATGTGTTTAATGACTGGGAATTTAGACTTTTTATCTAATAATTTTTTTTTTTTATCTAATGATTTTGACTTTTTATCTCATAATGTTGACTTCTCTTAATGCTCTTTATAATCCTGTTCACCTTATATATGAAGACTCTAAAAAAATGAACAAAAATTAATAAACTGATAAAACAATTAGTAACATGAAGAAAGTAAGTTTATTTTGTTGCTCATTGTTTTTTTTCCTACATTTTACTTTGTATTTTATATTTTTTTCTTTCATTTTGCTCCATTTGTGTCTTACTTTCTTCAT
>CM035784.1:25993712-26008712 GCA_020466265.1 Siphamia tubifer
CATTGTTTTATAATTTTTTTTAATAATTTTTTAGTTTGTAGGTGAAGTAAAAGTTATAAATGCACCAGCTTCGTCCAAACATCCAAATAAAACACATGTGGGATTATGTGGGACGTCTTCTGATAATATTTTACTGTGATGTTGACATTAGTGGGGACATAATTTGATGACTTCCTCGCATGAGACAGCAACAATAAATAAATAAATAAATAAATAAATAAATAAATAAATAAATAAATAAGAATAATAATTTAAATAACATCTCATTTGTTTTTTTTCAACAAAAACTAAGACATTTTAGGAATTTTTTTATTTATCAAGCCACATTTAGTCTGTTTTTTATTATTCATCTATAACTGTATTATATATTTAATTATAGTTATCGACACTAGACCACATTTAGTTTGGTTTATGTCACATGATAAAGGTTCATTAATGATAATATTTAGTCACTATAAGACACACTGTTAATGAATGGATTATTTTATAGATTCTTCATATATAAGGTGAAGTGGATTATAAAGAACATTAAGTCAAGTCAACATTATTAGATAAAAAGTAAAAATTATTAGATAAAAATCCAAATTATTTGACAAAAAGTCTAAATTACTTGATAAAAAGTTACAATTATTATTTAAAAACTAAAAATCATTAGATAAAAAGTTAAAACAATTATCAGATAAAATCAAAATAATTAGATAAAAACTGTAAATTCCCACTTATTAAACACATCCAGTATTAATCCATATATTATTCACACTGTAAGTTTTGTAGTAAATTAAATTATTTTCAGTGTCGCCTTATAGTCCAGAGAATACAGTAACATTTTTTTCATGTCATTTCCTGTTTAAAACAGGTATGAACATCTTATAAACATCCACAAATATAAACAGTTGTGTTTTATTTAACTTTATATCATGTCAGGCTGCATCTGCCTGTTTTAAATCAAGTCAATAATGAGTCATTTTCTTCCATGTTTGAATCATATTCTTTATTTTATGTCACTCATTTAAACACCACTTCATTTTTTCTGTTTCCATCTCTTCTCTCTCCCTTTTTTTTCCCATCATCCTTCTCTAAACACACCAGATGGAGAGGGGGCGGTAAATGTGTGCATGTGTCTATTCATGCATGCATGGTTACCCATGAGTTTGCATATTTACAATTCCTGCACATTTTTTATTAGTTCTTATTTCCTCCTCTGCTGCACTGACGCAAAGAAGAAGAAAAATATGTTTCATCAAATATAACAAATGTGATAAATGAATAAAATATGGTTTGACCCAGGCCTGGTTCTGGTCAAAGTGGTGCCTTAGGCCAACACTAGATGAACACTATGCCAACACTAAGCCAACACTAGGCTGACACTATGCCAACACTAGATGAACACTAGGCCAACACTAAGCCAACACTAGGCTGACACTATGCCAACACTAGATGAACACTAGGCCAACACTAAGCCAACACAAGGCTGACACTATGCCAACACTAGATGAACACTAGGCCAACACTAAGCCAACACAAGGCTGACACTATGCCAACACTAGATGAACACTAGGCCAACACTAAGCAAACACTATGCCAACACTAGATGAACACTAGGCCGACACTATGCCAACACTAGATGAACACTAGGCCAACACTAAGCAAACACTATGCCAACACTAGATGAACACTAGGCCGACACTATGCCAACACTAGATGAACACTAGGCCAACACTATGCCAACACTAGATGAACACTAGGCCAACACTAAGCCAACACTAGGCTGACACTATGCCAACACTAGATGAACACTAGGCCAACACTAAGCCAACACTAGGCTGACACTATGCCAACACTAGATGAACACTAGGCCAACACTAAGCCAACACTAGACTGACACTATGCCAACACTAAATGAACACTAGGCCAACACTAAGCCAACACTAGACTGACACTATGCCAACACTAGATGAACACTAGGCCAACACTATGCCAACACTAGATGAACACTAGGCCAACACTATGCCAACACTAGATGAACACTAGGCCAACACTAAGCCAACACTAGGCTGACACTATGCCAACACTAGATGAACACTAGGCCAACACTAAGCCAACACTAGGCTGACACTATGCCAACACTAGATGAACACTAGGCCAACACTATGCCAACACTAGATGAACACTAGGCCAACACAAAGCCAACATGAGGCCAACACTAGGCCAACACGAAGCCAACATGAGGCCAATACTAGATCAACACTAGGCCAACACTAGGTCAACACTAGGCCAACACTAGGTGAACACTAGGCCAACATTAGGCCAACACTAGGCCAACACTAGGTGAACACTAGGCAACATTAGGCCAACACTAGGCCGACACTAGGTGAACACTAGGCCAACATTAGACCAACATTATGGCCAACACTAGGTGAACACTAGGCCAACATTAGACCAACATTAGGCCAACACTAGGTCAACATTAGGCAAACACTAGGTGAACACTAGGCCAACATTAAGCCAACACTAGGCTGACACTAGGTGAGCACTAGGCCAACATTAGACCAACATTATGGCCAACACTAGGTGAACACTAGGCCAACATTAGACCAACATTAGGCCAACACTAGGTCAACACGAGGCCAACATTAGGCCAACACTAGGTGAACACTAGGCCAACACTATGCCAACACTAGATGAACACTAAGCCAACATGAGGCCAACACTAGGCTAACACGAAGCCAATATGAGGCCAATACTAGATCAACACTATAGGCCAACACTAGGTGAACACTAGGCCAACACTAGGTGAACACTAGGCCAACATTAGGCCAACACTAGGCCGACACTAGGTGAACACTAGGCCAACATTAGACCAACATTATGGCCAACACTAGGTGAACACTAGGCCAACATTAGACCAACATAAGGCCAACACTAGGTCAACATTAGGTGAACACTTGGCCAACATTAGGCTGACACTAGGGTGAACACTATGCCAACATTAGACCAACACTAGGCCAACACCCTCTTTCCTGTTAGTGTAATTGTAAATGATCATGTGTAAACATAGTGTCCTACATGTGATGGAGTACGTACTGAGTGTCCATGAATAATCAGTGTCAATGTTAATTTTAATTATTTACTGTATTTTCACACTATAAGGTGAACTGGATTATAAGGAACATTAAGTGAAGATAAACACTAACAATAACTATAAACCTTGTTGAGTTGGAACATGGAACAAAACATTCTGATACAATTTTAAAAAGTCAAAATTATGAGATAAATATGCGATAAAAACCTAAAATTTGAGTTTTTATCTCATAATTGTCACCTTTTATGTCATGATTTCACTTTTTATCTAAATAATTTAGGCTTTTTATCTAATAATTTTGACTTTTTATCAAATAATTTTGACTTTTTATCTCACTTTTTTTTCTTTTTTTATCTCATAATTTGTAATTCCACAAAAAGCAAAGAGGGGGTGTTCACCCAGTGTTCTCCTATAGGGCACCACATTGACCAGAACCGATCCTGTCTGAGTGTCTATGTATATGAGGAAGGGGTGTGGGTGTTTAGGGGGGGGGGGGGTGTTGATCTATCTACATGTGCAAAACAAATCTAATCTGACAGCATCTGGAAACTGAATGGTTTATGTATAAATAGATTGACTGTTAAGATTGAAGAGAGAGAGAGAGAGAGAGAGAGAGAGGGTGTGTACGAGCGAGAGAGGGAGGGAGGGAGGGGGGGGAGAACGAGCATCAAGTCACCAGGACAGATCCACAATCCACACACACACATACACACACACACACATATACACACACACACTATAAGGTACTAGTAGCACAAGGAGACAATAATATAATCCTCTAGAATAATGGATGGGACAAAGCAGGCAATGGAGTCCAACGCTGAGGAGACTCAGGACGAGGGACAGGAGAGCAAAGGTAGGTTTAATAAATAATAATAATAATAATAATAATAATCAA
This sequence comes from Siphamia tubifer, assembly GCA_020466265.1. NCBI lineage: Eukaryota > Metazoa > Chordata > Actinopteri > Kurtiformes > Apogonidae > Siphamia > Siphamia tubifer. The sequence goes on from CM035784.1 coordinate 25,997,693, forward strand.
ACAATTAACCGCTGACATTTGCGCCTTTTCTCTGTGCACGGAGGCTTTTGCGTCTGCGCCAAATGCTTGAGCGGTTTAACCTACTTGCAATGGCGCGACACAATAGCGGTGCTTTTTTTTCCCCTCTGCAGGCTGTCACCTAACTGGGTTTTTTTTTTAACAGTCTGCTGCAGATAGTCGAGGTTATATATAATATTATTTCACAGTGCGGGTAATTTGACGTGTTTTTTTTTTTTGGGGGGGGGGGGGGGGTGATTCTCGCACCTTCAGTGAGATTTGAAGATGGATGGAGGAGGTGCATGAGGTGCATGTAGTCATTTGATTTTGGTAATAATAATAATAATATTGATAATGATAATAATGATGATGATAGAGGCTCGCGCGCGCACGGTTGTATTGTTTTCCGTCAGGTGTGGATGGATCCATGGATCAGGGCGTTTCACATCCCACATCCTTCCTTCCCATGGAGTCTTTTTTTGTTTTTTTTTCTGTCTGCTTTGTGTAAAAAGGTGGTTATAGTCGACGACGCGGTAGCAGCCAGAATGTGAGTGAATAACGGTCACATCCAAGCTGCAGGTTCGTTATTAAACCAACAGAACCGACAGAGAAAAGATGAAGCTGCACTTGACGCAGAGGGACGTATACGGTTGTGTCCATCACTCCCCAACTTTAACACTAAAAGCTATTCATTGAGGCACACACCCAGGACTGGTTCTGGCCAATGTGGTGCCCTAGGCGAACACGAAGCGAACACGAAGCGAACACGAAGCGAACACGAAGCGAACACGAAGCGAACACGAAGCGAACACTAAGCGAACACCCCTCTTTCCTTTTTAGTGTAATTCTAAATGATCATGTGTCCTACATCTGATAGAGTATGTACTGAGTGGCCATGAATAATAACTGTCAATGTTAAGTTTCATTATTTATTTTCTGTATTTTCTACACTATAAGGTGAACTGTCAATGAATGGTTTATTTTATTTTTTTTAAATTGTTTTAATATATAACATATATTAAGTGAAGATAAACAGTCACAATAACTGACAACCTTGTTGAGTTGTAATGGAACAAAACACACTCCTATTTTGATAAATAAAACTTTAAAAGAGGCCAAAATACTAAGGATAAGATAAAAAGCTAAACTTATGTGATAAAAAGTAATAATAGTATTATAAGAGAAAACATAAAAAGTCCAAATTATGACGTAAGGAAGGGATAATGTATTGCCCACGTGTGACTGTCAGAAAAATATTTCCTGACAGAGCCGGTTATTTAAAAAAAAATCTGCCCACAGAACGCTGGGAACGTCCATTCAAAGTGAATGAGAGCTGTTGCAACGTTCAAGAGGAACGTAGAATAAAAAGCCAAAGTTATGATATAAAAACTCCAAATTATGATATAAAAACTCCAAATTATGATATAAAAACTCCAAATTATGATATAAAAAAGCCAAATTATGATATAAAAACTCCAAATCATCAAATAAAAAGCCAAAATGATGACAAAAAAAAGGATTACATAAAAGGCCAAAATTATGCAATAAAAGGTCAAAATTATCAGATAAAAAGCCAAAATTAGGCTATAAAAAGGTCAAATTATGATATTAAAAACCAAATTATGCCATAAAACGTCAAAATCATGAGATAAAGAGTCAAAATTATCCGATAAAAAGTGAAAATTATACAATAAAAAGCCAAAATGATGAGATAAAAAAATCCAAATTTTCCGATAAAAAGCCAAAATTCCCAGTCACTAAACACAACAAGAATTAATCCATATATAAGTCGCACTGTCAGTAAATGAAAGTATTTCCAGTTCACTTTATAGTCCAGAAAATACAGCTTCTTAATATTCTAGTTCTGTGGGACTTGGCGCCACCAAGACATCTGGCGGCCCTATAGGCGACCGCCTAGTCTGACTATGACTAACACTGACCCTGATAAAAGCTATTCATGGTGGTGCACACCTGAGAGAGAGAGAGAGAGAGAGAGAGAGAGAGAGAGAGAGAGAGAGAGAGAGAGAGAGAGAGAGAGAGACTGTCTGGGGAAAAAAGCCATAGGAGCCTATTTGAATTCTGTTTCTCCTATAGGGGTGGGGGTTAGGGTGGGGGTGGGGGTGGGATGAAGCAGACGTTATGACAGATGAGCCAAACGTGTCTTTACTTGACGACATGTATGTAATAGAAATGATTCCATTTGTCACATACGATGCTTTTATTTGATGATGTTCCTCCAAATCCAAACCAAGGTGTTATTTCTCTGCTCATAGTGAAGCAGTGTGTTGTCATGGCGATAGTGTAGGCGTGTCTTTGTGTGTTGGAGGAGAGGACTCAGCCGTCTTTACACTATAACGACAACACTGTGGTGGTAAAAATCAAATCATGTAGTTGTTTTTAAAGTGAAGGAGCTGGAAACTGGTAGAGCTTTTATTTTGAAAGACCTATTTTTAGCTCTTTAAACGTCCACTCAGTTTTACTTACATTTCTTAATAAAGTCAATTTAATGTTGTTCTTGAACCATTTGGTGTTTGATTATATTATAAATGAAAATATTCAGATGAAAACTGGGATATTGGAGGAAGGTTCTGTTAAATGATGCAATAAATAAAACGTGGGTTTTTATTGATGTTCTCATGTGTTTTGGACTAGATTTAAACCACATTTGGACTACATTTGAACTAGATTTGGACCACATTTGAACTAGATTTGGACCACATTTGGACTAGATTTGGACCACATTTGGACTAGATTTGGACTACATTTGAACTAGATTTGGACCACATTTGGACAACATTTGAACTAGATTTGGACTTGATTTGAACTAGATTTGGACCACATTTGGACTACATTTGGACCACATTTGGACTAGATTTGGACTACATTTGAACTAGATTTGGACCACATTTGGACTACATTTGGACCACATTTGGACTAGATTTGGACTTGATTTGGACTAGATTTGGACCACATTTGGACTAGATTTGGACTTGATTTGGACTACATTTGAACTAGATTTGGACCACATTTGGACTACATTTGGACCACATTTGGACTAGATTTGGACTTGATTTGGACTAGATTTGGACCACATTTGGACTAGATTTGGACTTGATTTGGACTACATTTGGACAACATTTGAACTAGATTTGGACTACATTTGGACCACATTTGGACCACATCTGGACCACATTAGGACTACATTTGGACCACATCTGGACCACATTAGGAATACATTCGGACTAGATTTGGACTTTTTTTCGTTTGTTTTGGATGTTTTTGTTGGAATATGGTTCCTCTCTACTCCTCACTACTTCTAAAAAAAAGTTTAAACTAAACCATCCATTCAGAACGTGTCAGCGCTGACACATCAGGAGTTAAATAATGATATAATATAAAATATATAGTTTATGTAGTGTACTATTGATTATAATGGAATGTGATGACAACATATTTGGATTCAGGACTCTACAATTTAATTTACGAGCGAGCTAACAGGCTAACAGGCTAACAAGCTAACAAGCTAGCATCATGACAGCCATAGAGTTTGTGATGACAACATATTTGGATTCAGGACACTATAATTTAATTTACAGGGTGTCTGAAAAGCGAGCTAACAGGCTAACAAGCTAACAGGCTAACAAGCTAACATCATGAGGGAGTTTATTTTAACAGGTGAGAGCGTGTACGTCTGCACCGACTCTGATCAAACTGAGCTGCTTCAGTCTGATATTTGACACAGGCTTCACTTACTGGAGAGGCTTCAGGAGCGAACACACACTGCCTTACTGTCGGGGAGTTTAGGGACCGTCACAAAATAAATAGACCGGCAAAACTAAAAAAAAAAAAAAAAAACTTTTCTCTATTAAATCAATTGTAGATTTTATCTCAAATGTATAAATAGATACAGGAATGAATGAATCAATACATAAATAAATGAATAATTAATAAGTATTAGTTCAATTTAACTAGCAAATGCTTTTTTTTTTATTTACATTTTTATTCTTATTTTTATTTTTTTAATGCAATGATTTTTATTTTTTATTTTTTTAATATTTTTTTTAATCTATTGTGTAAAGCATCTTTGAGTGTCCAAAAAAAGCGCTATACAAGTTTGAGATATTATTATTATATTATTATTATTATTACTCAAATTACATGTTTTTGTTCATTAGTGTGTGGGTCATGTGGGTCATGTGGGTCATGTGACCTCTGGACTCCAATAGGCCTTTAATTTATAGCCCTGGTCTGGACACAAAACACACCTGCTATATTTAATTTATATCACTTCACTTGATTTTCTAGCAATTTTTTACTCATGAATTACACGTTTTTATTCAATATTTCACAAGGGGGTTGGAAAGGTCAATGATCATCTCCCTGAAATGACTTTTTGGATCTTGGGTTGTCTGGAAACAATTGTTCTAAACGTTAACACTGCCTTAAATGTAACACACTGCACCAGCCTTAATAAGTGTATGTTACTGTATACAGGTGAGTTATTATTAGTCATAGTATCTGTCTGGTGTTAGCAACTAAAATGACTGTTCAGTTACAAACTATTTAGCTAACGTTAGCATGCTAAGTGCTGCTACAGTGGTTGCTAATATTCAGATGTGTTGTTATGAATATGAAGAAAGTCTGAACAAATATGAAAGACTGACACTAATAAACTGTTCTGCTGTCGTTTATACTTTATTTAATATTTGTATATAGTATTCTACAAAAGTACTATACTGTGATATTTACCATATACCGCCAGTGGTTTAAATTATTCATTTTTGGACATAGAGCCCATTCCTCACTCACAGTTTAAGTTTGAAGGAGCAGTGTTTCCTCTAGGAGTTTTTTCTGCAGTGATGGCAGAGACGTCTGGGAGTCGTGGCGGCGTAAACAAATGACACTTCACTGCAGATTTGATTTCTACAACTGATTTTTTTAGACTTTTAAAAACCAAATGGTATAATGAAAACAAACCAAAATAATTCTAACTAAATGTTAATAATAATAATAATAATAATAATAATAATAATAATAATAATAATAATAATAATAATAATAATAATAATAATAATAATAATAATGAATAAATAATTTTTTTTGTAGAACAGTTCTAAGGTTCTTTGGTCAAACTGTTCGTGACCCATTGATACTGAGCAGCATCCAGAACATTCCTATAGAGACAGAGCAACATGGAATGAATTTTATTTAAAATAAATATTGTCATGTCGTTATATTATGTAAAGTAATAATGAAAACAGTTCAACACTCACCATTGTCTGTGAACGAAATCTGATATTTATTTTTCACCCATTTATGGTCCCAGCCTGTGTTTGACCTTTGACCTCTTTTTCCATCACTCCTCCCTGATGAATGTTGTCTTATATGATTATACAAAACATTAACGTTAGATAATTTACACTTAATTACAAATGTGATCATTAATGACTTAGTAAAAAGGTTCATGATAAATGTCTAGGTTCATCCTCATCAATGTTTTTATCTTTTTTCATAAATATTTCCATAAACTCATCTAGAGTTAGCATTAGCATGTGTAGATATTAGCTTAATGCTATATTTTAAATTAGCTTAGTTGGCACCACGCACAATTAAGTTAAGCTGTTATGTTACATAACGTTAGCTAGCTGCTAATATTTGGTGAATATCAGATACACTCCTCCTCCTCCTCCTCCTCCTCCTCCTCCTCCTCCTCCTCCTCCTCCTCCTCCTCCTCCTCCTCCTCCTCCTCCTCCTCCTCTTCCTCCTCCTCCTCCTCCTCCTCCTCCTCCTCTTCCTCCTCCTCCTCCCTCCTCTTCCTCCTCCACCTCCTCCTCCTCCTCCTCCTCCTCCTCCTCCTCCTCCTCCTCCTCCTCCTCCTCCTCCTCCTCCTCCTCCTCCTCCTCTGATCAGCTGATCTGTCACTTCCAAGATGCGCTCTCGCAAAGAGTATATGATTCAAGATTTTTATCTGTAGTTCAGGCTATTTTTGTTTTTGTTGCTGTGATGTTTTTTTGTTTTGTTTTTGCAGTGATTTTTTTTTTTTTTTGTCGCAGTGATGTTTTTATTTTAAATTTTTTTGGCGGGTGATGTTTTTATGTATTTATTTTTTTGTCGCAGTGATGTTTTTATTTTAAATTTTTTTTGGCGGGTGATGTTTTTATGTATTTATTTTTTTGTCGCAGTGATGTTTTTTGGTTTTTTTGTCGCGGTGATGCTTTTTATTGCAGTGATGTTTTTATTTTTTTATTTTTTTTTGTCGCAGTGATGTTTTTTTTTTTTTTTTTGCCGCAGTGATGTTTTTATGTATTAATTTTTTTGTCGCAGTGATGGGTTTTTTTTTGTCGCAGTGATGTTTTTATGTATTCATTTTTTTGTCGCAGTGATGGGGTTTTTTTTCGCGGTGATGTTTTTATTTTTTTATTTTTTTGTTGCGGTGATGTTTGTTTTTTTTGTCACAGTGATGTTTTTATTTTTTTGTAGCGGTGATGTTTTTTTTTTTTTTTTTGCCGCGGTAATGTTTTTTTTTTTTGTCGCAGTGATGTTTTTATGTATTAATTTTTTTGTCGCAGTGATGGGGTTTTTTTTGTCGCAGTGATGTTTTTATGTATTCATTTTTTTGTCGCAGTGATGGGGTTTTTTTTCGCGGTGATGTTTTTATTTTTTTATTTTTTTGTCGCGGTGATGTTTTATTTTTTTGTCACGGTGATGTATTTGCGACAAGCAGCTACTAATGCATGTATCAGAAACACTGGTGCAGGTTAAAGTTGTTGCCATGGTGATGTAGAAACAGAGACAATGTAATAATGACAATGAGAGTCTTCACTTTTTTTTTTTTTTTTTTTTTTAATAACCAAATGAATGTGGGCTGGTGCATGTCACAGCTCATAGTGCTGCAGAGTTTAATACTCACCTCATGACAACAACAAGTCATTATGTGTTTGAACTGTGGACGTTTTTCTTTTGATCGTGACAGAAATGATTAAAGCAAAATTAGTAAGAATGAACTTTAGGACAAAAAAATTGGTTTTATCTAAAAATATGCTTTTTTGGGGGTAAAATATTGTTTTTTAGAATTTTATTTTTAGTAAATATATCAGAGAAAAAATGGGAGAAAAATTGTTTTTTCAAACTTCACTATCACCCTAAAATGGTTGTTACCATGGTAATTTGTAAAATAAGTTTGACTTTTTATCTCATTATTTACATTTTTTTATCATAATTGTGACTTTTTATCTAATAATTTTTACTTTTGATCTAATATTTTGGAATTTTTATCGAATAATTTTGACATTTTTTCTCAAGAACCAACTCAAAAATCTACTGAAAGACTCAACTCTGCAATCATTGATGTTTGTATGTGGGCGGTTTAACTGTACAGGTTTTTGTGTCATTTATTAGCTGTGTTTCCATGACAGTTTTTCGCAAAAACAATATCGATATTCCTAAAATTTCCACAAAGTACATTTCCGCTTTGAACGTGTTTCCATTGACGGTTGTTCTAGGCAGAAGCGTCGTAACTTTCGTGAAATATCATCTCACGAGATTTCACTGCTGTCACTTTTGAAGCTTCAGACTGACCATCACTCTGATAGTGTCAGAGTGAATGAATCAGCTACTTGTCTGCTCAGTAAAAGTCTATGGTGAACTCTTTAAAGACACTAACATGTCAAACTAACCAGCTGGTTAAGGTTATAAGGGTCTGTACATGAGGTCCCCACATTGTCAGGTAGAAATATTAAGTGTAAAAATGATCAACACTTAACAAATGATAAATGTATGTAGTGTTTTTTACACAGTTCTTTAAAAAAAACGAACAGATAATAAAGTTAAACCTTCACTGTGTCGACTGTAGGAATCACACTGATCACCACTCCAAGATGGCCGCCGTAGTTCTGTCGTCACAGCAGCCAATGGTTGTCATGGTTACAGTGACTGTGGCAGCCATTTTCACTCTGAGAAAAGTGATCATGTGACCGTGTACGTCACATCCTGTGACATATAATTACGTAAAAACTGTTTCCATCGCACTTTTGTCATATATTAGAATATGGAAACGTCTGGAAAACCACCTAATGAAAGTGTGAAAACTTGTTATCGATATTTGAGTGTTTTTTCGAAAGTCAGGTGTTTCCATTACGAGTTTTTTTAGCAATATATTACATTTTGCGAATTTCCAAGAGTAATAGAAACGCAGTTACTGTCTTAGTGCAATTTTTTTAAAATTTAATTATTGTTATTTTATTTATTTTCTTTTTCTTCTTTCTGTCTTTTTAACAAATGTTTGTCTCATGACCTGCAGATATAAACTAGCTCTAAGCTAACTAACATAAGCTAACATCAAATGTATTTATGTTTTTGATTGTACACGATCCTTCTATAAATAAACACACGTGACCAGCTGTGACGTCAGGTGTTCAGCGGGGGGGTTGTCCCTCTACAGCAGAGGTGTCAAACATAAGGCCCGGGGGCCAAAATGGGCCCGCCATCGGGTCCACTCTGGCCCCTGGGATGAACACAGAATATATGAATAATTAAGGACGTTAAAAATCATTTGATATCAATTCAATCTAAAATGGATCAGAGCATAATTATAATAAACAATAAATTATGAAAAAAATAACAGTGGCAAAAAAAAGGGAATAAATAAAAAAGACTAGCCTGTTACAAAAAAATGTGAAAATCTGAAATATATGTAGAATTTTATCAATATTGTGAATGTTACTAAATGTTATGTGTATTTGTAAATCCACTGTTATGTTTAAGTTGTGGTGCATATGTATATATTAGTGATGCGCGGGCTACCCGCTGGCCCGCGGATATCCGCGGGTGACCCGCGGGGCGGGCGGGTTGGGTCGCAGTTTTTAATACATATTGCGGGTTGGGCGGGTTATATTTAATATATATTGCGGATGCGGGCGGGGCGGGTCAGGGACGATCAATACCCGCATTTTTCCATACGACATTCCCAAAAATGGCACAATATGGATAGACTGAAGGTATACAATATTTCAACTTAAAATAACCTCAGTAAGAATAATCAACGACATATAAAAAATATGATGATGAAAGACAACTCAATTGACATCGGCAGTTTCATTCCATGAGAGGCGGCACGCTCCAGTCAGAATGAATGGGTAACAGCCACGTTATTTTCACATCCTTTGCATTGCCATCTACAGGAAAGGGTTACCTTCATATGTTTACAGACCATGTTAAGACCGATGAGGGAGGATAGAGAGGTGTGTGCGTGCATGGAGCAGTCTCCACAGCCGTGTTATGAAACGGAAAGGAGCCCCGCTAACCTACAGTAGCATCCTCGTCTCTCCTCTCCTTCCAATTACTCGTACACTTAATTCTCCTATGAGTCGGGCGGGGTGGGTCGCAGTATTAATACATATTGCGGATGCGAGTGGGGCGGGTCAGGGATGATCAATACCCGCTGAAGTGTGTGTTGTGTGTGTGTGTGTGTGTGTGTGTGTGTGTGTGTGTGTGTGTGTGTGTGTGTGTGTGTGTGTGTGTGCTCGGCTCGCGCATGTACAAGCCCGTCACTTCCTGTTTTGAATGCTTTTTTATCCCAACTTTTTGTTATTTGTTATTAGCGCCAAATCTCCCTGAACACTCAGAGATAAGAGTGAAAATGTGGGACTTGATCAGGGAGAAGATTAAAACAGGCGATGCGAAGGTTGTACGGAAACGTTGTATGTGTTGGCTTTATAGAGTGATGATGTGGGTGGAGTCTATTTTATGTGCTGGAGTTCATATTGAGACGTTAGAAAGGAGGCAAAAATGATGCTTTTAACATTAGAAGCACAAGGTAAAGATGCTGCGAATGTACTATGTGAGTTTAGAGACAAATTTAAGCTCGCGGGTTGATAGCGGGCGGGTTGGGTTTATCAATACTTGATAGCGGGCGGGTTGGGTTTATCGATACGTGACATCATGCGGGTTGGGCGGGGCGGGCCGAGCCACGTCTTGGGTTTGGGCGGGGCGGGTTTCTGTAAAACCCCCTAACCGCGCATCACTAGTATATATGATAAACTAAAGTGCAACATTGTTAATATTGCACTTATTTTTATTAGTATTTGTTCAAGTACAGTTCATAGATGTAAACTATTTATTATTTTTGCTCAAAAACGTAGAGAAAACTTTGGAGTTGACATTATTTATATGTTTTTATTCTATTATTTCTATTATTTGACTGGTCCGGCCCACTTTATACCATATTAGGCTGAATATGGCCCCCGCTCTACAGGATGTTTTTAAAAGACATTACATCATCTTCTTCTAAAATACACAGACCGCAGCCAATAAGAACGTCCATGGTATTTATATTTATATGAGTAGTTAACCCCCGAATGACTTCATGACCGTTTTATTTTATGTTGAAGCAGTGAAACGATGACACCAGTAGAACAAAAACAGACCAGATTTGGAGGACGACCTATTTGTTTTGGCGTAATCATTTATGTGTGCTTTGACATCTGGAATGTTACCATAAGATTATAACGTCCGTTAAGAAGCTGAAGATTTACAGTGGGTGCAAATAGACGAGAGCTGTCATTTAAGGAGTTTTTTATCCAATACTTTTCACTTTTTATCTCATGATTTTGACTTTTTATCCAAATTTTGTCTTTTTATCTCTTAATTTTCACTTTTTATTTAATCATTTCACTTTTTATTTAATCATTTCACTTTTTATCTCATAATTTTCACATTTTATCTCATAATTTTCACATTTTATCTCATAATTTTTACATTTTATCTCATAATTTTCACATTTTATCTCATAATTTTTACATTTTATCTCATAATTTTTACATTTTATCTCATAATTTTCACATTTTATTGCATAATTTTCACATTTTATCTCATAATTTTCACATTTTATCTCATAATTTTCACATTTTATCTCATAATTTTCACATTTTATCTCATAATTTTCACATTTTATCTCATAATTTTCACATTTTATCTCATAATTTTTACATTTTATCTCATAATTTTCACATTTTATTGCATAATT
>CM035784.1:26011212-26023712 GCA_020466265.1 Siphamia tubifer
CTGTCTGTCTGTCTGTCTGTCAGTCTGTCAGTCTGTCAGTCTGTCTGTCAGTCTGTGTCACGGATCGGGGTGAGGTGAAGGAGGACTCCATTGCACAGTACTGAAGGGCAAAATAATTTAATAACAAAAGTACAACATAAAGACAAGACAGACACAACCTGGGAGTAAACGGCCAGAGTCTGTGGTGATGATGAGTGTCCGGGTTATGGTGATTGGGGAGATGGAAGACATCGACCGGGTTATGGAGGTGACATAGATGAATGGTCCTGCACTGGCAGCTACAAGCCTCACCGCTTAAATAGTCACCGATTAGGAACGGCTTGCAGCTGCGCAGTGCAGGACCAGGTGAGTGTGGAAAATTGGGGGAAAGGTCACTGGAACGGAGGTCATGACAGTACCCCCCCCCTAAGGGGCGGCTCCTGAAGCCCCTAAAAAACAAAAAAAAAAACAAAACACAACCCCCCCCCCGTTGTCCAGAGCTTCTCCGAGCAGGGCGGCATGGTAACCTCCTGGTCGGAGTACCCTCTGGGCAGAGCGGTGTGGCATCCTTCTGGGGGCAGGGGGCGGTGTGGAAACCCCCTGGGCGGAGTACCCTCTGGGCGGAGCGGTGTGGAATCCCTTCTGGGCAGGGCGGTGTGGAAACCCCCTGGTGGAGTACCCTCTGGGCAGAGCGGTGTGGCATCCTTCTGGGCAGGGGCGGTGTAGAAACCCCCTGGGCGGAGTACCCTCTGGGCAGAGCGGTGTGGAATCCCTTCTGGGCAGGGCGGTGTGGAAACCCCCTGGCGGAGTACCCTCTGGGCAGAGCGGTGTGGCATCCTTCTGGGCAGGGCGGTGTGGAAACCCCCTGGGCGGAGTACCCTCTGGGCAGAGCGGTGTGGAATCCCTTCTGGGCAGGGCGGTGTGGAAACCCCCTGGCGGAGTACCCTCTGGGCAGAGCGGTGTGGCATCCTTCTGGGCAGGGCGGTGTGGAAACCCCCTGGGCGGAGTACCCTCTGGGCAGAGCGGTGTGGAATCCCTTCTGGGCAGGGCGGTGTGGAAACCCCCTGGCGGAGTACCCTCTGGGCAGAGCGGTGTGGCATCCTTCTGGGCAGGGCGGTGTGGAAACCCCCTGGGCGGAGTACCCTCTGGGCAGAGCGGTAGCAGGAGCAACATGACTGGTCTGACTGAGGACCAAGGAGACTGATTGGGTGGGGTCACCACGGACTCTGGCTAGACAGGAACAAGACAAAACGAAGAAACGGGCAACAGGCAGGGACAGGAAACAGGCAGGCAGAAACGAACAACAAGCAAGGACAGGGGACAGAAGCCAGCAACGGGCAACAAGCAGGGACAGGGGACAGAAGCCGGCAACGGGCAACAGGCAGGGACAGGGGACAGAAGCCGGCAACGGGCAACAGGCAGGGACAGGGGACAGAAGCCGGCAACGGGCAACAGGCAGGGACAGGGGACAGAAGCCGGCAACGGGCAACAGGCAGGGACAGGGGACAGAAGCCAACCACGGGCAACAGGCAGGGACAGGGAACAGAAGCCAACCACGGGCAACAGGCAGGGACAGGGAACAGAAGCCAACCACGGGCAACAGGCAGGGACAGGGGACAGAAGCCAACCACGGGCAACAGGCAGGGACAGGGAACAGAAGCCAACCACGGGCAACGGGCAGGGACAGGGAACAGAAGCCAACCACGGGCAACAGGCAGGGACAGAGGACAGAAGCGAGCAACGGGCAAGAGTCAGGGACAGGAACAGACAGAAATGACCAACGACAGACCAACGACAGACCAAGACCGACGAAAAGACACAACGCCAGGCGACAGGACAACTAGCCAGAAGACAAGACAACAAGCCAGAAGACAAGACAACAAGCCAGAAGACAAGACAACAAGCCAGAAGACAAGACAAAAAGCCAGAAGACAAGACAAAAAGCCAGAAGACAAGACAAAAAGCCAGAAGACAAGACAAAAAGCCAGAAGACAAGACAAAAAGCCAGAAGACAAGACAAAAAGCCAGAAGACAAGACAAAAAGCCAGAAGACAAGACAAAAAGCCAGAAGACAAGACAAAAAGCCAGAAGACAAGACAAAAAGCCAGAAGACAAGACAAAAAGCCAAAAGACAAGACAAAAAGCCAAAAGACAAGACAAAAAGCCAGAAGACAAGACAAAAAGCCAGAAGACAAGACAAAAAGCCAGAAGACAAGACAAAAAGCCAGAAGACAAGACAAAAAGCCAGAAGACAAGACAAAAAGCCAGAAGACAAGACAAAAAGCCAGAAGACAAGACAAAAAGCCAGAAGACAAGACAAAAAGCCAGAAGACAAGACAAAAAGCCAGAAACACGGAACGCTAGCCAGAAACTCGGAACGCTAGCCAGAAACACGGAACGCTAGCCAGAAACACGGAACGCTAGCCAGAAACACGGAACGCTAGCCAGAAACACGGAACGCTAGCCAGAAACTCGGAACGCTAGCCAGAAACTCGGAACGCTAGCCAGAAACTCGGAACGCTAGCCAGAAACTCGGAACGCTAGCCAGAAACTCGGAACGCTAGCCAGAAACTCGGAACGCTAGCCAAAAACACGGAACGCTAGCCAAAAACACGGAACGCTAGCCAAAAACACGGAACGCTAGCCAAAAACACAGAACGCTAGCCAAAAACACAGAACGCTAGCCAAAAACACAGAACGCTAGCCAAAAACACAGAACGCTAGCCAAAAACACAGAACGCTAGCCAAAAACACAGAACGCTTAAACCAGATACACAGAACGCTTAAACCAGATACACAGAACGCTTAAACCAGATACACAGAACGCTTAAACCAGATACACAGAACGCTTAAACCAGATACACAGAACGCTTAAACCAGATACACAGAACGCTTAAACCAGATACACAGAACGCTTAAACCAGATACACAGAACGCTTAAACCAGATACACAGAACGCTTAAACCAGATACACAGAACGCTTAAACCAGATACACAGAACGCTTAAACCAGATACACAGAACGCTTAAACCAGATACACAGAACGCTTAAACCAGATACACAGAACGCTTAAACCAGATACACAGAACGCTTAAACCAGATACACAGAACGCTTAAACCAGATACACAGAACGCTTAAGCCAGATACACAGAACGCTTAAACCAGATACACAGAACGCTTAAACCAGATACACAGAACGCTTAAACCAGATACACAGAACGCTTAAACCAGATACACAGAACGCTTAAGCCAGATACACAGAACGCTTAAACCAGATACACAGAACGCTTAAACCAGATACACAGAACGCTTAAACCAGATACACAGAACGCTTAAACCAGATACACAGAACGCTTAAGCCAGATACACAGAACGCTTAAGCCAGATACACAGAACGCTGGGCAAGAAAACACAGAACGGGACAGAGACACAGACCGCTTAAGCCAGAAACACAGAACGCTAGAAAGCGACACAGAACGCTAGAAAGCGACACACAACGCTAGAAAGCGACACACAACGCTAGAAAGCGACACAGAACGCTAGAAAGCGACACAGAACGCTAGAAAGCGACACAGAACGCTAGAAAGCGACACAGAACGCTAGAAAGCGACACAGAACGCTAGAAAGCGACACAGAACGCTAGAAAGCGACACAGAACGCAGAGACACAGAACGCAGAGACACAGAACGCAGAGACACAGAACGCAGAGACACAGAACGCAGAGACACAGAACGCAGAGACACAGAACGCTTAAGCCAGGAACACAGAACGCTTAAGGCAGATACACTGAACGCTTAAGCCAGAAACACAGAACGCTTAAGGCAGAAACACAGATCGCTTAAGGCAGAAACACAGAACGCTTAAGGCAGAAACACAGAACGCTTAAGCCAGAAACACTGAACGCTTAAGCCAGAAACACAGAGACGCTTAAGCCAGAAACACTGAACGGGACAGAACGCAAGACTGGACAGACTTTAGACGGAACAGACAGGGGAAAACTAAAACAAAAAGGGTCCCTTCAGCACTGGCGGAGTCCAGATGGTGGCAGGACCATTCTGTCGCGGATCGGGGTGAGGTGAAGGAGGACTCCATTGCACAGTACTGAAGGGCAAAATAATTTAATAACAAAAGTACAACATAAAGACAAGACAGACACAACCTGGGAGTAAACGGCCAGAGTCTGTGGTGATGATGAGTGTCCGGGTTATGGTGATTGGGGAGATGGAAGACATCGACCGGGTTATGGAGGTGACATAGATGAATGGTCCTGCACTGGCAGCTACAAGCCTCACCGCTTAAATAGTCACCGATTAGGAACGGCTTGCAGCTGCGCAGTGCAGGACCAGGTGAGTGTGGAAAATTGGGGGAAAGGTCACTGGAACGGAGGTCATGACAGTCTGTCTGTCTGTCTGTCTGTCAGTCAGTCAGTCAGTCTGTCTGTCTGTCTGTCTGTCTGTCTGTCTGTCTGTCTGTCTGTCTGTCTGTCAGTCTGTCTGTCAGTCTGTCAGTCTGTCTGTCTGTCTGTCAGTCTGTCTGTCTGTCTGTCCTCCCTGTAGCTGTGGATCATTGGCCTGTTCCCACACACCTGTATGTGTGTGTATGTGCAGCTGTTACATAAGGCAGAGCTAACACCACTGTCCCTGGTTATGGTGTTCACATCAGTGTGGTCAGAGATGACATCATCATCTAAGGGGGGGGGGGGGTGTCAGTGGCCTGTGAAACACAAAAATCTGCTGTTGATGAGTTTAGGAAATTGAATTTTTCCAGTAAATTTTGCATGAAGACAGTTCTAAAATATCATCCTTTCTGCTGACATGAGGAGTTTTTAAAAAAACACAGATGATTGTTATTAGATTATTTAGTTATAGTCTTTTAATATTAAACACAGATGGTTGTTATTAGATTATTTAGTTATAGTCTTTTAATATTAAACACAGATGGATGTTATTAGATTATTCAGTTATAGTCTTTTAATATTAAACACAGACTCACATCTGGCTGTTGTCGACAGTTTAAAATTCACCAAACTGACATTTATTCCTGTGTTGTTTTATTGTGATGAAGGTTATTAATATATGTGACCCTCCAAAATAAAACCAGTCACTTTGGTCAAATTTAATAAATTCATATTTTATATTTATGTTAAAGTTTATTAAAAATGTTTGTGTGACACTAATTCAACCAATCAGAGGCTGTTTTTCAACATCGCCATAGCAACAAGGGCTTTAGTTTAGTGCAGAAGGCTTTGTTCTGAGGCCTCCCATTGGTTCAAATCTATAATTGTGTAGATTTCTATTTAAGGGTTGTCTAGAGGGAATCCCCATCTTTCCAACGGTACCAAACATGACGGGGAAATACCTAACGCCAGCGCCAAGGAAAGTCGTGTTTGGAGTCGATTTGTCTTAGTTTTAGACTTAATTACTGTCAGAGTCAGTTGTTGTTCTTCCTAAAAAGACATGATTTGAAGAAGTTACGCTAGGAATTTAACAAACACTCATAGTTAGAAGTGTTCAGGAGACATTTTACTGGGATTTTATTAATAAAATATCAATCATTTTGACCCATATAACGTATTTGAGGCTAAAGTTAATAAAAACAACAACAATAACAATGCTAACATTAACCCATTCACCTCTGATACTCTGTTGTTTGAATGGACATGTAGGTTCATTCATGGTTGGTTTAGCGAGAAAAGCTGCTGCTACGCACAGTCACATGATGTGTAGGTGTATTTATGATTGGTTGAGCAACAACAGTGGACTTTACGGAAACACAGAAAAACATCAAAAAGCAAATTGTGTGTAGGTGAGACGAGACCACGTTTTTAACGATATATCATGTAGCTCTACTCTTTATATTCATATAAATATATGTACTTTATACTCTTTACATTTATATAAATATATGTACTTTATACTCTTTACATTTATATAAATATATGTACTTTATACTCTTTATATTTATATAAATATATGTACTTTATACTCTTTACATTTATATAAATATATGTACTTTATACTCTTTACATTTATATAAATATATGTACTTTATACTCTTTACATTTATATAAATATATGTACTTTATACTCTTTATATTTATATAAATATATGTACTTTATACTCTTTACATTTATATAAATATATGTACTTTATACTCTTTACATTTATATAAATATATGTACTTTATACTCTTTATATTTATATAAATATATGTACTTTATACTCTTTACATTTATATAAATATATGTACTTTATACTCTTTACATTTATATAAATATATGTACTTTATACTCTTTACATTTATATAAATATATGTACTTTATACTCTTTATATTTATATAAATATATGTACTTTATACTCTTTACATTTATATAAATATATGTACTTTATACTCTTTACATTTATATAAATATATGTACTTTATACTCTTTACATTTATATAAATATATGTACTTTATACTCTTTATATTTATATAAATATATGTACTTTATACTCTTTACATTTATATAAATATATGTACTTCATACTCTTTACATTTATATAAATATATGTACTTTATACTCTTTACATTTATATAAATATATGTACTTTATACTCTTTACATTTATATAAATATATGTACTTTATACTCTTTACATTTATATAAATATATGTACTTTATACTCTTTACATTTATATAAATATATGTACTTTATACTCTTTACATTTATATAAATACATGTACTTTATACTCTTTACATTTATATAAATATATGTACTTTATACTCTTTACATTTATATAAATATATGTACTTTATACTCTTTACATTTATATAAATATATGTACTTTATACTCTTTACATTTATATAAATATATGTACTTTATACTCTTTACATTTATATAAATATATGTACTTTATACTCTTTACATTTATATAAATATATGTACTTTATACTCTTTACATTTATATAAATATATGTACTTTATACTCTTTATATTCTCAGAATAGACTCATTATTTTTTCAAATTAAACAGTATGAAAATAAATCAGTTCAGAGGGAAAATCAGTGGAGGAAACAAACTGTGAGTTTATATATTATAGTTATAACTTGTATTTAATATTTTGGACTTTCTTAGTTGTCCTCAGCAGAGACACATGTCTGGAAGCTTTGTTTTTTATCTCTTTTTCTTTTTTTTGTGTCTTTTTCTTCTCCTCAGTCTTGTTCGTACTCTCTTACTTATCCTTATTTTCACACACACACACACACACACACACACACACACACACACACACACACACACACACACACACACACACACACACACACACACACTCTTTCACCTTTTTTCCTCCCACCCTCGAGGTGTGTGAGGTTGTGGGAACATGTGAAAGCCGTCACATAGAGAGAGGCTCATCTGAAACCATGAGCCCAAAGCCTGCTGTCAGCCTCCATATGTGTGTGTGTGTGTGTGTGTGTGTGTGTGTGTGTGTGTGTGTGTGTGTGTGTGTGTGTGTGTGTGTGTGTGTGTTTATGTTTCAATGACCAGCAGTGGTTGACGGGAACGTCTGTGTCGGGACATTGCTTCCACTAAAGTGAATATCTATTTATGTGGTGTGTTATGTTCATATTCAGCCTTTATGGTCCCTGCACTGTGTTATTTATTAATATTAACTTTATTAAAGGACTCATTCTATGCTTATTTATTAATATTAACTTTATTAAAGTACTCATTCTATGCTTATTTATTAATATTAACTTTATTAAAGGACTCATTCTATGCTTATTTATTAATATTAACTTTATTAAAGGACTCATTCTATGCTTATTTATTAATATTAACTTTATTAAAGGACTCATTCTATGCTTATTTATTAATATTAACTTTATTAAAGGACTCATTCTATGCTTATTTATTAATATTAACTTTATTAAAGGACTCATTTTATGCTAATTTATTAATATTGTTGTTCTTCATCGTTATGAATTCATTGTATGTTGGTTCTATTTATAAAAACATTGTTGTCATATATATATATATATATATATATATATATATATATATATATATATATATATATATATAATTATATATATCATAATTGGCCGATATTGCCTAAAAATAGCCTGATTGGTGATCAGAAAAATATGCAGATCAAAAAGTCGTAAAAAATTAGCGACCGTTTTCATCCTGTCAAACACGCTACAGAACAGGTGTATCTGGTCTGGACTGTTTCTGTCCTTTTAAAACATAGTTAATTAATTAATAGTAGAAGTTTGGGCCCATTTTACACTGCATAAATAACATAGACAACACTGTACCCACGGCTAAATAGCATTAGCATTAGCCTAGCACTGCCATATTTACTACAACACCTGAACCGAACACGTCCAAACTTCAACGACACTTCATCAAATTGGACTCAGAGGTTCTTTGTTTTTGCTAACTGGTCAGTATTAGCATCTGTTAGCATGTAGCCTCACGTGTAATTATTTGATCAAATGTACCAACGTGATTTTGACTTTTTATCTATAATTTTGACTTTTTATCTATAATTTTGTTTTTTTATGTCATAATTTAGATTTTTTATCTCATAATTTTGGCTTTTTATCTCTTTTTTTTATCTCATAATTTGTCTTTTTATCTAGAATTTTGACTTTTTATCTCATTTTTTTTAATCTCATAATTTGTCTTTTTATGTCATAATTTGTCTTTTTATCTCATAATTTTGACTTTTTATCTCCTAATTTTCAACTCAATTTGCGTGAACCAAATTAAATTGCATAGGGTTAGGGTTATTTTAATTTAATTTAATTTGATTCACTTAACTTGATGTTTTTATGTGTGACCTATTGAATAAGAATTTTTAATTTTTTGATTTGACCTTTTTTTTCAGTGTATTTACCATATTCACGTCAGTAATTCCTAAAACTTCCACCAACAGGTGCATCAGTAGATCTGTTTAAAACACGTTCAGCAATTTTAATACAAATTCTTAAAAACACTTACACAAGAAAAAGATCATTTCTGCACATTTTATATTATATTATGTTATATGAGCATTTTTTTTTTAAATTGTCATAATGTTTGTCAGGTGAATAAAAACACTGATATGGATCATATAAGAATGTCTCAAACTCTTTCATTTTTTTATCATAATTTGTAAATTGGTTTCTCTAACATGTGTCTGTGCTTCTCTTTAATACATGTGGTGTTTTATTACCATCTTGGTCGTGTTTGTTTCTTTCTTGGAGGACATCCATGGAACATTCCAGTCTTTTTACTGGAGCACAGATGGAAACATATGAAGATTCTGTTCATGTCTTTACACAGATGCATAAATATTTGATACATTTAATAGAATAAAATTAAATATCATATATTTGTCGTATACACAGTCAACTAAACGGTTATATCATAAAATGAAATTCACTGAACACACACACACATACTCGTTTTCATGTCTTATGAGGACTAGGTTTGTAATGTAGTAGCCATTGGGTAATGAGTGTAAACAAATTAAAAAAAACAAGTAATGAATAAAAAAATAAATACAAATAAATTGAATAAATAATAATAATAATAATAATAATAATACTAAAGAATTTTAATAAAAAAAATTAAAATAAACAATGAAAAATTAAGTTTGTAATCGCATTTTTTCTTTTAATAAAATGATATAATATAAAATAACACAAATTTGAATCGCATTGTAAAAATAAAAATCAATGAATACATAAAAAAATAATGATACAAAAATTCGAAATACATTAAAAAATGAATACAAACTTTGTTTTTAACTTAAACACATAAAATACATAAAAATAAGTACTTAAACAAAAGTCAACACATCTTCAAAAAAAAAAGAGCAAAATGCAAACAAAGTAGAAAAAGGAAAAAAAAAGGAAGAAAAAAGGAAAACAACAAACAACAAAAAAACTCTATTTGTTACCTACTTTCCTATCTGCTCATTTGTTTTTTGTTTTTTTTTGTTTTTTGTATATATGTATATGTTTAGTACTTCAGTTATTTATTATTGTTATTGTTATTATTTTTATTATTATCATCATTTTTATACTATGCACTATATTGCTATAAGATGAATTCAGGTTATTGGGACATGCTAATGCTATTACATGCTAAATCATGGTTGTCATTTAAACACATTAAAGTATATTTACACTTAATATTTCGACCCGACAACGTAGTGACCACATGTACAGACCCTTATAATGTGAGACAGGTGGTTTGTTTTACATGTTAGGGTCTTTGAAGAGTTCACCAGTGACTTTTGCTGACGATAGAATTAGCCGATTCATTCACTCTAATATCAGGGTGATATTGTGGTAAAGTGATTTTAAGCTCCGAAGGTGACAGCAGTGAAATGTGGTGGGATGATATTTGACCAGAGTTACGACACTCCTGCCTCGAACAACCGTCAAAAAACAAATATACTTTGTCGAAATTTGAGGAATATCGATATTGTTTTGCGAAAAACTGTAATGGATTTTTAAATGCCAAAAATGTAACCCACATGTTAGCAAAATAAGTAAAAAAAAAAAAAAAACAGATGTCTTTGGAAAGTTTCTTTTGGAAGAGGAAAAGGAAACTGAAGAGACAGAAGAAGAAACTCCAACTTCCAAGAAAAGGAAAGTGTTTAACAGACCAGGAGTTGGACTTTAGTAACACCCCTCGGTTTGTGGCAGAGTCCTGCACGGGTTCAGGTACCCGCGGGTGACCCGTGGGTGAACCGCAGATTTTCACGAAAAATGTTGTGCTGTGTCGGATACGGGTTCGGTTCGGGTCGGACGTGGGTGATCGCGGGTCTAATTTGCGGTTCATAGGCTAAAAACTGTTCTTTAGTTTGGACTTGTATAACTGCCTCCTGTCGACTTCCTTCTTGATGCGTTTTTCAAGCATATGTGTGTGTGTGTGTGTGTGTGTGTGTGTGTGTGTGTGTGTGTGTGTGTGTGTGAGCTCACGGATAAAAATAATTTTTGAGCTTATTATTTGTCTGCTACATTTTTATTTTGCTCTACCTTGGCTATGTCACTGTTCACTATATTCCGGCAATAAATGTTTGTATTTAACTTTGGCTATCTGACATTTTCTTCTGTGTTCGGGTCGGATATCGGGTTCATTTATAGCAGGTCGGTTCGGGTGTGGATTTTTTTTTTTTTTTTTTTTCGTCGGAAAACGGGTCGGATACGAGTTTGAACATGACGGGTACGGGCGGTTGTGGTTTGTCAAAATCAGAACCGTGCAGGACTCTGGTTTATGGTAAAATTGTGAAACGTTGACTGCGGTTATAAACAGGTTATGGAACCACTGCTGTAAACCACTAGTGGCTCAAGTTCTACTGGGATATAGGTTTTGGGTCATATTATCCATTCCTAAGCTGTGGTTGTGTGGACAGGTACAAACCATCTTCTTCCAGATTCTTGACATTGTTTTTCTTTTTGGCACTTGTCCTTCATTCACTGTGATTTTTCTCTTGTTCATAAACAGTCTCCTGACAACACCCTCCAATACTGTATCTATGTTTGAACTCCAGACTGTAGTGGGTTTATGAATAGCAGCAAGTGGCAGGTTGGCGCAGCGGGCCTTGTTCCTGACTGATGCCAACCTCCTCTGGCCTTCCTCCATCACCCACTGATGCCCAATCTGCTCCTCTCATCCACAGCCCATAAAAGACCTGATGCAGATTAGCCCTAGTCATCATTAGCCCTAGTCATCATTAGCCCTAGTCATCATTAGCCCTAGTCATCATTAGCCCTAGTCATCATTAGCCCTAGTCATCATTAGCCCTAGTCATCATTAGCCCTAGTCATCATTAGCCCTAGTCATCATTAGCTATGCCTGACATGGCTAAATGGCTGCATGTGTCCGTTTGTTTTGCAGGGTTTTCTGGGTCTCACAGTCAAACCGCTCTGTGTTTTAGGCCAGGGGTTGTCAAACTTTTTTGGCCCAGGTCCCCCTTGGAGGGGTGAAATTTTTCCATGTCCCCCCTCATCCTCACGATACTGAAAATGATAAAAAACCACTTCAACAGGCAAACTGCAGCGGGTCCAGCAGGGGTCCTGTTACGGACTTCAGGTGGCTCAACACGAGTCTTTCAAAGGACTTCATGACCACAGATGTGAGTGCCACCGGTCTGTAGTCATTCAGTCCTGTAATGCGGGATTTCTTGGGGACTGGGATGATGGTGGAGTGCTTGAAAACGGAGGGGACTTCACACAGCTCCAGTGAGCGGTTGAAAATCTTTGTGAAGACTGGGGCCAGTTGGTCAGCGCAGGTTTTGAGACAGGAGGGTGACACTCTGTCTGGGCCTGGTGCTTTCCTGATATTCTGTTTCTTGAAGGTCTGGCTCACCTCCTCTTCACGTACTCTGAGTGGGACCGGGGGGGGGGGGGGGGGTGGCAGTGCGGCTGTAGGTGTGATGGGGGCTGTCGTACTGCTGGTTTGGATGAGTGGTGGCTGGGTGAGGGGTGCAAAGTTGTCCCTCTCAAATCTACAGTAAAATTCTAAGAGAGCTCTG
>CM035784.1:26028712-26055017 GCA_020466265.1 Siphamia tubifer
ATTATCTATTTTTATATTTTTCTGTCTTATTTAATTATCTATTTTTATATTTTTCTGTCTTATTTAATTATCTATTTTTATATTTTTCTGTCTTATTTAATTATCTATTTTTATATTTTTCTGTTATTTAATTATCTATTTTTATATTTTTCTGTCTTATTTAATTATCTATGTTTAGTGTGTCTTCAGGGATGAGACCCTCACACAGTTTTTAATCCAAACAGAACAAATGAATGCTATATAAATATTGATCAGGGAGCAGAACAGGATTATTATGTGGTCCATTACGCCTGCTTAAACCCTAACGTTGGTGCTGACATGATGCAGGTTTGACACAAAAAAAAAAAAAAAAGATTAGGGTCAGTTATGTTCGAGGGTAAAATCTTCTACATGGGAATACTGATCCCTGTTGTGGTGTTAGATCCTCTTACTTAGAATCAAGCATATTGTGTCCTGTTAATAAAGCCGATTACAAAAAACCTCCACCTGATTTCAGATAAATGTGACCTAAAGTTAGAATGGGTCACATTTTTAACATCTAAGATCTGAAGGAGAAAAATAATAGTTATGTGTTAGTTATGTTTTTGACTCGAGAATATCAGATAAATACTTTTTTAGATGACATGTTTTTTATGAGTGTATGTGTGTTTTTATTGATCATACTGTATTTTCTGCACTATAATGTGAATATATACTATAATGTGAATATAAGGAACAGTAAGTGAAGTCAGAATGATGAAATAAAAAGGCAAAATTATGAGAAAAAGTCAAAATAATGAGATAAAAAGTTAAAATTGTGAAATAAAAGACACACATAAAAAACAAGATGTTTTTTTATGTGTGACCTATTGGTCATACTGTATTTTCTACACCGTTATTAACACTGTTAGTAACACTGTTATTAACACTGTTATTAAAACTGTTATTAAAACTGTTATTAACACTGTTATTAAAACTGTTATTAACACTGTTAGTAACACTGTTATTAACACTGTTATTAAAACTGTTATTAAAACTGTTATTAACACTGTTATTAACACTGTTATTAAAACTGTTATTAACACTGTTAGTAACACTGTTATTAACACTGTTATTAACACTGTTATTAACACTGTTATTAAAACTGTTATTAACACTGTTATTAACACTGTTATTAACACTGTTATTAACACTGTTATTAAAACTGTTATTAACACTGTTAGTAACACTGTTATTAACACTGTTATTAACACTGTTATTAAAACTGTTATTAACACTGTTAGTAACACTGTTATTAACACTGTTATTAAAACTGTTATTAACACTGTTAGTAACACTGTTATTAACACTGTTATTAAAACTGTTATTAACACTGTTAGTAACACTGTTATTAGCA
This sequence comes from Siphamia tubifer, assembly GCA_020466265.1. Lineage (NCBI taxonomy): Eukaryota > Metazoa > Chordata > Actinopteri > Kurtiformes > Apogonidae > Siphamia > Siphamia tubifer. The sequence continues at coordinate 26,030,088 of CM035784.1, forward strand.
CTGTTAGTAACACTGTTATTAACACTGTTATTAACACTGTTATTAACACTGTTATTAACACTGTTAGTAACACTGTTATTAACACTGTTATTAACACTGTTATCGCTGTCAGATGCACTGTATCTATTAACAGTTGGTGATAATCGTGCTGCTTCACTGGCTCGAACACTTTATGGAAAATAATTAGTTGTCAGAACACGTCTGTCTGTCCTCACTTTATATAAGTTTACTTCACACATGGAGGTAGGTTTGAGTCACGTGACTATGATGACGTCACGACTTCAGCTGGAGTTTATATTTATGTTAAAGTTTATTAAAAATGTTTGTGTGACACTAATTCAACCAATCAGAGGCTGTTTTTCAACATCGCCATAGCAACAAGGGCTTTAGTTTAGTGCAGAAGGCTTTGTTCTGAGGCCTCCCATTGGTTCAAATCTATAATTCTGTAGATTTCTATTTAAGGGTTGTCTAGAGGGAATCCCCATCTTTCCAACGGTACCAAACATGACGGGGAAATACCTAACGCCAGCGCCAAGGAAAGTCGTGTTTGGAGTCGATTTGTCTTAGTTTTAGACTTAATTACTGTCAGAGTCAGTTGTTGTTCTTCCTAAAAGACATGATTTGAAGAAGTTACGCTAGGAATTTAACAAACACTCATAGTTAGAAGTGTTCAGGAGACATTTTACTGGGATTTTATTAATAAAATATCAATCATTTTGACCCATATAACGTATGTGAGGCTAAAGTTAGAAAAACTGCTGTGACTGAACCACTGCTTTAATGATATATATATATATATATATATATATATATATATATATATATATATATATATATATATATATATATATATATATATATATTTATATGTATAAGCATCATGGTAGCTGAGGGTTAGCATTGTTGCTTCACAGCAGGGGTCCCAGGTTCTATTCCTGGACCGTTTTGGGTCTTTGTGTTTTGGAGTTGACATGTTTCTCTCCTCATGTCTGGGTGGGTTTCCTCTGGGTGCTCCTGTTTCTCCCATCACCCAAAAACATGTCTGTTTGGGTAAAACCCTTCAGCAGTTGATTCTGACCATTAGTCTGGTTCTACAACTGGAGATGAGTCCGCGGGCGCCGCCCACGGGTGCCCACTGCTCCTTTGCAGGTTACCTCCCCCAATGGCCTTTTCTCATTTCTTTTTTCGTGGTTTTTTACCTGTTTGTTTTTTTTTTTTCTTATTCAGCTGGAGGGCAGGAAGTAACTAAACTATCGGAGAAACCGTTGTTTATTTTACAGATTTCGATCCAGTGTTCAAACACAGAAACAAACAGTTCATTAAAAATGTCTTAGACGTGACCCGTATGTGATGAAAATTATTGAGTTTTCCACAGAACCCAAAGATTTACCAACATCCTCTGACATCCAGACATCCTACTACACCAGTTTGTTTACGTTAGTCGCTATTGCTAGCGGCTAGCAGTAGCAACTGATGTCATCAAAAGTGCAACTCACCTTCATGTGTCCAGTTAAACCATATTACAACAATGTAAAGGAACATTTAACCACAAAAAAACATTAGCGTTAGAACATACCTCTGACACAGTGGTCGCTGCAGACATTAGCATTAGCATTAGATTGTGCTCCTCCCGACCGCAAATGCAGATTTAAAATCCACTTTTTGCAGCGTTTTTCTGTGAGTTTTTTCCCATTTCTCACCTTTGTGAATAAAAATCTTTGGTACTTTCACACAATTTTGTCTTTTTATCTCATATATTTGGCTTTTTATTTCATAAGTTTGTCTTTTTACTTTTACTTCAGTAAAGGAGTTGAATCAGTACTTCTACTTTTCCCCACACACAAGTAACTGTACTTCTACTTAAGTATAGAATGTGAGTACTTTCACCACCTCTGAATAACATATACAAGGGCAGCTACTCTGACAAAACTCCTATAAAATGGGTGTTTTTTTTTCTCATCCCAGCTGTATTAGTTTTATCCTTGGCCTATTTCCTCACTTCCAAGTTGCATAATAAAATGAGGACAGTAGTTTTGGCCTAATCCTGCTGACAGCCACAGGTAATCATGTGCAATATAGTACAATTTATTTAAAGCAATTTGGAGTGGGAGGAGTGAGAAGAGTGAGAGGAGTGAGAAGAGTGAGAAGGGTGAGAAGGGTGAGAAGAGTGAGAAGAGTGAGAGTAGTGAGAAGAGTGAGAGGAGTGAGAGGAGTGAGTAGAGTGAGAGGAGTGAGAAGAGTGACAGGAGTGAGAAGAGTGACAGGAGTGAGAAGAGTGACAGGAGCGAGAGTAGTGACAAGAGTGAGAAGAGTGACAGGAGTGAGAAGAGTCAGAGGAGTGAGAAGAGTGAGAGGAGTGAGAAGGGTGAGAAGAGTCAGAGGAGTGAGAGGAGTGAGAAGGGTGAGAGTATTGAGAGGAGTGACAAGAGTGAGAGGAGCGAGAGGAGTGACAAGAGTGAGATGAGTGAGAGGAGTGAGAAGGGTGAGAGGAGTGAGAACAGTAAGAGGAGCGAGAGGAGTGAGAAGAGTGACAGGAGTGAGAAGAGTGAGAGGAACGAGAGGAGTGAGAGGAGTGAGAAGAGTGACAGGAGTGAGAAGAGTGAGAGGAGTGAGAGGAGTGAGAAGAGTGAGAAGAGTGAGAGTAGTGAGAAGATCAAGAGGAGTGAGAAGAGTGAGATGAGTGAAAAGAGTGAGAGGAGTGACAAGAGTGAGAGGAGTCAGAGGAGTGAGAAGAGTGAGAGGAGTGAGAAAAGTGAGAGTAGTGAGAAGAGTGAGAGGAGCGAGAGGAGTGAGGGGTGAGAAGAGTGAGAGGAGTGACAAGAGTGAGAGGAGTGAGAAGGGTGAGAAGAGTGAGAGGAGTGACAAGAGTGAGACGAATGAGAGGAGTGAGAAGAGTTAGAGGAGTGAGAAGAGTGAGAGGAGTGAGAAGGGTGAGAAGAGTGAGAGGAGTGACAAGAGTGAGAGGAGTGACAAGAGCGAGAAGGGTGAGAAGAGTGACAAGAGTGAGAAGAGTGAGAGGAGTGAGAGGAGTAACAAGAGTGAGACGAATGAGAGGAGTGAGAAGAGTTAGAGGAGTGAGAAGAGTGAGAGGAGTAAGAAGAGTGAGAGGAGCGAGAGGAGTGAGGGGTGAGAAGAGTGAGAGGAGTGACAAGAGTGAGAGGAGTGAGAAGGGTGAGAAGAGTGAGAGGAGTGACAAGAGTGAGAGGAGTGAGAAGGGTGAGAAGAGTGAGAGGAGTGAGAAGAGTTAGAGGAGTAAGAAGAGTGAGAAGAGTGAAAAGAGTGAGATGAGCAAGAGGAGTGAGAGGAGTGAGAGTATTGAGAAGAGGGAGAGGAGTGAGAAGAGTGAGAGGAGTGAGAAGGGTGAGAAGAGTGAGAGGAGTGACAAGAGTGAGAGGAGTGACAAGAGTGAGAAGGGTGAGAAGAGTGACAAGAGTGAGAAGAGTGACAAGAGTGAGAGGAGTGACAAGAGTGAGACGAATGAGAGGAGTGAGAAGAGTTAGAGGAGTGAGAGGAGTAAGAAGAGTGAGAGGAGCGGGAGGAGTGAGGGGTGAGAAGAGTGAGAGGAGTGACAAGAGTGAGATGAGTGAGAAGGGTGAGAAGAGTGAGAGGAGTGACAAGAGTGAGAGGAGTGAGAAGGGTGAGAAGAGTGAGAGGAGTGAGAAGAGTTAGAGGAGTAAGAAGAGTGAGAAGAGTGAAAAGAGTGAGATGAGCAAGAGGAGTGAGAGTATTGAGAAGAGGGAGAGGAGTGACAAGAGTGATAAGAGGGAGAGGAGTGAGAAGAGTGAGAGGAGTGAAAGGAGTGAGAGAAGCGAGAGGAGTGAGATGACTGAGAAAAGTGAGAGTAGTGAGAAGAGTGAGAAGAGCAAGAGAAGTGAGATGAGTGACAAGAGTGAGACGAATGAGAGGAGTGAGAAGAGTTAGAGGAGTGAGAAGGGTGAGAGGAGTAAGAATAGTAAGAAGAGTGAGAGGAGCGAGAGGAGTAAGAAGAGTGAGAAGAGTGAGAAGAGTGAGAAGAGTGAAAATAGTGAGATGAGCAAGAGGAGTGAGAGGAGCGAGAAGAGTGAGAGGAGTGAGAGGAGTGAAAGGAGTGAGAGGAGCGAGAGGAGTGAGATGAGTGAGAAAAGTGAGAGTAGTGAGAAGAGTGAGAAGAGCGAGGAGTGAGATGAGTGACAAGAGTGAGACGAATGAGAGGAGTGAGAAGAGTTAGAGGAGTAAGAAGAGTGAGAGGAGTAAGAAGAATAAGAAGAGTGAGAGGAGCGAGAGGAGTGAGGAGTGACAAGAGTGGGAGGAGTGAGAAGGGTGAGAAGAGTGAAAGGAGCGAGAAGAGTGAGAGGTGTGACAAGAGTGAGAATAGTGAGAGGAGTGACAAGAGTGAAAAGGGTGAGAAGAGTGAGAGGAGCGAGAGGAGCGAGAGGAGTGAGATGATTGAGAAAAGTGAGAGTAGTGAGAAGAGTGAGAAGAGCGAGTAGTGAGATGAGTGACAAGAGTGAGACGAATGAGAGGAGTGAGAAGAGTTAGAGGAGTGAGAAGAGTGAGAGGAGTAAGAAGAATAAGAAGAGTGAGAGGAGCGAGAGGAGTGACAAGAGTGAGAGGAGTGAGAAGGGTGAGAAGAGTGAAAGGAGCGAGAAGAGTGAGAGGTGTGACAAGAGTGAGAATAGTGAGAGGAGTGACAAGAGTGAAAAGGGTGAGAAGAGTGAGAAGAGTGAGAGGAGCGAGAGGAGTGAGAGAAGTGAGAGGAGTGAGAAGAGTGAGAGGAGTGAGGAGAGTGAGAGGAGTAAGAAGAGTGAGAGGAGCTAGAGGAGTGAGAAGAGTGAGAGGAGTGAGAAGGGTGAGAAGAGTTAGAGGAGTAAGAGGAATGACAAGAGTGAGAAGAGTGAGAGGAGTGAGAAGAGTGAGAGGAGTGAGAAGGGTGAGAAGAGTTAGAGGAGTAAGAGGAATGACAAGAGTGAGAAGAGTGAGAGGAGTGAGAAGAGTGAGAGGAGTGAGAATGGTGAGAAGAGTGAGATGAGTGAAAAGAGTGAGAGGAGTGACAAGAGTCAGAGGAGTCAGAGGAGTGAGAAGAGTGAGAGGAGTGAGAAAAGTGAGAGTAGTGAGAAAAGTGAGAGGAGCGAGAGGAGTGAGGGGTGAGAAGAGTGAGATGAGTGACAAGAGTGAGAGGAGTGAGAAGGGCGAGAAGAGTGAGAGGAGTGACAAGAGTGAGACGAATGAGAGGAGTGAGAAGAGTTAGAGGAGTGAGAAGAGTGAGAGGAGTAAGAATAGTGAGAGGAGCGAGAGGAGTGAGGAGTGAGAAGAGTGAGAGGAGTAAGAGGAATGACAAGAGTGAGAAGAGTGAGAGGAGTGAGAGGAGTGAGAAGGGTGAGAAGAGTGAGAGGAGTGACAAGAGTGAGAGGAGTGAGAGGAGTGAGAAGGGTGAGAAGAGTGAGAGGAGTGAGAAGAGTTAGAGGAGTAAGAAGAGTGAGAAGAGTGAGAAGAGTGAAAAGAGTGGAAAGAGTGAGATGAGCAAGAGGAGTGAGAGGAGTGAGAGGAGTGATAAGAGTGAGAGGAGTGAGAAGAGTGAGAGGAGTGAAAGGAGTGAGAGGAGCGAGAGGAGTGAGATGAGTGAGAAAAGTGAGAGGAGTAAAAAGAGTAAGAAGAGTGAGAGGATCGAGAGGAGCGAGAGGAGTAAGAAGAGTGAGAAGGGTGAGAAGAGTGAAAGGAGCGAGAAGAGTGAGAGGAGTGACAAGAGTGAGAAGAGTGAGAGGAGTGAGAGGAGTGAGAAGAGTGAGAGGAGTGAGAAGAGTGACAAGAGTGAGACGAATGAGAGGAGTGAGAAGAGCGAGAGGAGTGAGATGAGTGACAAGAGTGAGACGAATGAGAGGAGTGAGAAGAGTTAGAGGAGTGAGAAGAGTGAGAGGAGTAAGAAAAGTAAGAAGAGTGAGAGGAGTGAGAGGAGTGAGGAGTGACAAGAGTGAGAGGAGTGACAAGAGTGAGAGGAGTAAGAGGAATGACAAGAGTGAGAAGAGTGAGAGGAGTGAGAAGAGTGAGAGGAGTGAGAAGGGTGAGAAGAGTGAGAGGAGTGACAAGATTGAGAGGAGTGACAAGAGTGAGAAGGGTGAGAAGAGTGACAAGAGTGAGAGGAGTAAGAAGAGTGAGAGGAGCGAGAAGAGTGAGAAGAGTTAGAGGAGTAAGAAGAGTGAGACGAATGAGAGGAGTGAGAAGAGTTAGAGGAGTGAGAAGAGTGAGAGGAGTAAGAAGAGTGAGAGGAGCGAGAGGAGTGAGGGGTGAGAAGAGTGAGAGGATTGACAAGAGTGAGAGGAGTGAGAAGGGTGAGAAGAGTGAGAGGAGTGACAAGAGTGAGAAGAGTGAGAGGAGTGAGAAGAGTTAGAGGAGTAAGAAGAGTGAGAAGAGTGAGATGAGTGAGATGAGCAAGAGGAGTGAGAGGAGTGAGAGTATTGAGAAGAGTGAGAGGAGTGACAAGAGTGATAAGAGTGAGAGGAGTGAGAAGAGTGAGAGGAGTGAAAGGGGTGAGAGGAGCGAGAGGAGTGAGATGAGTGAGAAAAGTGAGAGTAGTGAGAAGAGTGAGAAGAGCAAGAGAAGTGAGATGAGTGACAAGAGTGAGACGAATGAGAGGAGTGAGAAGAGTTAGAGGAGTGAGAAGAGTTAGAGGAGTAAGAAGAGTGAGAGGAGTGAAAGGAGTGAGAGGAGCGAGAGGAGTGAGATGAGTGAGAAAAGTGAGAGGAGTAAGAAGAGTAAGAAGAATGAGAGGAGCGAGAGGAGCGAGAGGAGTAAGAAGAGTGAGAAGAGTGAGAAGGGTGAGAAGAGTGATAGGAGTGACAAGAGTGAGAAGAGTGAGAGGAGTGAGAGGAGTGACAAGAGTCAGAGGAGTGAGAGGAGTGAGAAGAGTGAGAGGAGTGAGAAGAGTGAGAGGAGCGAGAGGAGTGAGATGAGTGACAAGAGTGAGACGAATGAGAGGAGTGAGAAGAGTTAGAGGAGTGAGAAGAGTGAGAGGAGTAAGAAGAGTAAGAAGAGTGAGAGGAGCGAGAGGAGTGAGGAGTGACAAGAGTGAGAGGAGTGACAAGAGTGAGAGGAGTAAGAGGAGTGAGAAGAGTGAGAGGAGTGAGAAGAGTGAGAGGAGTGAAAAAGGTGAGAAGAGTGAGAGGAGTGACAAGAGTGAGAGGAGTGACAAGAGTGAGAAGGGTGAGAAGAGTGACAAGAGTGAGAAGAGTGAGAGGAGTGAGATGAGTGACAAGAGTGAGACGAATGAGAGGAGTGAGAAGAGTTAGAGGAGTGAGAAGAGTGAGAGGAGTAAGAAGAGTGAGAGGAGCGAGAGGAGTGAGGAGTGAGAAGAGTGAGAGGAGTGAGAAGAGTGAGAGGAGTGAAAGGGGTGAGAGGAGCGAGAGGAGTGAGATGAGTGAGAAAAGTGAGAGTAGTGAGAAGAGCAAGAGAAGTGAGATGAGTGACAAGAGCGAGACGAATGAGAGGAGTGAGAAGAGTTAGAGGAGTGAGAAGAGTTAGAGGAGTAAGAAGAGTGAGAGGAGTGAAAGGAGTGAGAGGAGCGAGAGGAGTGAGATGAGTGAGAAAAGTGAGAGGAGTAAGAAGAGTAAGAAGAATGAGAGGATCGAGAGGAGCGAGAGGAGTAAGAAGAGTGAGAAGAGTGAGAAGGGTGAGAAGAGTGAGAGGAGTGAGAAGAGTGAGAAGAGTGAGAGGAGTGAGAGGAGTGACAAGAGTGAGAGGAGTCAGAGGAGTGAGAAGGGTGAGAGGAGTGAGAGGAGTGACAAGAGTGAGAGGAGTGAGAGGAGTGAGAAGGGTGAGAAGAGTGAGATGAGTGAGAAGAGTTAGAGGAGTAAGAAGAGTGAAAAGAGTGAGATGAGCAAGAGGAGTGAGAGGAGTGAGATGAGTGAGAGGAGTGAGAGAAGAGAGAGGAGTGAGAAGATTGAGAGGAGTAAGAAGAGTGAGAGGAGCTAGAGGAGTGAGAAGAGTGAGAGGAGTGAGAAGGGTGACAAGAGTGAGAGGAGTGAGAAGAGTTAGAGGAGTAAGAGGAATGACAAGAGTGAGAAGAGTGAGAGGAGTGAGAAGAGTGAGAGGAGTGAGAAGGGTGAGAAGAGTGAGAGGAGTGACAAGAGTGAGAGGAGTGACAAGAGTGAGAAGGGTGAGAAGAGTGACAAAAGTGACAAGAGTGAGACGAATGAGAGGAGTGAGAAGAGTTAGAGGAGTGAGAAGAGTGAGAGGAGTAAGAAGAGTGAGAGGAGCGAGAGGAGTGAGGAGTGAGAAGAGTGAGAGGAGTGACAAGAGTGAGAGGAGTAAGAGGAATGACAAAAGTGAGAAGAGTGAGAGGAGTGAGAGGAGTGAGAAGGGTGAGAAGAGTGAGAGGAGTGACAAGACTGAGAGGAGTGAGAGGAGTGAGAAGGGTGAGAAGAGTGAGAAGAGTTAGAGGAGTAAGAAGAGTGAGAAGAGTGAGATGAGCAAGAGGAGTGAGAGTATTGAGAAGAGTGAGAGGAGTGACAAGAGTGATAAGAGTGAGAAGAGTGAGAGGAGTGAAAGGAGTGAGAGGAGCGAGAGGAGTGAGATGAGTGAGAAAAGTGAGAGTAGTGAGAAGAGTGAGAAGAGCAAGAGAAGTGAGATGAGTGACAAGAGTGAGACGAATGAGAGGAGTGAGAAGAGTTAGAGGAGTGAGAAGAGTTAGAGGAGTAAGAAGAGTGAGAGGAGTGAAAGGAGTGAGAGGAGCGAGAGGAGTGAGATGAGTGAGAAAAGTGAGAGGAGTAAGAAGAGTAAGAAGAATGAGAGGATCGAGAGGAGCGAGAGGAGTAAGAAGAGTGAGAAGAGTGAGAAGGGTGAGAAGAGTGAGAGGAGTGACAAGAGTGAGAAGAGTGAGAGGAGTGAGAGGAGTGACAAGAGTGAGAGGAGTCAGAGGAGTGAGAGGAGTGAGAAGAGTGAGAAGAGTGAGAGGAGCGAGAGGAGTGAGATGGGTGACAAGAGTGAGACGAATGAGAGGAGTGAGAAGAGTTAGAGGAGTGAGAAGAGTGAGAGGAGTAAGAAGAGTAAGAAGAGTGAGAGGAGCGAGAGGAGTGAGGAGTGACAAGAGTGAGAGGAGTGACAAGAGTGAGAGGAGTAAGAGGAATGACAAGAGTGAGAAGAGTGAGAGGAGTGAGAAGAGTGAGAGGAGTGAAAAGGGTGAGAAGAGTGAGAGGAGTGACAAGAGTGAGAGGAGTGACAAGAGTGAGAAGGGTGAGAAGAGTGACAAGAGTGAGAAGAGTGAGAGGAGTGAGATGAGTGACAAGAGTGAGACGAATGAGAGGAGTGAGAAGAGTTAGAGGAGTGAGAAGAGTGAGAGGAGTAAGAAGAGTGAGAGGAGCGAGAGGAGTGAGGAGTGAGAAGAGTGAGAGGAGTGACAAGAGTGAGAGGAGTGAGAAGGGTGAGCGGAGTGAGAGGAGTGAGAAGAGTGAGAAGAGCAAGAGAAGTGAGATGAGTGACAAGAGTGAGACGAATGAGAGGAGTGAGAAGAGTTAGAGGAGTGAGAAGAGTTAGAGGAGTAAGAAGAGTGAGAGGAGTGAAAGGAGTGAGAGGAGCGAGAGGAGTGAGATGAGTGAGAAAAGTGAGAGGAGTAAGAAGAGTAAGAAGAATGAGAGGATCGAGAGGAGCGAGAGGAGTAAGAAGAGTGAGAAGAGTGAGAAGGGTGAGAAGAGTGAGAGGAGTGACAAGAGTGAGAAGAGTGAGAGGAGTGAGAGGAGTGACAAGAGTGAGAGGAGTCAGAGGAGTGAGAGGAGTGAGAAGAGTGAGAAGAGTGAGAGGAGCGAGAGGAGTGAGATGGGTGACAAGAGTGAGACGAATGAGAGGAGTGAGAAGAGTTAGAGGAGTGAGAAGAGTGAGAGGAGTAAGAAGAGTAAGAAGAGTGAGAGGAGCGAGAGGAGTGAGGAGTGACAAGAGTGAGAGGAGTGACAAGAGTGAGAGGAGTAAGAGGAATGACAAGAGTGAGAAGAGTGAGAGGAGTGAGAAGAGTGAGAGGAGTGAAAAGGGTGAGAAGAGTGAGAGGAGTGACAAGAGTGAGAGGAGTGACAAGAGTGAGAAGGGTGAGAAGAGTGACAAGAGTGAGAAGAGTGAGAGGAGTGAGATGAGTGACAAGAGTGAGACGAATGAGAGGAGTGAGAAGAGTTAGAGGAGTGAGAAGAGTGAGAGGAGTAAGAAGAGTGAGAGGAGCGAGAGGAGTGAGGAGTGAGAAGAGTGAGAGGAGTGACAAGAGTGAGAGGAGTGAGAAGGGTGAGCGGAGTGAGAGGAGTGACAAGAGTGAGAGGAGTGAGAGGAGTGAGAAGGGTGAGAAGAGTGAGATGAGTGAGAAGAGTTAGAGGAGTAAGAAGAGTGAGAAGAGTGAGAAGAGTGAAAAGAGTGAGATGAGCAAGAGGAGTGAGAGGAGTGAGAGTATTGAGAAGAGTGAGAGGAGTGACAAGAGTGAAAAGGGTGAGAAGAGTGAGAAGAGTGAGAGGAGCGAGAGGAGTGAGATGAGTGAGAGGAGTGAGAGAAGTGAGAGGAGTGAGAAGAGTGAGAGGAGTAAGAAGAGTGAGAGGAGCTAGAGGAGTGAGAAGAGTGAGAGGAGTGAGAAGGGTGAGAAGAGTGAGAGGAGTGAGAAGAGTTAGAGGAGTAAGAGGAATGACAAGAGTGAGAAGAGTGAGAGGAGTGAGAAGAGTGAGAAGAGTGAGAGGAGTGACAAGAGTGAGAGGAGTGACAAGAGTGAGAAGGGTGAGAAGAGTGACAAAAGTGACAAGAGTGAGACGAATGAGAGGAGTGAGAAGAGTTAGAGGAGTGAGAAGAGTGAGAGGAGTAAGAAGAGTGAGAGGAGCGAGAGGAGTGAGGAGTGAGAAGAGTGAGAGGAGTGACAAGAGTGAGAGGAGTAAGAGGAATGACAAAAGTGAGAAGAGTGAGAGGAGTGAGAGGAGTGAGAAGGGTGAGAAGAGTGAGAGGAGTGACAAGAGTGAGAGGAGTGAGAGGAGTGAGAAGGGTGAGAAGAGTGAGAAGAGTTAGAGGAGTAAGAAGAGTGAGAAGAGTGAGATGAGCAAGAGGAGTGAGAGGAGTGAGAGTATTGAGAAGAGTGAGAGGAGTGACAAGAGTGAGAAGAGTGAGAAGAGTGAGAGGAGTGAAAGGAGTGAGAGGAGCGAGAGGAGTGAGATGAGTGAGAAAAGTGAGAGTAGTGAGAAGAGTGAGAAGAGCAAGAGAAGTGAGATGAGTGACAAGAGTGAGACGAATGAGAGGAGTGAGAAGAGTGAGAGGAGCGAGAGGAGTGAGAAGAGTGAGAAGGGTGAGAAGAGTGAGAGGAGTGACAAGAGTGAGAGGAGTGAGAAGGGTGAGAAGAGTGACAGGAGTGAGAAGAGTGAGAGCAGTGACAAGAGTGAGAGGAGTGAGAGGAGTGAGAGGAGCGAGAGGAGTGAGAGGAGTGAGAAGAGTGAGAGGAGTGACAAGAGTGAGAGGAGTCAGAGGAGTGAGAAGTGTGAGAGGAGTGACAAGAGTGAGAAGAGTGAGAGGAGTCAGAGGAGTGAGAAGTGTGAGAGGAGTGAGAAGAGTGACAGGAGTGGGAAGAGTGAGAGGAGTGAGAGGAGTGACAAGAGTGACAAGAGTGAGATGAGCAAGAGGAATGACAAGAGTGAGAGGAGTGAGAGGAGTGAGAAGGGTGAGAAGAGTGAGAGGAATGAGAAGAGTGAGAGGAGTGACAAGAGTGAGAAGAGCGAGAGGAGGGAGAGGAGTGACAAGAGTGAGAGGAGTGAGATGAGTGACAAGAGTGAGAAGAGTGACAGGAGCGAGAGGAGTGAGATGAGTGACAAGAGTGAGAGGATTGAGAAGAGTGAGAGGAGTAAAAGGAGTGATAGGAGTGAGAAGAGTGAGAGGAGTAAGAAGAGTAAGAAGAGTGAGAGGAGCGAGAGGAGTGAGGAGTGAGAAGAGTGAGAGGAGTGAGAAGAGTGAGAGGAGTGAGAAGGGTGAGAAGAGTGAAAGGAGCGAGAGGAGTGACAAGAGTGAGAGGAGTGAGAGGAGCGAGAGGAGCGAGAGGAGTGAGAAAAGTGAGAGGAGTGAGAAGATTGAGAGGAGTGAGAGGAGTGAGAAGAGTGAGAGGAGTGAGAAGGGTGAGAAGAGTGAGAGGAGTGAGAGGAGTGAGAGGAGCGAGAGGAGTGAGAGGAGTGAGAAGAGTGAGAAGAGTGACAGGAGTGAGAAGAGCGAGAGGAGTGAGAAGGGTGAGAGGAGTGAGAGGAGTGACAAGAGTGAGAGGAGTGAGAAGGGTGAGAAGAGTGAGAGGAGCGAAAGGAGTGAGAAGAGTGAGAGGAGTGAGAAGAGTGAGAGGAGTGAGAGGAGTGAGAAGAGTGAGAAGAGTGAGAGGAGTGAGAAGAGTGAGAGGAGCGAGAGGAGTGAGAGGAGTGAGAAGAGTGAGAGGAGGTCCTGTAATGTGGTGCAGCTCAGGAGATAATGTACCGGTTAATTAAAAGGCAATGTTTGATGATAAAAGAAGAGTTATTAAATACTTCTGTATGATTTTAGCATCCACTAAGACTTTTTATTTCATCATTTTGAGTTTTTCTGGTCATACATTAAAAAAATCTAGTTGAGTGAATCAAATTGAATTTTATAGGGTTAGGGTTATTTTAATTTCATTTCATTAGATTCACTCAACTGGATATTTTCATGTGTGACCTATTGAAAAACAATATTTAAGTAGATTTTTCATTGTACATTTATATAAAATGAAAACCATAGACAGAAATAAACACAGAAATAATAACAATAGTCAGTTAGAATGATATTATAATATATATTTTCTACAGTAAACCTTTCTATACTTCATTCTTCTCTGTAAAAAAACATTTATTTCTGAACCATTTCCTAAAAATTGAGCAAAAAATTATAAGAAGATTAATTAACCATTTTTTTCCTCCATTTTTTCATCTTCTTGTACATTTGCTCTTTTCTTTTTTTTTTTTCTTTTTTTTACATTTCTAACCTTTTGTCACTACTCACCAGTGGTCCTGAGGTTGTTGGTTTTTTTTTTTAGGTTACATCACTTTACGGTGTATTTCTGTGTCGAGTAAAAAGGACTACACTACTGCTGAACTGGGTCGTGGGTAACACGTTGCTATGGCAACTGGTATTTTCCAGCCCTACGGCGAAGAAGTGCTTTTCTCTTCCACTTTCTCTTTCACTCAGTCTTCCTCTGTTCTTCCTCACTCACTCACTCACTCACTCACTCACTCACTCACTCACTCACTCACTCACTCACTCACTCACTCACTCACTCACTCACTCACTCACTCACTCACTCACTCACTCACTCACTCACTCACTCACTCACTCACTCATTGCTTCTTCACCATCTGTGGGGTTTTTTTATTCTCTGTTTTGCTGTTCACCTCTGGAGTTTGTTTTTTATCGTTAGTGATCGACTGATATGGATGTTTTTAGAGCCAATATTTATACTGATTGTTTTTTTTTCTGTGTCAAATGATATTAAATGTTAGAAAATCTTCTTTATTTATGCGTAGAAAATAAAAATGGTGACATTTAACCCTTTAAACTTCCAAGGTACCACATAGTTTAGTTTAGTTTAGTCATTTTATTTCGAATACGTTAAACCCAAAAACATTTTATCTTTCAAAAGCCAATAATTGATAAAAATAAATAATAATATAGCATAAATTTAAAAAAAATAAGGCAAGTAACATGTTCAAAAGGGAGTGGGAAGAAGTTAAAAGAAAAACTTATCTACCACCCCTATTTATATATATATATATATATATATATATATATATATATATATATATATATATATATATATATATATATATATATATATATATTCACTATCTCATCATTTTGACGAATATACGAAGAACCTAAAAGATAAACCATTCATTGATGGCGCGCCTTATAGTCCAGTATAAGTTAAAAAACTTTAATTGAAATTGTATAATGTATTTATAATCAGTTTATCTGCCCTCTTGTAATTTTATTTATTGAAATTTGTAATTTTATAATTTTTGTGCAATCGAATTTAAATGTTTTTTTTAATTTTTGATTTCACCCTGTCTTAAAATTGTATTTTAATTTTTAATCAATGTGAAGCAATGTATGAAAGGTGCCATACAAATAAAAATTATTATTATTATTATTATTATTATTATTATTATTATTATTATTATTATTATTATTATTATTATTATTATTATTATTATTATTATTATTATTATTATATTATAATCCAGTAAATTCTGCATGAAGACAGATCTAAAATATCGTACGTTCTGCTGACATGAAGAGTTTTTAAAAAAACACAGATGATTGTTATTAGATTATTCAGTTATAGTCTTTTAATATTAAACACAGACCCACATCTGGCTGTTGTCGACAGTTTAAAATTCACCAAACTGACATTTATTCCTGTGTTGTTGTATTTTATTGATGATGATGATGATGATGATGATGATGATGATGATGATGATGATGATGATGATGATGATGATGATGATGATGAAGGTTATTATTTATATATGTGACCCTCCAGCACTAAACCAGTCACTTTGGTCAAATTTAATAAATTAATATTTTATATTTATGTTAAAGTTTATTAAAAATGTTTGTGTGACACTAATTCAACCAATCAGAGGCTGTTTTTCAACATCGCCATAGCAACAAGGGCTTTAGTTTAGTGCAGAAGGCTTTGTTCTGAGGCCTCCCATTGGTTCAAATCATAAAATAATTCATAAAATAAAAGTCTGTTGTCCATTCATATCATTTTTTTTTCAGTTTCTTTAAAATATCGTCTATTTCATGTCATTAATGTAAAGCATTATTTGGTGCCTTGAAAAAGATCTTAAATTTTTTTTCCCCTTTTGTTCATTTTTATTTTTCACCTTTTTTTCCCCCTTTTTTTTCTGTTTCCCGCCTTTTCTCTCTTTTTTTTCATGGTCTTTTACCTGTTTTTTTTATTTTCTTCTCTTTTTTGCTTCTTATTTTATTTCTTTTTTTCACCACTTTTTCTCTTATTTTTCTCTTTTTCTTTCATCTGTCTGCTGATACAGGAACTTTTTTTTTTTCTCAATAAATCAGTCATTTTTCCTTCCATTTTCCTTCCCATTTTTTTCTTCTGAGGACAAATCCAACAGGAGGACACGTCTCCAATCAGTCTTTACTTGTCTGTCGTTCGGCTGTAAATATAAATCCTTCTTTAAAAGTGTTTTCTATTATTATTGTACAGACCAGTGCTTCCTTAAACCTCATCATACAGCGCCTTTAGAAGAATAAGCTTTAACTGTGGGGGACGTTCATCCTTAATTTCAGTTCTTAGTTAATTATTTGCACATTTCCCATTCCTTCATGTTTACATGTCGACAGTCTTCGTAGCCAGTTTCTGGATTTAATGGATGTTTGACTGGTTAATGTTTTTAGTGACTTCAAAAAAATAACTTTTACTTCAGTAAAGGAATTGAATCAGTACTTCTACTTTTACGTCTCGTACAGAATGTTCGTGTTGATTCAGGAGTGTATTGTCTTAGTCCATCTGTAAGCGCAGGTATATTTCAAAAAGGGGGGAATAGAAAAAAGACAAGCAGGGCATAAAGATGAGTGTGAGGTGAATGAATAAAAATGACCAAAAAAAACCACAACAAAATTAGCAAAAATTATCCAAAATAATCAACAAAATGAATAAAAATGACTAAAATGATCATCAAAATGAGTGAAAATGATCCAAAATAATTAAGAAAATGAATAAAAATCACTAAAATAATCAACAAAATGAATAAAAATGACTAAAATAATCAAGAAAATGAATAAAAAAGACTAAAATAATCAAGAAAATGAATAAAAATGACTAAAATAATCAAGAAAATGAATAAAAAAGACTAAAATAATCAAGAAAATGAATAAAAATGAATAAAATAATCAACAAAATGAATAAAAATGACCAAACTAATCAAGAAAATGAATAAAAATGACTAAAATAATCAAGAAAATGAATAAAAAAGACTAAAATAATCAAGAAAATGAATAAAAATTAATAAAATAATCAACAAAATGAATAAAAATGACTAAAATAATCAACAAAATGAATAAAAATGACCAAACTAATCAAGAAAATGAATAAAAATGACCAAAATAATCAACAAAATGACCAAAATAATCAAGAAAATGAATAAAAATGACTAAAATAATCAAGAAAATGAATAAAAATGACTAAAATAATCAAGAAAATGAATAAAAATGACTAAAATAATCAAGAAAATGAATAAAAAAGACTAAAATAATCAAGAAAATGAATAAAAATGAATAAAATAATCAACAAAATGAATAAAAATGACCAAACTAATCAAGAAAATGAATAAAAATGACTAAAATAATCAAGAAAATGAATAAAAAAGACTAAAATAATCAAGAAAATGAATAAAAATTAATAAAATAATCAACAAAATGAATAAAAATGACTAAAATAATCAACAAAATGAATAAAAATGACCAAACTAATCAAGAAAATGAATAAAAATGACCAAACTAATCAACAAAATGAATAAAAATGACTAAAATAATAGTGTATTGTCTGGGTCTGTCTGTAAGCGCAGGTATATTTTAAAAAGGGGGGAATAGAAGAAGACAAGCAGGACATAAAGATGAACAGGACGTAGTGAGGTATAAAAACAGAGCCATGACCTCAGTGTCTCTCCTAAATTCTCCTCTAATGAATCGTCCATTGATTTCCATTCACGCCGCTGCAGCTGAGCGCTCGTCCCATTAGTGCAGTTTTACACTGAGTCTGACAAACGCTCACAGAGGGTCCATGTTTAAAAAGAACGATTCATCTGTGATGATGAAGATGAAGGTGATGAAGATGAAGGTTAACACAAAAACACTGACACAGTCAATGTACGACAAGAGAGGATGTTTATTTACTGCTTAAAAGAGGATTAGAGTTAAATAAACAAGTAAATAAATGAATAAATAAATAAGTAAATAAATGAATGAATAAATAAGTAAATAAATAAATAAATAAGTAAATAAATTAATAAATAAATAATGATGCACTTTTACTTTTTACTTTATTACAATTGAGAAGTGAGGACTAAATGTAGGCCAAATATAGTCCTAATGTGGTCCTAATGTAGTCCTAATGTGGTCCAAATGTAGTCCTAATGTGGTCCAAATGTAGTCCTAATGTGGTCCAAATGTAGTCCTAATGTGGTCCAAATGTAGTCCTAATGTAGTCCAAATGTAGTCCTAATGTGGTCCAAATGTAGTCCAAATATAGTCCTAATGTAGTCCAAATGTAGTCCAAATATAGTCCTAATGTGGTCCAAATGTAGTCCTAATGTGGTCCAAATGTAGTCCTAATGTAGTCCAAATGTAGTCCTAATGTGGTCCAAATGTAGTCCAAATATAGTCCTAATGTAGTCCAAATGTAGTCCAAATATAGTCCTAATGTAGTCCAAATGTAGGCCAAATATAGTCCTAATGTAGTCCAAATGTAGGCCAAATATAGTCCTAATGTGGTCCAAATCTAGTCCTAATGTGGTCCAAATATAGTCCTAATGTGGTCCAAATGTAGTCCAAATATAGTCCTAATGTAGTCCAAATGTAGGCCAAATATAGTCCTAATGTGGTCCTAATGTAGTCCTAATGTGGTCCAAATGTAGTCCTAATGTGGTCCAAATGTAGTCCAAATATAGTCCTAATGTAGTCCAAATGTAGGCCAAATATAGTCCTAATGTGGTCCTAATGTAGTCCTAATGTGGTCCAAATGTAGTCCTAATGTGGTCCAAATGTAGTCCTAATGTAGTCCTCATCTAGTCCAAATGTAGTCCTAATGTAGTCCAAATGTAGTCCTAATGTGTTCCAAATCTAGTCCTAATGTATTCCTAATGTGGTCCAAATGTAGTCCTCATCCAGGTCTATGGATATTTAGTGGATCCTCTGGAACTGGAACACTGTCAAACCCAGTTCTTTATGGAACACTGACCTTTTTCTGATCCACTGATCCTGGTCATGGTATATGAACCTTAATCTCCACCCGGACCCTTAGAGTCCAGTTCCTTGGTTGCAGATCTTGAACCATTCAGACTCATACTTCTCTCCATCAGCCTGTTCCTTTATTAACATTAATAGGATTTAGATCTATTATGCAACGATCCCCCGCCTGTTACGCAATGAGCAGATGTAATCAGCACCATCTTTGACTTTGTGTCTTTGTTTGATGACACTGATGTCAAGTGGGACAAACATGGGTCAAAAGTTTACATACAGGTATATAGTATATATCACAGTATACGGTACTATATATAAATAATACATCAACTATAAAGGAGGAAGGAGAGGGACATTATAGAGGACGGACATGTCCCTCAGCTGAGGTTTTTAGTCTGTCCTAGAATCTACCCTTTAATGGACATATTTACTGTCCAACAAAGAATGAAGACACTAACTGTGTTTATACTGAAAATAACTTAATGGGTTTTATACTACATTTAAATCATTCTTTGTTATGTAATAAAATATTATATAAGGTATAAGGTGGACTGGACTATAAGGTGGACTGGACTATAAGGTGGACTGGACTATAGGGTGGACTGGACTATAAGGTGGACTGGACTATAGGGTGGACTGGACTATAGGGTGGACTGGACTATAAGGTGGACTAGACTATAAGGTGGACTGGACTATACGGTGGACTGGACTATAAGGTGGACTGGACTATAAGGTGGACTGGACTATAAGGTGGACTGGACTATAGGGTGGACTGGACTATAAGGTGGACTGGACTATAAGGTGGACTGGACTATAGGGTGGACTGGACTATACGGTGGACTGGACTATAAGGTGGACTGGACTATAGGGTGGACTGGACTATAAGGTGGACTAGACTATAAGGTGGACTGGACTATACGGTGGACTGGACTATACGGTGGACTGGACTATACGGTGGACTGGACTATAAGGTGGACTGGACTATAAGGTGGACTGGACTATAGGGTGGACTGGACTATAAGGTGGACTAGACTATAAGGTGGACTGGACTATAACGGTGGACTGGACTATACCGTGGACTGGACTATAAGGTGGACTGGACTATACGGTGGACTGGACTATAAGGTGGACTGGACTATAGGGTGGACTGGACTATAAGGTGGACTGGACTATAAGGTGGACTAGACTATAAAGTGGACTGGACTATACGGTGGACTGGACTATAGGGTGGACTGGACTATAAGGTGGACTAGACTATAAGGTGGACTGGACTATAACGGTGGACTGGACTGTACGGTGGACTGGACTATAAGGTGGACTGGACTATACGGTGGACTGGACTATAAGGTGGACTGGACTATAGGGTGGACTGGACTATAAGGTGGACTGGACTATAGGGTGGACTGGACTATAAGGTGGACTGGACTATAGGGTGGACTGGACTATAAGGTGGACTGGACTATACGGTGGACTGGACTATACGGTGGACTGGACTATAAGGTGGACTGGACTATAGGGTGGACTGGACTATAAGGTGGACTGGACTATAAAGTGGACTGGACTATAAGGTGGACTGGACTATACGGTGGACTGGACTATAGGGTGGACTGGACTATAAGGTGGACTGGACTATAAGGTGGACTGGACTATAAGGTGGACTGGACTATAAGGTGCACTGGACTATAAGGTGCACTGGACTATAAGGTGCACTGGACTATAAGGTGTATTTTCATGACAAATAAAAACACTTAGACTTGACTAATGTTCTAATAGTTAATGAATCAAAGTTTCTTTTTATATATAATTGTATTGTATTGTATTTTTTTTCCAGCCAATAGAGCAGCTTGTAAAGTGAATTTCAGATCCATTGAGTTTTTCTCCAGGCAGTGAAGTTATGGATGTTTTCCCTCAGGACGTTCAAATCAATCTGTTCTTTTAACTCATCAATAAACTGTAACATGACCTGCTCTGTAAACTAAAGTATGTTTAAATAACTTACATTCATGTACCTGTGGAGTATTTTGGATTATTTTTGACAAAGGAAAGTGTTTAATGTCATCTACTGTTAAAAGTAGTAAAAGTACTTCATTACTGTACTTTAGACTGGATTATTTTAGGTATCTGTACTTTACTAGAGTATTTATTCTTCTGGAAACTTTTTATTTTACTACCTACATTTTTATATAAATATATGTACTTTATACTCTTTACATTTATATAAATATATGTACTTTATACTCTTTACATTTATATAAATATATGTACTTTATACTCTTTACATTTATAGAAATATATGTACTTTATACTCTTTACATTTATAGAAATATATGTACTTTATACTCTTTACATTTATAGAAATATACTTTACATAAGGATTTTAACTTTTTATCTCATATTTTTGTCTCATAATTTGCCTTTAAATTTCCTCATTCTTATTGGACGACAAAGACACGTGATTAATGTAAAAGAGCTCCTCTGATTGGCTATTGGTTACGATATAGACCTGTATAATTATACGATTATTATTACTAATATTCCTAGTATGTACCACCCTGCAGCGAACATGGATCGATTTTTGTGTCCGCCAAGTTCCTCAAGAAGTGGTAAAAGAAATGACAATGAAAATGACAATGACAAAAACAAACGCCCCTAACCCTAAAAAGAGAAAGTACATTGATAGTTATATTGAGTTTGACAAGATCATCCCTCTCATTAAGTCTCTGTCTGTCTGTCTGTCTGTCTGTCTGTCTGTCTGTCTGTCTGTCTGTCTGTCTGTCTGTCTGTCTGTCTGTCTGTCTGTCTGTCTGCCTGTCACACACACACACATGGTTTTGTGTGTCTTTTGTTCCGTTTATTATTTTAAAATTATTTAAAATTGTTGTTTCTGAAGTGTTCATTTATATTATAATACCTGAAAATGTGGCTGGTTTGCACAAAAGCACTATTAAAAAAAGGTTATCATTGTTTCATAATAATCATTGTTGAAGTGGTTTTTTATCATTTTCAGTATCGCCAGGATGAGGGGGGACATGGAAAAATGTCACCCCTCCAAGGGGGACCTGGGCCAAAAAAGTTTGACAACCCCTGATATGCACTATATATCAGGGGTGTCAAACTCCAGTCCTCGAGGGCCGGTGTCCTGCATGTTTTAGATATTTCCTTCTTCCATGTGATTCGGTTTAACCCTTTAACTTCTGAGAACTATCTAAGAAAATAATTGGTAACATGAGCAAAGTAAAGACACAAATGGCAGAAAATCAAAGAAAAATACTACAATTTTAAAAAAAAAATGTAGAAAAATAAACAAAATGAGTGACAAAAACTAATAAATATTTACAAAATGACAAATAATGTGGAAAATTTTGTAAAAAAAAAAATTACTAAAGAAGAAAACTACTATTGAAATTTGGTCCCAGCAATTTTAATTTTGCCTTTAAAAAAAAAATGTTTAAATAAAATACAAAAATGTTGGCACCTTGTCCATGCACAAAACTAAAAGCAAAATGGTTGAATTTTTCTGAATATTTAAACTAAATCATCCATTCATAACACATCATCACTGACATTTAAAGAGTTAATAATCAGCTCCTCATCAGACTGATAATGATGTAATGACCTCCATGTGGAATGGAAGAGGGAAACATCTAAAACATGCAGGACACCGGCCCTCGTGGACCGCACTTTGACACCCCTGCTATATATCATAAAGCAGCATGACGGACACTAAGTGTGTGTTAATACTTTAGAACAGGGATGTCAAACTCATATTAGTTCAGGAGCCACATTCAGTTAAATTTGATCTGAAGTGGGCCAAACCAGGAAAAAAAAAAAAGTCAACTTCAAACTTTTCTCGCTGTTTTAGAGCAAAAAAAAAAAAGTTTCATTATGAAAACAAACTATATTAGGCTTTAGTTTAACACAGGGGTGTCAAAGTCATTTTAAATCAGGGGCCACATTCAGCTAAATTTGATCTGAAATGGGCCGAACCAGGAAAAAAAAAACAAAAAAAAAAACATAATAATATACAAATTATGTCAACTTCAAACTTTTCTCGCTGTTTTAGAGCAAAAAAAAAAAAAGTAAAATGACATCATGAAAACAAACAAAATTAGGCTTTAGTTCATCATTTACACATATACATTCTAATTTAAAGATCACAGTGGGTCTAAACATACACTAAATATTTAGTAATAGGTTTAATATTGTGAAAATTCTACTTAAAGGTACTTCTCTTAAGATATTTCCAATTTTTCATATTTGTTCTGATTATTGAGATTTTTTTTTTGTTTACAAAGAGGAATTTATTTACTTATGAATATTTATAGGTTATTATGAGACTGAATTAGTCTGAATGTGAACCATGAACTAAAATGATTTAGATCTTAGTGTGATTTTTGTATTGGATTGGACCCTTAAGTGGGCCGGATTTGGCCCCCGGGCCGCATGTTTGACACCTGTGGTTTAACATTTACACACACATATATATATATATTGTAACTTATAGATCACACTGGATGTACAGATACAAAAAATATTTAGTATTATATCATAAAAGTTGTATTTAGTCTTTTAAGACATTTCCAATTTTTCATATTTGTTCTGATTTTTCTGTGAAATTATACTTTTATTGTCACAAAATTAAAAAAAAAAATCAATTACGAAGAAGTTTTTTGTTAACTTGCGAATATTTATACTTTATTATAAGACTGAATTGCTCTAAATGTGAACCATGAACCAAAATTATTTATATTTTAGTGTCATTTTTTTGCATTTCATAAATTCATCCAAAGGGTCTGAGGGACCAAATTAGACTCTTAGGTGGGCCGTATTTGGCCCCCGGGCCACATGTTTGACACCTCTGCTTTAGAAGCATGCTATCAGATCAAATCCTCTCACATCCACAGGTTTGAAAGACAAGTAAAAATGAATATTTCCATTCAGCAAACTTGATAAAAAAAGATGCTTCAAAGTTACCAAATGGTTGTCATGGAAACAGTGGAAAAGTGGCGCAGAAGGTAGTTCATTTGTCCTTTTTTTTATTGCAGAATAACTTCCTGCTTTGCTGGAAGAGCTATTTTTAAACAGCTGTTATATAAGATGTGACTCTTGTGCTCAATACAATGTGTTATTTTTTTCCCCTTGTTTTCATTCCTCTTTATTCTGTGACGTGAGCAGCTGCACTATATACATACATATCTAAATATGTGTAAATGTGGGTTTTTCCCAAAATCTCTTCATAACTTGATTTACACATGGCCACAGTTAATGTAAAAAATAATAAATAAATTAATATAATAATAATAATAATAATAATAATAATAATAATAATAATAATAATAATAATAATAATAATAATAATAATAATAATAATAATAATAATTTATGCTCTAGCCTATAATGCATTATGCTAAAATATATATTCCCATATATGGATAAGTACTGCATATACTATCTAATATACTGCAATATATGATTTGATATATTGATTTGTCATATATTGACAAATATAAAACATATATTAAACGGAAGACAAAAGCTGCCCTATATTTTTACTGTTTTATTGACTCAGTAACTCCATTTCTTTCCACACATATTGTGAAGTGTATTAATATATAATATATATATATATATATATATATATATATATATATATATAGGACTGTCTCAGAAAATTAGAATATTGTGATAAAGTTCTTTATTTTCTATAATACAATTAAAAAAAATTCATTCTGGATTCATTACAAATACACTGAAATATTGTAAGGCTTTTATTGTTTTAATATCGCAGTTTTAAGTCAACTGAAATATTCCTATCTCAAAATATAAGAATATCATGAAAAAGTCTATTAGTAGGGTCATTTAACTAATGACTTGAATCGTCTAATTAACTCGAAACACCTGCAAAGCTTTCCTGAGCCTTGAAAAACATTCAGCTTGGTTCAGTTAAACTAAATCACAAGTATGGAGAAGACTACTGGTCTGACTTCTGTCCTGTGTTTCATTTGTCTGTCTTGACATATTAACTAAAAAAGAACAGTGATCAGTGTATTCCTTTGAAATCACTTGTAGGAACATCGTCTGTGTTTTTGAAAGATGTTGTCATGAATATTCATGGTGTGTATATTTCTATACATTTGGTGATTATTTATTTTAAGATAATTAGCAGCTTGCTGGTTATATGTGTCTATGTATGCTAGGCTATATGTGTCTATGTATGCTAGGCTATATGTGTCCAAGTATGCTAGGCTATATGTGTCTATGTATGCTAGGCTATATGTGTCCAAGTATGCTAGGCTATATGTGTCTATGTATGCTAGGCTATATGTGTCTATGTATGCTAGGCTATATGTGTCTATGTATGCTAGGCTATATGTGTCTATGTATGCTAGGCTATATGTGTCCAAGTATGCTAGGCTATATGTGTCTATGTATGCTAGGCTATATGTGTCTATGTATGCTAGGCTCTTTGTGTCTATGTATGCTAGGCTCTATGTGTCTATGTATGCTAGGCTATACGTGTCTATGTATGCTAGGCTACATGTGTCTATGTATGCTAGGCCATATGTGTCTATGTATGCTAGGCCATATGTGTCCAAGTATGCTAGGCCATATGTGTCTATGTATGCTAGGCCATATGTGTCTATGTATGCTAGGCCATATGTGTCCTATGTATGCTAGGCCATACGTGTCTATGTATGCTAGGCTATATGTGTCTATGTATGCTAGGCTATATGTGTCCAAGTATGCTAGGCTATATGTGTCTATGTATGCTAGGCTATATGTGTCTATGTATGCTAGGCTCTTTGTGTCTATGTATGCTAGGCTCTATGTGTCTATGTATGCTAGGCTATACGTGTCTATGTATGCTAGGCTACATGTGTCTATGTATGCTAGGCCATATGTGTCTATGTATGCTAGGCCATATGTGTCCAGGTATGCTAGGCCATATGTGTCTATGTATGCTAGGCCATA
>CM035784.1:26060117-26070117 GCA_020466265.1 Siphamia tubifer
TTGGTTGAGCAACAACAGTGGACTTTACGGAAACACAGAAAAACATCAAAAAGCAAATTGTGTGTAGGTGAGACGAGACCACGTTTTTAACGATATATCATGTAGCTCTACTCTTTATATTCATATAAATATATGTACTTTATACTCTTTATATTTATATAAATATATGTACTTTATACTCTTTATATTTATATAAATATATGTACTTTATACTCTTTACATTTATATAAATATATGTACTTTATACTCTTTACATTTATATAAATATATGTACTTTATACTCTTTACATTTATATAAATATATGTACTTTATACTCTTTATATTTATATAAATATATGTACTTTATACTCTTTATATTTATATAAATATATGTACTTTATACTCTTTATATTTATATAAATATATGTACTTTATACTCTTTACATTTATATAAATATATGTACTTTATACTCTTTACATTTATATAAATATATGTACTTTATACTCTTTATATTTATATAAATATATGTACTTTATACTCTTTACATTTATATAAATATTTGTACTTTATACTCTTTACATTTATATAAATATATGTACTTTATACTCTTTACATTTATATAAATATATGTACTTTATACTCTTTACATTTATATAAATATATGTACTTTATACTCTTTATATTTATATAAATATATGTACTTTATACTCTTTACATTTCTATAAATATATGTACTTTATACTCTTTACATTTATATAAATATATGTACTTTATACTCTTTATATTTATATAAATATATGTACTTTATACTCTTTACATTTATATAAATATTTGTACTTTATACTCTTTATATTTATATAAATATATGTACTTTATACTCTTTACATTTATATAAATATATGTACTTTATACTCTTTATATTCTCAGAATAGACTCATTATTTTTTCAAATTAAACAGTATGAAAATAAATCAGTTCAGAGGGAAAATCAGTGGAGGAAACAAACTGTGAGTTTATATATTATAGTTATAACTTGTATTTAATATTTTGGACTTTCTTAGTTGTCCTCAGCAGAGACACATGTCTGGAAGCTTTGTTTTTTATCTCTTTTTCTTTTTTTTTTGTCTTTTTCTTCTCCTCAGTCTTGTTCGTACTCTCTTACTTATCATTATTTTCACACACACACACACACACACGCACACACACACACACACACACACACACACACACACACACACACACACACACACACACACACACACACACACACACACACACACACACACACACACTCTTTCACCTTTTTTCCTCCCACCCTCGAGGTGTGTGAGGTTGTGGGAACATGTGAAAGCCGTCACATAGAGAGAGGCTCATCTGAAACCATGAGCCCAAAGCCTGCTGTCAGCCTCCATATGTGTGTGTGTGTGTGTGTGTGTGTGTGTTTATGTTTCAATGACCAGCAGTGGTTGACGGGAACGTCTGTGTCGGGACATTGCTTCCACTAAAGTGAATATCTATTTATGTGGTGTGTTATGTTCATATTCAGCCTTTATGGTCCCTGCACTGTGTTATTTATTAATATTAACTTTATTAAAGGACTCATTCTATGTTTATTTATTAATATTAACTTTATTAAAGGACTCATTCTATGCTTATTTATTAATATTAACTTTATTAAAGGACTCATTCTATGCTTATTTATTAATATTAACTTTATTAAAGGACTCATTTTATGCTAATTTATTAATATTGTTGTTCTTCATCGTTATGAATTCATTGTATGTTGGTTCTATTTATAAAAACATTGTTGTCATATTGTAACGGACCACAGAGAACCCAAGCGCAAAACAGGAGGCGTGCGTAAAAGTCCAAACAGTAATTTATTCTTACACAGAATAAAATCACAATACAAAATCCTAAGGCAGAGTCCCCTTTAGAGTCTCTCAGGGCTGGAAGGTACTTATCCGGCCGTGGCTCGGGTGATCTCCTCAGGTCTGAGGGTGAGACCGGATTCGGGCTGGTTCTGGTCCTAAGTCGGGGCTGGCGGCAGTACTCGTAGTCGGGGTTCGTTCCGGGGTCAGGGCTGGCGGCTGGTATCAGAGTCGAGGTACGTTCCAGGGTCAGGGCAGGCGGCGAGAGGAGTATCAGGTTCCGGTCCAGGTTCAGAGACAACAATGACAGGCAGAGACAACAGGCAGAAAACAGAGGTCGGGCAGAAACGGGACTGGTACACGGAACACGGGGAACAAAGGTTGCGGGAAAATCAGAGGACTTGGTCATGACAATCTGGCACAGAGTCAGGTCTGAGAGCCGGTTTTATACACCTCACCTGATGAGCTTCAGCTGCTCTCACCAGGTGAGGTGCATCAATAATCAGAACAGGGTGAAAGGTGAGGACAGAGACACAGAACAGAGACAGAGCAGAAACACACAGAAAACACAAGGAATAGAACATGACAGAACCCCCCCCCCAAGGAACGTCTCCCGACGTTCCACAAACAACACACACAAAAACACAACACGGGAGGGCGGTGGGGGATCCGGAGGAGGGCTAGAATTCTTCAGAGACATCCGAATTCATTTCAAGATCCTCCTCCTCGCAAGTCTCCCAGGTCATCTCCTCCTCATTCGACACCTCCCCTGGCGGGCGAACCCCAAGATGTTCAGACATCCCCTCCTCGTCCTCATCCATGGGAACTTCTGATTCTTCTTCATCGCTAGATGGGGGTTCTGGGATGTCAACAGGGGGTAGCCTCCGGCGTCTGGAGTTAGTGGGTTGACCTGGGTGAGAGGCGTGAAACTGATGAATGAGCCTCTTGTCAAGGATCTGCCGGGCCGGTACCCAGGTCCTCTCCTCGGGTCCATAACCCTCCCAGTCCACCAGATACTGAAGTCCTCTCCCCCATCGTCTAGACCGAAGTAGTCTCCGGACCGTGTAGGCTGGTGCGCCGTCGATCATTCTGGGGAGAGGCGGAGACTGGGAGGGAACCATTAGCGGACTCTGGGAGACAGGCTTGATTCTGGATATATGAAATGCTGGATGAATTTTCAAGGACTGGGGAAGGGTTAATCTAACAGCTACCGGGTTGATTATCCTTTCAATAGCAAAGGGGCCGATGAATTTGGGAGAAAGCTTCCTGGATTCTACCCGTAGCGGAAGGTCCTTGGTGGACAACCAAACCTTCTGTCCCACCTTATAAGAGGGCCCTATAGACCTTTTCTTGTTGGCCTGTACTGCTTGCCTCTTAACTGATTGCAGTAGGGAGGCCCGAGCGTCTCTCCAAACTCTCCTACACTTCTTAAGGAAGGACTCTACCGAGGGAGAACAAGAGTTAATTTCCGAGTCAGGGAACAGGGGAGGAAGGTACCCATTACCCACCTCAAACGGGGTCAGGCCGGTAGAAGAGTTGACCAGGGTGTTATGTGCATATTCCACCCATAGGAGTTGCTTGGACCATTGTCCCGGGTCCTTGGACGTCGTACACCGCAGCAGGGACTCCAATTCCTGATTGGCCCTCTCGGATTGGCCGTTGGTCTGAGGATGGAACCCTGAAGAGAGATTGACTGAAGCCCCAATGAGATGACAAAACTCCCTCCAGAAGGAGGAAGTGAATTGTGGGCCCCGATCGGACGTGACCTCGGTGGGAATACCATGTATCCTGAAAACATGTTGGAGAACGGTCTGAGCCGTTTCCTTAGCAGAGGGGAGTTTGGGCATGGGAATAAAATGGGCCATTTTACTAAATCTATCCACAATGGTGAGGATTACCGTATTACCCTCAGACGGGGGTAACCCAGTGACGAAATCCAGGGCGATGTGGGACCATGGACGATGGGGTATGGGTAGAGGCCGGAGCTGTCCCGCAGGCCTGTTCCTGGAAAACTTATTCTGAGAACAGACGGAACAGGCATTAACATATGTGGTGACATCCTCCTTTAATGAGGGCCACCAAAATCTCCTTTTTACCACTTCCAGAGTTCGAATAATGCCAGGGTGACAGGTCAGGTTGGAACCGTGGAGCCACTGCAGCAGTTCGCTTCTGAAACGAAGAGGAACAAACAGGTGAGTATCAGGACAGTTGCTGGGTCCAGGTTCATCCTCCAACGCAGCCTTTATTCTTTCCTCCACATCCCATCTTATGACCGTGACCCTGGCTGACTTGGGAAGAATGGATTCTTCTGCTCCCTCCTCCTCCTCTGAGGAGAGAAACTGACGGGATAGGGCGTCTGGTTTAATATTACGGGACCCTGGGCGATAAGAGAGACAAAAACTGAAACGGTTAAAAAACAACGACCATCGGGCTTGTCTGGAGTTGAGCCTCTTGGCAGTTCTTAAGTACTCTAGATTCTTATGGTCAGTCCAAACCATGAACGGCTCCTTAGCTCCCTCCAGCCAGTGTCTCCACTCCTCGAGAGCCAGTTTGACCGCCAGTAACTCCCGATTCCCTATATCATAGTTCCTTTCAGCGGAGGACAACCGTCTAGAAAAGAAAGCACAAGGATGCATCTTGTTATCCAGGATATTTCTCTGAGAAAGTACGGCCCCAACTCCTATACTGGATGCATCAACCTCCACCACAAACTGTCTGTCAGGGTCAGGAAATTGGAGGATCGGGGCCGAACTGAAGAGAGCCTTCAACTTACGGAAGGCCAGGTCTGCATCTTGGTTCCATCGGAAGGTGACCTTGGAAGAGGTTAGAGCGCTAAGGGGAGCAGCGATAGTGCTATAACCACGAATAAACCTGCGGTAAAAATTAGCGAACCCCAGAAATCGCTGGAGCTGCTTACGGGTCTCAGGGATTGGCCAATCGGTTACTGCGGCTACCTTGGAAGGGTCCATCTTTAGCTGGTTCTGACCCACAATGTAACCCAGGAACGAGACCGTTGGAACGTGGAACTCACATTTCTCTGCCTTGACATATAGAGAGTTCTGGAGGAGCCTCTGGAGAACCTGCTGAACGTGATGAACGTGCTCCTGTTCAGAACGAGAGAATATTAAAATATCATCAAGGTAGACAAACACAAACTGGTTTAACATGTCTCTCAGCACTTCATTGATGAGGTTCTGGAACACGGCAGGAGCGTTAGTTAGCCCAAACGGCATTACCAAATACTCGTAGTGTCCTGATGGAGTATTAAATGCCGTCTTCCACTCATCCCCTTCCCGGATGCGTACCAGATGGTATGCATTTCTTAAATCTAACTTAGAAAAGATGGTAGCCCCTTGAAGGAGTTCGAAAGCGGAGGAGATGAGTGGCAGTGGGTAACGATTCTTTACCGTAATATCATTTAAACCTCTGTAGTCAATACAGGGTCGCAGTGTCTTATCCTTTTTATCCACGAAGAAGAACCCTGCTCCCGCCGGAGAGGAGGAGGGTCGGATGATACCTGCAGCAAGGGCATCATTAATATATATATATCCATCGCTTCCCGCTCAGGGGCGGAAAGCGAGTATAGTCTCCCTTTAGGGGGGGAGGTACCTGGTAGGAGGTCTATGCAGCAGTCATACTCTCGGTGGGGAGGTAGAGATGTAGCCTTGGTCTTGCTGAACACCTCCTTGAAGTCCAAGTACACGGGAGGAACATTGTTCAGGTCTATCGGAGTGGACGAAGGTACAGGTCTTGCAGCCGGATCACTCTGCTGGAGACAGAGGGATTGACAGTTCTTACCCCAGCTTATGACTGTTCCATTCTGCCAATCCAGGTGCGGGTTATGTCGGCGGAGCCATGGGTATCCTAGAATGACTGGAAGCTCTGGAGAGTCTAGGACGAAAAATTGAACAGTTTCAACATGGTTGCCAGAAGTAATCATAGACACCGGCTCAGTCTGGTGTGTGATCTTGGCCAACAGATGCCCATCCAAGGCATGTGCCACTATGGGTTCCCTAAGGGAACTGACAGTAATACCCAACTGCTTAATTAGCCCAGCGTCCATAAGGTTACTGTCAGCTCCTGAATCAATAAATACAGATTGCGTGATAGGTTCACCCTTGGGACGGAGCTGAACCTGGAACAGGGGTCGGGAAATGGGGGCAACGGAGGTGGACCGACTCAGCAGAATGCCCCCCTTTACTGCTGAGCCTGATCTTTTAACGGACACTCCCGAATGAAGTGTCCAGTGCCGCCGCAGTAGAGACAAAGGTCCTCTTTACGACGACGATCCCGTTCCTGCTGGGTTAGCTTGGGTCGAACCCTCGGTCTGGACTCCCCCTCAGTGTTCTGCAAACTGCGGGGTGGAACAGATGACATCCTGGAAGGGTAGCTAGATTCACCTCTCTCCCTCCTTCGCTCCCTCAGCCGATTGTCCAGCAGAATGGACAGGCGTATTAACTCCTCCAAGGATGTGGAGTCGTCACGCAACGCTAACTCGTCCTTAAGTTCAGCGTTCAGACTCCTGCGGAACAGTGCTCGTAATGCTTTGTCCTCCCATCCACAGTCTGCTGCCGCAATACGGAAAGTGATAGCATATTGAGCGACCGGTGTGTCCTCCTGTCTTAAAGACAGCAACCTGGACTCTGCCTGTCTGCCTCTAACGGGATGATCAAAAACCAACATCATTTCATTAATTAATAGGTTATAGTCTGTCCGAAGCTCTGGGCGATGGGTAGACACAGCCAAGGCCCATGCTGCTGCCTGTCCAGAGAGTAAACTCATTACAAATGCTGATTTAGACTCACTTGTGGGGTAGCTGAGTGGCTGTTGGCTAAAGACCAGAGAGCATTGGTGGAGGAACTGACCGCATAAACCCAGGTCACCCTGATACCTGACTGGGGTGGGCATGTGGGGTTCCCGGGGTGAACTGCTTGCCGCCGGAGTTGTCACCAGGGAGGAAACGGAGGGGGTGGTGATGACAGGGGTCGGTGCGGAGGTGATCCCCGCTGGCGGAGTCCGCGGAGAGAGCCGCGAATCCATGGAACGGAGCTGAGCGCGGACCTCCGAGATGGCTGATCCAAGCTCCTTCATCCCTGTAGCCAGAACATTAAGAGCTTCACTGTGCTGTGAAGTCACTTCGCCCTGGCCGCGGACTGCTTCTAATAAAGCCTCTAGTTCTGCTGGATTCATGTTGGCCAGATTGTACTGTAACGGACCACAGAGAACCCAAGCGCAAAACAGGAGGCGTGCGTAAAAGTCCAAACAGTAATTTATTCTTACACAGAATAAAATCACAATACAAAATCCTAAGGCAGAGTCCCCTTTAGAGTCTCTCAGGGCTGGAAGGTACTTATCCGGCCGTGGCTCGGGTGATCTCCTCAGGTCTGAGGGTGAGACCGGATTCGGGCTGGTTCTGGTCCTAAGTCGGGGCTGGCGGCAGTACTCGTAGTCGGGGTTCGTTCCGGGGTCAGGGCTGGCGGCTGGTATCAGAGTCGAGGTACGTTCCAGGGTCAGGGCAGGCGGCGAGAGGAGTATCAGGTTCCGGTCCAGGTTCAGAGACAACAATGACAGGCAGAGACAACAGGCAGAAAACAGAGGTCGGGCAGAAACGGGACTGGTACACGGAACACGGGGAACAAAGGTTGCGGGAAAATCAGAGGACTTGGTCATGACAATCTGGCACAGAGTCAGGTCTGAGAGCTGGTTTTATACACCTCACCTGATGAGCTTCAGCTGCTCTCACCAGGTGAGGTGCATCAATAATCAGAACAGGGTGAAAGGTGAGGACAGAGACACAGAACAGAGACAGAGCAGAAACACACAGAAAACACAAGGAATAGAACATGACACATATATATATATATATATATATATATATATAATTATATATATCATAATTGGCCGATATTGCCTAAAAATAGCCTGATTGGTGATCAGAAAAATATGCAGATCAAAAAGTCGTAAAAAATTAGCGACCGTTTTCATCCTGTCAAACACGCTACAGAACAGGTGTATCTGGTCTGGACTGTTTCTGTCCTTTTAAAACATAGTTAAGTAATTAATAGTAGAAGTTTGGGCCCATTTTACACTGCATAAATAACATAGACAACACTGTATCCACGGCTAAATAGCATTAGCATTAGCCTAGCACTGCCATATTTACTACAACACGTGAACCGAACACGTCCAAATTTCAACGACACTTCATCAAATTGGACTCAGAGGTTCTTTGTTTTTGCTAACTGGTCAGTATTAGCATCTGTTAGCATGTAGCCTCACGTGTAATTATTTGATCAAATGTACCAACGTGATTTTGACTTTTTATCTATAATTTTGACTTTTTATCTATTATTTTGACTTTTTATCTATTATTTTGACTTTTTATCTATTATTTTGGCTTTTTATCTCATAATTTGTCTTTTTATCTCCTAATTTTCAACTCAATTTGCGTGAAATAAAAATTAAATTGCATAGGGTTAGGGTTATTTTAATTCAATTTAATTTGATTCAGTCAACTTGATGTTTTTATGTGTGACCTATTGAACAAGAATTTTTAATTTTTGACATTTTTTTCAGTGTATTTACCATATTCACGTCAGTAATTCCTAAAACTTCCACCAATAGGTGCATCAGTAGATCTGTTTAAAACACGTTCAGCAATTTTAATACAAATTCTTAAAAACACTTACACAAGAAAAAGATCATTTCTGCACATTTTATATTATATTATGTTATATGAGCATTTTTTTTTTTAATTGTCATAATGTTTGTCAGGTGAATAAAAACACTGATATGGATCATATAAGAATGTCTCAAACTCTTTCATTTTTTTCTTTAAGTTTATCATAATTTGTAAATTGGTTTCTCTAACATGTGTCTGTGCTTCTCTTTAATACATGTGGTGTTTTATTACCATCTTGGTCGTGTTTGTTTCTTTCTTGGAGGACATCCATGGAACATTCCAGTCTTTTTACTGGAGCACAGATGGAAACATATGAAGATTCTGTTCATGTCTTTACACAGATGCATGAAGATTTGATACATTTAATAGAATAAAATTAAATATCATATATTTGTCGTATACACAGTCAACTAAACGGTTATATCATAAAATGAAATTCACTGAACACACACACACACATACTCGTTTTCATGTCTTATGAGGACTAGGTTTGTAATGTAGTAGCCATTGGGTAATTAGTGTAAACAAAAACAAAAAAAAACTAATGAATAAAAAAATAAATACAAATAAATTGAATAAATAATAATAATAATAATAATAATAATAATAATAATAATAATACTAAAGAATTTTAATAAAAAAAAAATGAAAACAAAACAATGAAAAATTAAGTTTGTAATCGCATTTTTTCTTTTAATAAAATGATATAATATAAAATAACACAAATTTGAATCGCATTGTAAAAATAAAAATCAATGAATACATAAAAAAATAATGATACAAAAATTCGAAATACATTAAAAAATGAATACAAACTTTTTTTTTTTACTTAAACACATAAAATACATAAAAATAAGTACTTAAACAAAAGTCAACACATCTTCGAAAAAAAAAAGAACAAAATGCAGACTAAGTAGAAAAAGGAAAAAAAAAGGAAGAAAAAAGAGAAAAGAAGAAGAAGGAAGGGAAGAAAAAAAGAAAACAACAAAAAAAACTCTATTTGTTACCTACTTTCCTATCTGCTCATTTGTTTTTTGTTTTTTTTTGTTTTTTGTATATATGTATATGTTTAGTACTTCAGTTATTTATTATTGTTATTGTTATTATTTTTATTATTATCATCATTTTTATACTATGCACTATATTGCTATAAGATGAATTCAGGTTATTGGGACATGCTAATGCTATTACATGCTAAATCATGGTTGTCATTTAAACACATCTAAAGTATATTTACACTTAATATTTCGACCTGACAACGTAGGGACCACATGTACAGACCCTTATAATGTGAGACAGGTGGTTTGTTTTACATGTTAGGGTCTTTAAAGAATTAGCTAGTGACTTTTGCTGATGATAGAATTAGCCGATTCATTCACTCTAATATCAGGGTGATATTGTGGTAAAGTGATTTTAAACTCCGAAGGTGACAGCAGTGAAATGTGGTGGGATGATATTTGACCAGAG
>CM035784.1:26077617-26162968 GCA_020466265.1 Siphamia tubifer
TTCTACATGGGAATACTGATCCCTGTTGTGGTGTTAGATCCTCTTACTTAGAATCAAGCATATTGTGTCCTGTTAATAAAGCCGATTACAAAAAACCTCCACCTGATTTCAGATAAATGTGACCTAAAGTTAGAATGGGTCACATTTTTAACATCTAAGATCTGAAGGAGAAAAATAATAGTTATGTGTTAGTTATGTTTTTGACTCGAGTATATCAGATAAATACTTTTTTAGATGACATGTTTTTTATGAGTGTATGTGTGTTTTTTATGTGTGACCTATAGGTCATACTGTATTTTCTACACCGTTATTAACACTGTTAGTAACACTGTTATTAACACTGTTATTAACACTGTTATTAGCACTGTTATTAACACTGTTATTAAAACTGTTATTAACACTGTTATTAACACTGTTATTAACACTGTTATTAACACTGTTATTAAAACTGTTATTAACACTGTTAGTAACACTGTTATTAACACTGTTATTAAAACTGTTATTAACACTGTTATTAACACTGTTAGTAACACTGTTATTAACACTGTTATTAACACTGTTATCGCTGGCAGATGCACCATATCTATTAACAGTTGGTGATAATCGTGCTGCTTCACTGGCTCGAACACTTTATGGAAAATAATTAGTTGTCAGAACACGTCTGTCTGTCCTCACTTTATATAAGTTTACTTCACACATGGAGGTAGGTTTGAGTCACGTGACTATGATGACGTCACGACTTCAGCTGGAGTTTATATTTATGTTAAAGTTTATTAAAAATGTTTGTGTGACACTAATTCAACCAATCAGAGGTTGTTTTTCAACATCGCCATAGCAACAAGGTCTTTAGTTTAGTGCAGAAGGCTTTGTTCTGAGGCCTCCCATTGGTTCAAATCTATAATTGTGTAGATTTCTATTTAAGGGTTGTCTAGAGGGAATCCCCATCTTTCCAACGGTACCAAACATGACGGGGAAATACCTAACGCCAGCGCCAAGGAAAGTCGTGTTTGGAGTCGATTTGTCTTAGTTTTAGACTTAATTACTGTCAGAGTCAGTTGTTGTTCTTCCTAAAAGACATGATTTGAAGAAGTTACGCTAGGAATTTAACAAACACTCATAGTTAGAAGTGTTCAGGAGACATTTTACTGGGATTTTATCAATAAACTTTCAATCATTTTGACCCATATAAGGTATTTAAGGCTAAAGTTAAAAACACTGCTGTGACTGAACCACTGCTTTAATGATGGACGGACACATTTATATAAATATATATATATATATATATATATATATATATATATATATATATATATATATATATGTATATGTATAAGCATCATGGTAGCTGAGGGTTAGCATTGTTGCTTCACAGCAGGGGTCCCAGGTTCTATTCCTGGACGTCTTTGTGTTTTGGAGTTGACATGTTTCTCTCCTCATGTCTGGGTGGGTTTCCTCTGGGTGCTCCTGTTTCTCCCATCACCCAAAAACAGCAGTTGATTCTGACCATTAGTCTGGTTCTACAACTGGAGATGAGTCCGCGGGAGCCACCCACGGGTTCCCACTGCTCCTTTACAGGTTACCTCCCCCAATGGCCTTTTCTCATTTCTTTTTTCGTGGTTTTTTACCTGTTTGTTTTTTTTTTTCTTATTCAGCTGGAGGGCAGGAAGTAACTAAACTATCGGAGAAACCATTGTTTATTTTACAGATTTCGATCCAGTGTTCAAACACAGAAACATACAGTTCATTAAAAATGTCTTAGACGTGACCCGTATGTGATGAAAATGATTGAGTTTTCCACAGAACCCAAAGATTTACCAACATCCTCTGACATCCAGACATCCTACTACACCAGTTTGTTTACGTTAGTCGCTATTGCTAGCGGCTAGCAGTAGCAACTGATGTCAACAAAAATGCAACTCACCTTCATGTGTCCAGTTAAACCATATTACAACAATGTAAAGGAACATTTAACCACAAAAAAACATTAGCGTTAGAACATACCTCTGACACAGTGGTCGCTGCAGACATTAGCATTAGCATTAGCATTAGATTCTGCTCCTCCCGACCGCAAACGCAAATTTAAAATCCACTTTTTGCAGCGTTTTTCTGTGAGTTTTTTTCCCATTTCTCACCTTTGTGAATAAAAATCTTTGGTACTTTCACACAATTTTGTCTTTTTATCTCATATATTTGGCTTTTTATTTCATAAGTTTGTCTTTTTACTTTTACTTCAGTAAAGGAGTTGAATCAGTACTTCTACTTTTCCCCACACACAAGTAACTGTACTTCTACTTAAGTATAGAACGTGAGTACTTTCACCACCTCTGAATAACATATACAAGGGCAGCTACTCTGACAAAACTCCTATAAAATGGGTGTTTTTTTTTCTCATCCCAGCTGTATTAGTTTTATCCTTGGCCTATTTCCTCACTTCCAAGTTGCATAATAAAATGAGGACAGTAGTTTTGGCCTAATCCTGCTGACAGCCACGGGTAATCATGTGCAATATAGTACAATTTATTTAAAGCAATTTGGAGTGGGAGGAGTGAGAAGAGTGAGAAGGGTGAGAAGAGTGAGAAGAGTGAGAGTAGTGAGAAGAGTGAGAAGGGTGAGAAGAGTGAGAGGAGTGAGAAGAGTGAGAAGGGTGAGAAGAGTGAGAAGAGTGAGAGTAGTGAGAAGAGTGAGAGGAGTGAGAGGAGTGAGAAGAGTGACAGGAGCAAGAGGAGTGACAAGAGTGAGAAGAGTGAGAGGAGTGAGAAGGGTGAGAAGAGTGAGAGGAGTGAGAAGAGTGAGAGGAGTGAGAAGGGTGAGAGGAGTGAGAGGAGTGAGAGGAGTGAGAGGAGTGAGAAGAGTGACAGGAGCAAGAGGAGTGACAAGAGTGAGAAGAGTGAGAGGAGTGAGAAGGGTGAGAAGAGTGAGAGGAGTGAGAAGAGTGAGAGGAGTGAGAAGGGTGAGAGGAGTGAGAAGAGTGAGAGTAGCGAGAGGAGTGAGAGGAGTGACAAGAGTGAGAAGAGTGAGAAGGGTGAGAGGAGTGAGAAGAGTGACAGGAGTGAGAAGAGTGACAGGAGTGAGAAGAGTGAGAGGAACTAGAGGAGTGAGAGGAGTGAGAAGAGTGACATGAGTGAGAAGAGTGAGAGGAGTGAGAGGAGTGAGAAAAGTGAGAAAAGTGAGAGTAGTGAGAAGATCGAGAGGAGTGAGAAGAGTGAGAGGAGTGAGAAAAGTGAGAGTAGTGAGAAGATCAAGAGGGGTGAGAAGAGTGAGAGGAGTGAGAAGAGTGAGAGGAGTGAGAAGGGTGAGAAGAGTGAGAGGAGTGACAAGAGTGAGAGTAGTGAGAGGAGTCAGAGGAGTGAGAAGAGTGAGAAGAGTGAGAAAAGTGAGAGTAGTGAGAAGAGTGAGAGGAGCGAGAGGAGTGAGATGAGTGACAAGAGTGAGAGGAGTGAGAAGAGTTAGAGGAGTGAGAAGAGTGAGAGGAATGAGAAGAGTGAGAGGAGTAAGAAGAGTAAGAAGAGTGAGAGGAGCGAGAGGAGTGAGAAGAGCGAGAGGAGTGAGAAAGGTGAGAAGAGTGAGAAGAGTGAGAGGAGTAAGAAGAGTGAGAAGAGTGAGAAGAGTGAGAAGGGTGAGAAGAGTGAGAAGAGTGAGAGGAGCAAGAGGAGTGAGAGGAGTGAGAAGAGCGAGAGGAGTGAGAAGAGCGAGAGGAGTGAGAAGAGTGAGAGGAGTGAGAAAGGTGAGAAGAGTGAGAGGAGTAAGAAGAGTGAGAAGAGCGAGAGGAGTGAGATGAGTGACAAGAGTGAGAGGGGTGAGAAGAGTTAGAGGAATGAGAAGAGTGAGGAGTGAGAAGAGTGATAGGAGTGAGAAGGGTGAGAAGAGTAAAAGGAGAGGAGTGAGAAAGGTGAGAAGAGTGAGAGGAGTAAGAAGAGTGAGAAGAGCGAGAGGAGTGAGATGAGTGACAAGAGTGAGAGGAGTGAGATGAGTGAGAGGAGTGAGAAAAGTGAGAGGAGTGAGAGGAGCGAGAGGAGTGAGATGAGTGACAAGAGTGAGAGGAGTGAGAAGAGTTAGAGGAGTGAGAAGAGTGAGAGGAGTAAGAAGAGTGAGAGGAGCAAGAGAAGCGAGAGTAGTGAGGAGTGAGAAGAGTGAGAGGAGCGAGAAGGGTGAGAAGAGTGAGAAGAGTGAGAGGAGTAAGAAGAGTGAGAGGAGTAAGAAGAGTGAGAGGAGCGAGAGGAGTGAGATGAGTGACTAGAGTGAGAGGAGTGACAAGAGTGAGAGTAGTGAGAGGAGTCAGAGGAGTGAGAAGAGTGAGAGGAGTGAGAGTAGTGAGATGAGTGAGAAAAGTGAGAGGAGTGAGAAGAGTGAGAGGAGCGAGAGGAGTGAGATGAGTGACAAGAGTGAGAGGAGTGAGAAGAGTTAGAGGAGTGAGAAGAGTGAGAGGAGTAAGAAGAGTGAGAGGAGCAAGAGGAGCGAGAGTAGTGAGGAGTGAGAAGAGTGAGAGGAGCGAGAAGGGTGAGAAGAGTGAGAGGAGCGAGAGGAGTGAGATGAGTGACAAGAGTGAGAGGAGTGAGAAGAGTGAGAGGAGTGAGAAGAGTGAGAGGAGTAAGAAGAGTGAGAGGAGCGAGAGGAGTGAGGAGTGAGAAGAGTGAGAGGAGTGACAAGAGTGAGAGGAGTGAGAAGAGTGAGAGGAGCGAGAGGAGTGAGAAGAGTGAGAGGAGTGAGAAGAGTGAGAGGAGTGAGAAGGGTGAGAGGAGTGAGAAGAGTGACAGGAGTGAGAGGAGCGAGAGGAGTGAGATGAGTGAGAAGAGTGAGAGGAGTGAGAAGAGTGAGATGAGTGAGAGGAGTGACAAGAGTGAGAAGAGTGAGAGGAGTCAGAGGAGTGAGAAGTGTGAGAGGAGTGAGAAGAGTGACAGGAGTGGGAAGAGTGAGAGGAGCAAGAGGAGTGAGAGGAGTGACAAGAGTGACAAGAGTGAGAGGAGCGAGAGGAATGACAAGAGTGAGAGGAGTGAGAAGGGTGAGAAGAGTGAGAGGAATGAGAAGAGTGAGAGGAGTGACAAGAGTGAGAAGAGTGAGAGGAGTGAGATGAGTGACAAGAGTGAGAAGAGTGAGAGGAGTGAGATAAGTGAGATGAGTGAGAAGAGTGAGAGGAGTGAGAGGAGTGATAGGAGTGAGAAGAGTTAGAGGAGTGAGAAGAGTGAGAGGAGTAAGAAGAGTAAGAAGAGTGAGAGGAGTGAGAAGAGTGAGAGGAGTGAGAAGGGTGAGAAGAGTGAAAGGAGCGAGAGGAGCGAAAAGAGTGACAGGAGTGAGAAGAGTGAGAGGAGCGAGAGGAGTTAGAGGAGTGACAAGAGTGACAAGAGTGAGAGGAGCGAGAGGAGTGACAAGAGTGAGAGGAGCGAGAGGAGTGAGAAAAGTGAGAGGAGTGAGAAGATTGAGAGGAGTGAGAAGAGTGAGAGGAGTGAGAAGGGTGAGAAGAGTGAGAGGAGCGAGAAGAGTGAGAGGAGCGAGAAGGGTGAGAAGAGTGAGAGGAGCGAGAAGAGTGAGAGGAGTGAGAAGAGTGAGAGGAGGTCCTGTAATGTGGTGCAGCTCAGGAGAGAATGTACCGGTTAATTAAAAGGCAATGTTTGATGATAAAAGAAGAGTTATTAAATACTTCTGTATGATGTTAGCATCCACTAAGACTTTTTTATTTCATCATTTTGACTTTTTATGGTCATACATTAAAAAAATCTAGTTGAGTGAATCAAATTGAATTTTATAGGGTTAGGGTTATTTTAATTTCATTTCATTAGATTCACTCAACTGGATATTTTAATGTGTGACCTATTGAAAACCAATATTTAAGTAGATTTTTCATTGTACATTTATATAAAATGAAAACCATAGACAGAAATAAACAGAAATAATAACAATAGTCAGTTAGAATGATATTATAATATATATTTTCTACAGTAAACCTTTCTATACTTCATTCTTCTCTGTAAAAAAACATTTATTTCTGAACCATTTCCTAAAAATTGAGCAAAAAATTATAAGAAGATTAATTAACAATTTTTTTTCCTCCATTTTTTCATCTTCTTGTACATTTGCTCTTTTCTTTTTTTTCTTTTTTTTTACATTTCTAACCTTTTATCACTACTCACCAGTGGTCCTGAGGTTGTTGGGGTTTTTTTTCTTAGGTTACATCACTTTACGGTGTATTTCTGTGTCGAGTAAAAAGGACTACACTACTGCTGAACTGGGTCGTGGGTAACACGTTGCTATGGCAACTGGTATTTTCCAGCCCTACGGCGAAGAAGTGCTTTTCTCTTCCACTTTCTCTTTCACTCAGTCTTCCTCTGTTCTTCCTCACTCACTCACTCACTCACTCACTCACTCACTCACTCACTCACTCACTCACTCACTCACTCACTCACTCACTCACTCACTCACTCACTCACTCACTCACTCACTCACTCACTCACTCACTCACTCACTCACTCACTCATTGCTTCTTCACCATCTGTGGGTTTTTTTATTCTCTGTTTTGCTGTTCACCTCTGGAGTTTGTTTTTTATCGTTAGTGATCGACTGATATGGATGTTTTTAGAGCCAATATTTATACTGATTGTTTTTTTTTCTGTGTCAAATGATATTAAATGTTAGAAAATCTTCTTTATTTATGCGTAGAAAATAAAAATGGTGACATTTAACCCTTTAAACTTCCAAGGTACCACATAGTTTAGTTTAGTTTAGTCATTTTATTTCGAATACGTTAAACCCAAAAACATTTTATCTTTCAAAAGCCAATAATTGATAAAAATAAATAATAATATAGCATAAATTTAAAAAAAATAAGGCAAGTAACATGTTCAAAAGGGAGTGGGAAGAAGTTAAAAGAAAAACTTATCTACCACCCCTATTTACATATATATATATATATATATATATATATATATATATATATATATATATATATATGTATATTCACTATCTCATCATTTTGACGAATATACGAAGAACCTAAAAGATAAACCATTCATTGATGGCGCGCCTTATAGTCCAGTATAAGTTAAAAAAATTTAATTGAAATTGTATAATGTATTTATAATCAGTTTATCTGCCCTCTTGTAATTTTATTTATTGAAATTTGTAATTTTATCATTTTTGTGCAATCGAATTTAAATGTTTTTTTTATTTTTTATTTCACCCTGTCTTAAAATTGTATTTTAATTTTTAATCAATGTGAAGCAATTTGGGCGACAGTGTTTGTATGAAAGGTGCCATACAAATAAAGATTATTATTATTATTATTATTATTATTATTATTATTATTATTATTATTATTATTATTATTATTATTATTATTATTATTATTATTATTATTATTATTATATTATAATCCAGTAAATTCTGCATGAAGACAGTTCTAAAATATCGTACTTTCTGCTGACATGAAGAGTTTTTAAAAAAACACAGATGATTGTTATTAGATTATTCAGTTATAGTCTTTTAATATTAAACACAGACTCACATCTGGCTGTTGTCGACAGTTTAAAATTCACCAAACTGACATTTATTCCTGTGTTGTTGTATTTTATTGATGATGATGATGATGATGATGATGATGATGATGATGATGATGATGATGATGATGATGATGATGATGATGATGATGATGATGAAGGTTATTATTAATATATGTGACCCTCCAGCATTAAACCAGTCACTTTGGTCAAATTTAATAAATTAATATTTTATATTTATGTTAAAGTTTATTATAAATGTTTGTGTGACACTAATTCAACCAATCAGAGGCTGTTTTTCAACATCGCCATAGCAACAAGGGCTTTAGTTTAGTGTAGAAGGCTTTGTTCTGAGGCCTCCCATTGGTTCAAATCATAAAATAATTCATAATATAAAAGTCTGTTGTCCATTCATGTCATTTTTTTTTTCAATTTCTTTAAAATATCGTCTATTTCATGTCATTAATGTAAAGCATTTTTTGGTGCCTTGAAAAACATCTTAAATTTTTTTTCCCCTTTTGTTCATTTTTATTTTTCACCTTTTTTTCTGTTTCCCGCCTTTTCTCTTTTTTTTTTCATGGTCTTTTACCTGTTTTTTTTATTTTCTTCTCTTTTTTGCTTATTTTATTTCTTTTTTTCACCACTTTTTCTCTTATTTTTCTCTTTTTCTTTCATCTGTCTACTGATACAGGAACTTTTTTTTTTCTCAATAAATCAGTCATTTTTCCTTTTCATTTTTTTCTTCTGAGGACAAATCCAACAGGAGGACACGTCTCTAATCAGTCTTTACTTGTCTGTCGTTCGGCTGTAAATATAAATCCTTCTTTAAAAGTGTTTTCTATTATTATTGTACAGACCAGTGCTTCCTTAAACCTCATCATACAGCGCCTTTAGAAGAATAAGCTTTAACTGTGGGGGACGTTCATCCTTAATTGCAGTTCTTAGTTAATTATTTGCACATTTCCCATTCCTTCATGTTTACATGTCGACAGTCTTCGTAGCCAGTTTCTGGATTTAATGGATGTTTGACTGGTTAATGTTTTTAGTGACTTCAAAAAAATAACTTTTACTTCAGTAAAGGAATTGAATCAGTACTTCTACTTTTACGTCTCGTACAGAATGTTCGTGTTGATTCAGGAGTGTATTGTCTTAGTCCATCTGTAAGCGCAGGTATATTTCAAAAAGGGGGGAATAGAAAAAAGACAAGCAGGGCATAAAGATGAGTGTGAGGTGAATGAATAAAAATGACCAAAAAAAAAACCACAACAAAATTAGCAAAAATTATCCAAAATAATCAACAAAATGAATAAAATTGACTAAAATAATCAACAAAATGAATAAAAATGACTAAAATAATCAACAAAATGAATAAAAATTACTAAAATAATCAACAAAATGAATAAAAATGACCAAAATAATCAACAAAATGACCAAAATAATCAAGAAAATGAATAAAAATGACTAAAATAATCAAGAAAATGAATAAAAATGACTAAAATAATCAAGAAAATGAATAAAAATGACTAAAATAATCAAGAAAATGAATAAAAATGAATAAAATAATCAAGAAAATGAATAA
The DNA here is from genome assembly GCA_020466265.1 of Siphamia tubifer. Classification (NCBI taxonomy): domain Eukaryota; kingdom Metazoa; phylum Chordata; class Actinopteri; order Kurtiformes; family Apogonidae; genus Siphamia; species Siphamia tubifer. The sequence continues at coordinate 26,086,684 of CM035784.1, forward strand.
AAAAGACTAAAATAATCAAGAAAATGAATAAAAATGAATAAAATAATCAACAAAATGAATAAAAATGACCAAACTAATCAAGAAAATGAATAAAAATGACTAAAATAATCAAGAAAATGAATAAAAATGACTAAAATAATCAAGAAAATGAATAAAAAAGACTAAAATAATCAAGAAAATGAATAAAAATGACCAAACTAATCAACAAAATGAATAAAAATGACTAAAATAATAGTGTATTGTCTGGGTCTGTCTGTAAGCGCAGGTATATTTTAAAAAGGGGGGAATAGAAGAAGACAAGCAGGACATAAAGATGAGCAGGACGTAGTGAGGTATAAAAACAGAGCCATGACCTCAGTGTCTCTCCTAAATTCTCCTCTAATGAATCGTCCATTGATTTCCATTCACGCCGCTGCAGCTGAGCGCTCGTCCCATTAGTGCAGTTTTACACTGAGTCTGACAAACGCTCACAGAGGGTCCATGTTTAAAAAGAACGATTCATCTGTGATGATGAAGATGAAGGTGATGAAGATGAAGGTTAACACAAAAACACTGACAGTCAATGTACGACAAGAGATGATGTTTATTTACTGCTTAAAAGAGGATTAGAGTTAAATAAATAAGTAAATAAATGAATAAATAAATAAATAAATAAATGAATGAATAAATAATGATGCACTTTTACTTTTTACTTTATTACAATTGAGAAGTGAGGACTAAATGTAGTCCAAATATAGTCCAAATATAGTCCTAATGTGGTCCAAATGTAGTCCAAATATAGTCCTAATGTAGTCCAAATGTAGTCCAAATATAGTCCTAATGTAGTCCAAATGTAGGCCAAATATAGTCCTAATGTGGTCCAAATGTAGTCCTAATGTGGTCCAAATATAGTCCTAATGTGGTCCAAATGTAGTCCAAATATAGTCCTAATGTAGTCCAAATGTAGTCCAAATATAGTCCTAATGTGGTCCAAATGTAGTCCAAATATAGTCCTAATGTAGTCCAAATGTAGGCCAAATATAGTCCTAATGTAGTCCAAATGTAGTCCAAATATAGTCCTAATGTGGTCCGAATGTAGTCCAAATATAGTCCTAATGTAGTCCAAATGTAGTCCTAATGTGGTCCAAATATAGTCCTAATGTGGTCCAAATGTAGTCCAAATATAGTCCTAATGTAGTCCAAATGTAGTCCAAATATAGTCCTAATGTAGTCCAAATGTAGGCCAAATATAGTCCTAATGTGGTCCAAATGTAGTCCTAATGTGGTCCAAATATAGTCCTAATGTGGTCCAAATGTAGTCCAAATATAGTCCTAATGTAGTCCAAATGTAGTCCAAATATAGTCCTAATGTGGTCCAAATGTAGTCCAAATATAGTCCAAATGTAGTCCTAATGTGGTCCAAATATAGTCCTAATGTGGTCCAAATGTAGTCCAAATATAGTCCTAATGTAGTCCAAATGTAGTCCAAATATAGTCCTAATGTAGTCCAAATGTAGGCCAAATATAGTCCTAATGTGGTCCAAATGTAGTCCTAATGTGGTCCAAATATAGTCCTAATGTGGTCCAAATGTAGTCCAAATATAGCCCTAATGTAGTCCAAATGTAGTCCAAATATAGTCCTAATGTAGTCCAAATGTAGGCCAAATATAGTCCTAATGTAGTCCAAATGTAGTCCAAATATAGTCCTAATGTGGTCCAAATGTAGTCCAAATATAGTCCTAATGTGGTCCAAATGTAGTCCAAATATAGTCCTAATGTGGTCCAAATGTAGTCCAAATGTGGTCCAAATGTAGTCCAAATGTAGTCAAATTGTATTCCTCATCTAGTCCAAATGTAGTCCAAATGTAGTCCTCATCTAGTCCAAATGTAGTCCAAATGTAGTCCTCATCTAGTCCCAATGTAGTCCAAATGTAGTCCTCATCTAGTCCAAATGTAGTCCTAAAGTGGTCCAAATGTAGTCCTAATGTAGTCCTAATGTGGTCCAAATGTAGTCCTAATGTAGTCCTAATGTGGTCCAAATGTAGTCCTAATGTAGTCCTCATCTAGTCCAAATGTAGTCCTAATGTAGTCCAAATGTAGTCCTAATCTGGTCCAAATCTAGTCCTAATGTATTCCTAATGTGGTCCAAATGTAGTCCTCATCCAGGTCTATGGATATTTAGTGGATCCTCTGGAACTGGAACACTGTCAAACCCAGTTCTTTATGGAACACTGACCTTTTTCTGATCCACTGATCCTGGTCATGGTATATGAACCTTAATCTCCACCCGGACCCTTAGAGTCCAGTTCCTTGGTTGCAGATCTTGAACCATTCAGACTCATACTTCTCTCCATCAGCCTGTTCCTTTATTAACATTAATAGGATTTAGATCTATTATGCAACGATCCCCCGCCTGTTACGCAATGAGCAGATGTAATCAGCACCATCTTTGACTTTGTGTCTTTGTTTGATGACACTGATGTCAAGTGGGACAAACATGGGTCAAAAGTTTACATACAGGTATATAGTATATATCACAGTATACGGTACTATATATAAATAATACATCAACTATAAAGGAGGAAGGAGAGGGACATTATAGAGGACGGACATGTCCCTCAGCTGAGGTTTTTAGTCTGTCCTAGAATCTACCCTTTAATGGACATATTTACTGTCCAACAAAGAATGAAGACACTAACTGTGTTTATACTGAAAATAACTTAATGTGTTTTATACTACATTTAAATCATTCTTTGTTATGTAATAAAATATTATATAAGGTATAAGGTGGACTGGACTATAAGGTGGACTGGACTATAAGGTGGACTGGACTATAGGGTGGACTGGACTATACGGTGGACTGGACTATAAGGTGGACTGGACTATAGGGTGGACTGGACTATAGGGTGGACTGGACTATAAGGTGGACTAGACTATAAGGTGGACTGGACTATACGGTGGACTGGACTATAAGGTGGACTGGACTATAAGGTGGACTGGACTATAGGGTGGACTGGACTATAAGGTGGACTGGACTATAAGGTGGACTGGACTATAGGGTGGACTGGACTATACGGTGGACTGGACTATAAGGTGGACTGGACTATAGGGTGGACTGGACTATAAGGTGGAATAGACTATAAGGTGGACTGGACTATACGGTGGACTGGACTATACGGTGGACTGGACTATACGGTGGACTGGACTATACGGTGGACTGGACTATAAGGTCGACTGGACTATAAGGTGGACTGGACTATAGGGTGGACTGGACTATAAGGTGGACTAGACTATAAGGTGGACTGGACTATAACGGTGGACTGGACTATACCGTGGACTGGACTATAAGGTGGACTGGACTATACGGTGGACTGGACTATAAGGTGGACTGGACTATAGGGTGGACTGGACTATAAGGTGGACTGGACTATAGGGTGGACTGGACTATAAGGTGGACTAGACTATAAAGTGGACTGGACTATACGGTGGACTGGACTATACGGTGGACTGGACTATACGGTGGACTGGACTATAAGGTGGACTGGACTATAAGGTGGACTGGACTATAGGGTGGACTGGACTATAAGGTGGACTAGACTATAAGGTGGACTGGACTATAACGGTGGACTGGACTGTACGGTGGACTGGACTATAAGGTGGACTGGACTATACGGTGGACTGGACTATAAGGTGGACTGGACTATAGGGTGGACTGGACTATAAGGTGGACTGGACTATAGGGTGGACTGGACTATAAGGTGGACTAGACTATAAAGTGGACTGGACTATACGGTGGACTGGACTATACGGTGGACTGGACTATACGGTGGACTGGACTATAAGGTGGACTGGACTATAAGGTGGACTGGACTATAGGGTGGACTGGACTATAAGGTGGACTAGACTATAAGGTGGACTGGACTATAACGGTGGACTGGACTGTACGGTGGACTGGACTATAAGGTGGACTGGACTATACGGTGGACTGGACTATAAGGTGGACTGGACTATAGGGTGGACTGGACTATAAGGTGGACTGGACTATAGGGTGGACTGGACTATAAGGTGGACTGGACTATAGGGTGGACTGGACTATAAGGTGGACTGGACTATACGGTGGACTGGACTATAAGGTGGACTGGACTATAGGGTGGACTGGACTATAAGGTGGACTGGACTATGAAGTGGACTGGACTATGAAGTGGACTGGACTATAAGGTGGACTGGACAATAAGGTGTATTTTCATGACAAATAAAAACACTTAGACTTGACTAATGTTCTAATAATTAATGAATCAAAGGGGTTTTCTTTTTATATATAATTGTATTGTATTGTATTTTTTTTTCCAGCCAATAGAGCAGCTTGTAAAGTGAATTTCAGATCCATTGAGTTTTTCTCCAGGCAGTGAAGTTATGGATGTTTTCCCTCAGGACGTTCAAATCAATCTGTTCTTTTAACTCATCAATAAACTGTAACATGACCTGCTCTGTAAACTAAAGTATGTTTAAATAACTTACATTCATGTACCTGTGGAGTATTTGATTATTTTTGACAAAGGAAAGTGTTTAATGTCATCTACTGTTAAAAGTAGTAAAAGTACTTCATTACTGTACTTTAGACTGGATTATTTTAGGTATCTGTACTTTACTGGAGTATTTATTCTTCTGGAAACTTTTTATTTTACTACCTACATTTTTATATAAATATATGTACTTTATACTCTTTATATTTATATAAATATATGTACTTTATACTCTTTACATTTATAGAAATATATGTACTTTATACTCTTTATATTTATATAAATATATGTACTTTATACTCTTTACATTTATAGAAATATATGTACTTTATACTCTTTACATTTATAGAAATATATGTACTTTATACTCTTTACATTTATAGAAATATAGTGTACTTTATACTCTTTACATTTTATAGAAATATATGTACTTTATACTCTTTACATTTATAGAAATATATGTACTTTATACTCTTTACATTTATAGAAAATATATGTACTTTATTACTCTTTACATTTATAGAAATATATGTACTTTATACTCTTTACATTTATATAAATATATGTACTTTATACTCTTTACATTTATATAAATATATATGTACTTTATACTCTTTACATTTATATAAATATATGTACTTTATACTCTTTACATTTATAGAAATATATGTACTTTTATACTCTTTATATTTATATAAATATATGTACTTTATACTCTTTACATTTATAGAAATATATGTACTTTATACTCTTTACATTTATAGATAATATATGTACTTTATACTCTTTACATTTATAGAAATATATGTACTTTATACTCTTTACATTTATATAAATATATGTACTTTATACTCTTTTATATTTATAGAAATATATGTACTTTATACTCTTTACATTTATAGAAAATATATGTACTTTATACTCTTTTACATTTATAGAAATATACTTTTACATAAGGATTTTAACTTTTTATCTCATATTTTTGTCTCATAATTTGCCTTTAAATTTCCTCATTCTTATTGGACGACAAAGACACGTGATTAATGTAAAAGAGCTCCTCTGATTGGCTATTGGTTATGATATAGACCTGTATAATTATACGATCTATTATTACTAATATTCCTAGTATGTACCACTCTGCAGCGAACATGGATGGATTTTTGTGTCCGCCAAGTTCCTCAAGAAGTGGTAAAAGAAATGACAATGAAAATGACAATGACAAAAACAAACGCCCTAACCCTAAAAAGAGAAAGTACATTGATAGTTCTATTGAGTTTGACAAGCTCATCCCTCTCATTAAGTCTCTGTCTGTCTGTCTGTCTGTCTGTCTGTCTGTCTGTCTGTCTGTCTGTCTCACACACACACACACACACACACACGGTTTTTGTGTCTTTTGTTCCGTTTATTATTTTAAAATTATTTAAAATTGTTGTTTCTGAAGTGTTCATTTATATTATTAATACCTGAAAATGTGGCTGGTTTGCACAAAAGCACTATTAAAAAAGGTTATCATTGTTTCATAATAATCATTGTTGAAGTGGTTTTTTATCATTTTTCAGTATCGCGAGGATGAGGGGGGACATGGAAAAATGTCACCCCCTCCAAGGGGGACCTGGGCCAAAAAAGTTTGACAACCCCTGATATGCACTATATATCAGGGGTGTCAAACTCCAGTCCTCGAGGGCCGGTTGTCCTGCATGTTTTACATATTTCCTTCTTCCATGTGATTCGGTGTTAACCCTTTAACTTCTGAGAACTAACAAAATAATTGGTAACATGAGCAAAGTAAAGACACAAATGGTAGAAAATCAAAGAAAAATACTACAATTTAAAAAAAATGTAGAAAAATAAACAAAATGAGTGACAAAAACTAATAAATATTTACAAAATGACAAATAATGTGGAAAATTTAGTAAAAAAAAAATTACTAAAGAAGAAAACTACTATTGAAATTTGGTCCCCAGCAATTTTAATTTTGCCTTTAAAAAAAAATGTTTAAATAAAATACAAAAATGTTGGCACCTTGTCCATGCACAAAACTAAAAGCAAAATGGTTGAATTTTTCTGAATATTTAAACTAAATCATCCATTCATAACACATCATCACTGACATTTAAAGAGTTAATAATCATCTCTTCATCAGACTGATAATGATGTAATGACCTCCAGGTGGAATGGAAGAAGGAAACATCTAAAACATGCAGGACACCGGCCCTCGTGGACCACACTTTGACACCCCTGCTATATATCATAAAGCAGCATGACGGACACTAAGTGTGTGTTATTATCTTTAGAACAGGGATGTCAAACTCATATTAGTTCAGGAGCCACATTCAGTTAAATTTGATCTGAAGTGGGCCAAACCAGGAAAAAAAAAAGTCAACTTCAAACTTTTCTCGCTGTTTTAGAGCAAAAAAAAAAAAAGTTTCATTATGAAAACAAACTATATTAGGCTTTAGTTTAACACAGGGGTGTCAAAGTCATTTTAAATCAGGGGCCACATTCAGCTAAATTTGATCTGAAATGGGCCGAACCAGGAAAATAAAAACCCAAAAAAAAACATAATAATATACAAATTATGTCAACTTCAAACTTTTCTCGCTGTTTTAGAGCAAAAAAAAAAAAGTAAAATGACATCATCGAAAACAAAACAAAATTAGGCTTTAGTTCATCATTTACACATATACATTCTAATTTAAAGATCACAGTGGGTCTAAACACACACTAAATATTTAGTAATAGGTTTAATATTGTGAAAATTCTACTTACCCGGTACTTCTCTTAAGATATTTCCAATTTTTCATATTTGTTCTGATTATTGAGATTTTTTTTTTGTTTACAAAGAGGAATTTATTTACTTATGAATGTTTATAGGTTATTATGAGACTGAATTAGTCCTGAATGTGAACCATGAACTAAAATGATTTAGATCTTAGTGTAATTTTTTGTATTTCATAAATTCATCTAAAGGGCCGATTTGGACCCTTAGGTGGGCCGGATTTTGGCCCCCGGGCCGCATGTTTGACACCTGTGGTTTAACATTTACACACACATATATATATATATATATATATATATATATATATATATATATATATTAATATATATAATATAAGTTACAATATATATATATATATATATATTATATATACTATATATATATATTGTAACTTATAGATCACACTGGATGTACAGATACAAAAAATATTTAGTATTATATCATAAAAGTTGTATTTAGTCTTTTAAGACATTTCCAATTTTTCATATTTGTTCTGATTTCTCTGTGAAATTATACTTTTATTGTCACTAAATTGAAAAAAAAATCAATTTATGAAGAAGTTTTTTGTTAACTTGCGAATATTTATACTTTATTATAAGACTGAATTGCTCTGAATGTGAACCATGAACCAAAATTATTTATATTTTAGTGTCATTTTTTGCATTTCATAAATTCATCCAAAGGGTCTGAGGGACCAAATTAGACTCTTAGGTGGGCCGTATTTGGCCCCCGGGCCACATGTTTGACACCTCTGCTTTAGAAGCATGCTATCAGATCAAATCCTCTCACATCCACAGGTTTGAAAGACAAGTAAAAATGAATATTTCCATTCAGCAAACTTGATAAAAAAAGATGCTTCAAAGTTACCAAATGGTTGTCATGGAAACAGTGGAAAAGTGGCGCAGAAGGTAGTTCATTTGTCCTTTTTTTTATTGCAGAATAACTTCCTGCTTTGCTGGAAGAGCTATTTTTAAACAGCTGTTATATAAGATGTGACTCTTGTGCTCAATACAATGTGTTATTTTTTTTCCCCTTGTTTTCATTCCTTTTTATTCTGTGACGTGAGCAGCTGCACTATATACATACATATCTAAATATGTGTAAATGTGGGTTTTTCCCAAAATCTCTTCATAACTTGATTTACACATGGCCACAGTTAATGTAAAAAATAATAAATAAATTAATAAAATAATAATAATAATAATAATAATAATAATAATAATAATAATAATAATAATAATAATAATAATAATAATAATAATAATAATTTATGCTCTAGCCTATAATGCATTATGCTAAAATATATATTCCCATATATGGAAAAGTACTGCATATACTATCTAATATACTGCAATATATGATTTGATATATTGATTTGTCATATATTGACAAATATAAAACATATATTAAACTGAAGACAAAAGCTGCCCTATATTTTTACTGTTTTATTGACTCAGTAACTCCATTTCTTTCCACACATATTGTGAAGTGTATTAATATATATATATATATATATATAGGACTGTCTCAGAAAATTAGAATATTGTGATAAAGTTCTTTATTTTCTATAATACAATTAAAAAAAAATCATTCTGGATTCATTACAAATACACTGAAATATTGTAAGGCTTTTATTGTTTTAATATCACAGTTTTAAGTCAACTGAAATATTCCTATCTCAAAATATAAGAATATCATGAAAAAGTCTATTAGTAGGTCATTTAACTAATGACTTGAATCGTCTAATTAACTCGAAACACCTGCAAAGCTTTCCTGAGCCTTGGAAAACATTCAGCTTGGTTCAGTTAAACTAAATCACAAGTATGGAGAAGACTTCTGGTCTGACTTCTGTCCTGTGTTTCATTTGTCTGTCTTGACATATTAACTAAAAAAGAACAGTGATCAGTGTATTCCTTTGAAATCACTTGTAGGAACATCGTCTGTGTTTTTGAAAGATGTTGTCATGAATATTCATGGTGTGTATATTTCTATACATTTGGTGATTATTTCTTTTAAGATAATTAGCAGCTTGCTGGTTATATGTGTCTATGTATGCTAGGCTATATGTGTCTATGTATGCTAGGCTATATGTGTCTATGTATGCTAGGCTATATGTGTCCAAGTATGCTAGGCTATATGTGTCTATGTATGCTAGGCTATATGTGTCTATGTATGCTAGGCTATATGTGTCTATGTATGCTAGGCTATATGTGTCTATGTATGCTAGGCTATATGTGTCCAAGTATGCTAGGCTATATGTGTCTATGTATGCTAGGCTATATGTGTCTATGTATGCTAGGCTATATGTGTCTATGTATGCTAGGCTATATGTGTCTATGTATGCTAGGCTATATGTGTCTATATTTACTAGGCTATATGTGTCTATGTATGCTAGGCTATATGTGTCTATGTATGCTAGGCTATATGTGTCTATATTTACTAGGCTATATGTGTCTATGTATGCTAGGCTATATGTGTCTATGTATGCTAGGCTATATGTGTCCAAGTATGCTAGGCTATATGTGTCTATGTATGCTAGGCTATATGTGTCTATGTATGCTAGGCTATATGTGTCTATGTATGCTAGGCTATATGTGTCTATGTATGCTAGGCTATATGTGTCTATATTTACTAGGCTATATGTGTCTATGTATGCTAGGCTATATGTGTCTATGTATGCTAGGCTATATGTGTCTATGTATGCTAGGCTATATGTGTCTATGTATGCTAGGCTATATGTGTCTATGTATGCTAGGCTATATGTGTCTATGTATGCTAGGCTATATGTGTCTATGTATGCTAGGCTATATGTGTCGCTATATGTGTCTATGTATGCTAGGCTATATGTGTCTATATTTACTAGGCTATATGTGTCTATGTATGCTAGGCTATATGTGTCTATGTATGCTAGGCTATATGTGTCTATGTATGCTAGGCTATATGTGTCTATATTTACTAGGCTATATGTGTCTATGTATGCTAGGCTATATGTGTCTATGTATGCTAGGCTATATGTGTCTATGTATGCTAGGCTATATGTGTCCAAGTATGCTAGGCCAAATGTGTCTATGTATGCTAGGCTATATGTGTCTATGTATGCTAGGCTATATGTGTCTATGTATGCTAGGCTATATGTGTCTATGTATGCTAGGCTATATGTGTCTATATTTACTAGGCTATATGTGTCTATGTATGCTAGGCTATATGTGTCTATGTATGCTAGGCTATACTATAGGCCATATGTTGGGCATGTGTGTTAATGTTTTTGTAAGGTTAGAGTTAGTTTGGTGTCTGCAGTTACTGTCTTTTTACTTTATAGCGCAGTATAGTATAGGGTAGTATAGTATAGCGCAGTATAGTATAACATCACTTGCAGTTTTCCTAGTTGATGGTTGTAAGTGTTCGGGTAATGAATGCATCATGTGCAGAAGTGCTACATGTGTCTGTCACAGTCTTCAATAGAACAAGTCTTCTTGTGTCAGGCACATGGAGCAGCTCATCAGAGCAGCTTTCACAGTTAGTGTGTGTGCTCACTTGGAGCTCAGCTGGGAATGTTGAATATTACATGTGAACTGCACCTGCTACTTTAAAACGCTACTCTCTCTCTCTCTCTCTCTCTCTCTCTCTCTCTCTCTCTCTCTCTCTCTCTCTCTCTCTCTCTCTCTCTCTCTCTCTCTCTCTCTCTCTCTCTCTCTCTCTCTCTCTCTGCATCCACATTGTCTTTCAAGAAACATGAAAGATTTTTTTTTCTCATGAACACATTTCATGAATAAGTCATGATCTAAATCTATTTTAAAGTATTTTGTAGGGCACTGGAAAGGTGGAAATTTAATGACAGTCTGAATTAGACCTGCGTAATATTAGCAAAACAGCATATGTGATATGAGTGGATAATATTATGGGCGGCTGTGGTTCAGTTGACAGAGTGGGTCGCCCAATGACCGAGAGGTTGGCGGTTCACGTCCCGGCTCTGGCTGTCCACATGTCGAAGTGTCCTTGGGCAAGACACTGAACCCTGACTTAGGCCCCCAGTAGGACTTACCGTAGACCTTAGAAACCTACTGGTGTATGAGTGTGTGTGTGAATGGGTGAATGAGAGGCTAATGTAAAGCGCTTTGAGCACCATGAAGGTGGAAAAGAACTATATAAATGCAGAACATTTACCATTTATTACTATAAGGATAATATTGTTCTATTTGTCATTGATGTAAAGAAATGTCCATTTTATCTAAGAAAAGTGTTCCTTAACAATGTTCAAATGAGCCACTTGTTTATATACGGACTATGTTTTTTTTAAATAATTTAATCCAAAATTGTGTACTAGGACAATCAATTACACAATTGTGTCAAAGAACCTGGTGATGCTGTAACTGTAGACCTGCAGACACAAGTGTAATAATATGTAAACGACATGGATGTATCTCATAATTAATTAATAAAAAAAAAAAAATCTCATAATTTTGACTTTCTATGGTCACATAAAAACATTAAGTTGAGTGAACGAAATAGGGTTAGAGTTGATTTAATTAAATTAAATTTAATTTACTCAACTAGATGTTTTATGTGTGACCTGTTGAAGAAGAATTTTTAAGTTGATTCAATGTTTTACTTTTTTTCAGTGAGTTAGACTGATATCAGAATATTATACAGGGTCAATTATCTTTGTCAGATAAATAAAGATTTAGGCAAATATTAATCCACAATTACCGAATATAAGATTAGTATATCCTGTGTAGATAAATGTTCTTATTTCAGATATGGGACAATGTATTGGTTATCAGCCAATATTGGATATTGGCCACTCTATTGACAATGGGATTAAAAAAAAATGTCAAAATCATGATATAAAAAGTCAAAATCATGAGATAAAAAAATTAAATCATGATATAAAAAGTCAAAATCATGAGATAAAACTATAAAATCATGAGATAAAAAGTCAAAATCATGAGATAAAAAAATTAAATCATGAGATAAAAAGACAAAATCATGAGATAAAAAAATTAAATCATGAGATAAAAAGTCAAAATCATGAGATAAAAAGTCAAAATCATGAGATAAAAAGTCAAAATCATGAGATAAAAAGTCAAAATCATGAGATAAAAAGTCAAAATCATGAGATAAAAAACAAAATCATGAGATAAAAAACAAAATCATGAGATAAAAAGTCACAATTGAAAAATAATTTCCAAGTTGGTTCAATGTTTAACTTTTTCAGTGTACATCAGAAGGTTTTGGACACAAGGCTGTGGTGCATCTTTCACTCAGTGTCATCAGCCTCATGCTCTGTAGATGTGTGCTTCTCATATTCCAGTTAATATTTATTTTACCTCCATTGAGAGGTTCAATGTTTGTTTGTTTGTTTGTTTGTTAGTCTGTTAACAAGTTAACTCAAACATGACATGGTCTGCACTCTTGTTTGAATGGGTGTTATGTAAGGTATCGTACCTTATGACGGGTGTCAAACTGCAGTCCTAGACGCTCAGTGTCCTCCATATTTTACATCTTTCCCTCTTCCATCACCATGGAAACCATTCCATCATTATCAGTTTACTGCAGAAATGATGATTATTAACTCTGATGCCTTTTGAATGGATGGTTTACTGTAAATATCCAGAAAAAAAACAGCCCTTTTCCTTTCTTTTTCTTTTAACGTTGTGTTTTTTTTTTTTACTGACTTTTGTTCATGGAACATGTGTCAAAAGGCAACTGAGTTAAAAAAAAAAATGAAAAATGAAAACTGTTGGGACCAAACTTCAATACTAATTATCTTTTTTAAGTGTTTTTTTTTCACATTTCCCCATGTTATTTATAATTTTGTAAATATTTATTAGTCTTTGTTCATTTGGTTGCTTATTTTGTTTATTTTTCTACATTTTGCTTTTTGTTTTATTATTTTTTTCTTTAATTTTACTCCATGTCTTACTTTCTTCATGTTACTAATTATTTTTGTCAGTTTATTATTCATTTTTGTTCATTTTATTGATGACTTTGGCCATTTTTGTTCGTTTTGTTGCTTATTTTAATTCTTTTCACGGTGGAACTGCTAAAGTTTTAGGATTTAAAGGGTTAAACTGAATCATGTGGAAGAGGGAAATATCTAAATAAAACATGTCGCACACCCGTCCTTGGGACTGGAATTTGACACATATGCCTAATGAGGTATTTTTTTGTCCACAGTACAGATGTTTGTCATGCAGTTCTACCGTCCATCCTGTAGATGGCAGTAATGCAAAGTTTACAACGTCCGCTGTCTGCCTCTAAGAAGCAGCTAGCATCACTGTCTAACTACATTGTTAGCAGTAGCAGCTAGCATCACTGTCTAACTACATGTTGTGTTAGCATTAGCAGCTAGCATCACTGTCTAACTACATTGTTAGCAGTAGCAGCTAGCATCACTGTCTAACTACATGTTGTGTTAGCATTAGCAGCTAGCACCACCGTCTAACTACATGTTGTGTTAGCAGAAGAAATTAGTTAAAATAATCTACAAATATAAAATAGATAGTTTATGTAGTGTACTATTGGTTATAATGGTATGTGATGACAACATATTTATATTTAGGACTCTACAATTTAATTTCTGAAAAGCGAGCTAACAAGCTAACAGCTAAAGTCATGACCGCCATAGAGTTTATGACGACAACAAAACAATTGTGTTAAACGTTAACACTGCCTTAAATGTAACACACTGCACCAGCCTTAATAACTGTATGTTACTGTATACAGGTGAGTTATTATTCGTCATAGTATCTGGCTGGTGTTAGCAACTAAAATGACTGTTCAGAGTTACAAACTATTTAGCTAACGTTAGCATGCTAATTGCTGTGACAGTGATTGCTAACATTGAGATGTGTTGTGTTATGAATATGAAGAAAGTCTGCACTAATATGAGAAATATGACCACTAACAAACTGTTCTTGTGTCATTTATAGTTTATTTAATATGTATGTATAGTATCCTACAAAAGTACTATACCATGATATATACTGTATACTACCAGTGGCTGAAATTATACCAGGATTTACATGTTTGGTCCTACACTGTTGTATTGTCTTTGTACATATGTACTCTGTTTCCTTTTACTTAATGGGTTTCTTTACATGACAGTTTTTATTCCTATTTCATTCAGAATAGAGGTTAATTCTGCTTTCAGATGATGATATAAACATGTAATTTCAGTTGAAAATGATAATTCCCAATTAAACATAATTCCAAATAAACTTACTACTTTACTAGAGATAGATAGATAGATAGATAGATAGATAGATAGATAGATAGATAGATAGATAGATAGATAGATAGATAGATAGATAGATAGATAGATAGATAGATAGATAGAATTAGTCAAAAAAATATACAAAATAAGGGAAAAAGGATAAAAAAAAATAAAAGGATAAGGAGCAAAATTCATTAAAAATATTTGCGGAAATTTATAAAAGCACAACAAAATAGGCAAAACATGATTAAATAAACATAGATTGATAGATGTATAGATGAAACAAATTGACATTGGTTTCATACATTGTGTAAAGGGTGTTTCAGTTGTGCCTTACACTGTGCTCTCTGCCTCCCCCTGCAGGATGCTTCGAGTGTTGTATCAAGTGTCTGGGGGGGGTTCCCTATGCTTCGCTGGTGGCCACCATCCTCTGCTTCTCAGGTGTGGCTCTGTTCTGTGGCTGCGGACATGTGGCGCTGACCGGTACCCTCACCATGTTAGAGAACCACTTCTCCAGGGTTCCCACCGACCACGCCTCCCTCGCTATGGTGTAAGTCTGGATCAGTTTAGAAAGTTTTGTCAGGGGGTACTTGACTAAAAATATGTTTCTAAGGGGGGACATCACTGAAAAGAGTTTGACAATCACTGCCGATGTCAAAGGTTTATTATCTGGGTCCAGTAGCTCATTTTTATCTCATGATTTGGTCTTTTTATGTCATGATTTTGATATTTATCTCATGATTTTGACTATTTATCTCCTAATTTTGAGTTTTTAATCTCATGATTTTGTCCTTTTATATCATAATTTTGTCTTTTTATATCAGGATTTTGACTTTTTATCTCATTATTTTGACTTTTTATCTCATGATTTAGTCTTTTTATGTCATGATTTTGACATTTATATCATGATTTTATCTTTTTATCTCATAATTTTGACTTTATCTCATGATTTTGACTATTTATCTCCTAATTTTGAGTTTTTATCTCATGATTTCGTCCTTTTATATCATAATTTTGTCTTTTTATATCAGGATTTTGACTTTTTATCTCATGATTTGGTCTTTTTATGTCATAATTTTGACTTTTTATATCAGGATTTGGTCTTTTTATGTCATAATTTTGACTTTTTATATCAGGATTTGGTCTTTTTATGTCAGGATTTTGACTTTTTATCTCATGATTTGGTCTTTTTATCTCATAATTTTGACTTTTTATGGTCACACAATAAAAAAAATCTAGTGGAGTGAACCAAATTAAACTGCGTAGGGTTAGGGTTATTTTAATTTAATATGATTCACTTAACTAGATGGTTTTATGTGTGACCTATTGAAGAAGAATTTTCCAGTTGATTCAACGTTTAACTTTTTTCAGTGTACTAGTCCGGCCCACTGGAGATAAAATTGGGTTAAATGTGGCCCCTGAAGAAAATGACTTTGACACCCCTGCCTTACACGATACTGCTTTCTCTTATGTGTTCAGGATCCAGATCTTTCAGTACATCATCTATGGCATTGCCTCCTTCTTCTTCTGCTACGCCATCATCCTGCTGATTGAAGGCTTTTACACCACCAGCGCCATTAAGAGGGAGCTGCAGAGTGATTTTAAGACCACCGTCTGTGGACGCTGCATCACCGCCTTCGTATGTCAACATACAAAAAGCAGTTGCAACAAACTAAACACACTCCCTGAGCCAGTTTAAAATCATCTGTGTATCATTTATTCTACAGACATTTGAGATGAGATATTTTATTACATGACAAAGAATGCTTTGAATGTTGCAAAAAACCCCAAAAAACAATCATTTTAATTGAATTTTCGCCCAAAAATGCAGTTACTGCCTTTTTGTTTTGTCAGTCTACACATGTACAATAAACATTATACATACACATGTACAATAAACATTATACATACACATGTACAATTTACATTATACATACACATGTACAATAAACATTATACATACACATGTACAATATACATTATACATACACATGTACAATAAACATTATACATACACATGTACAATAAACATTATACATACACATGTACAATTTACATTATACATACACATGTACAATAAACATTATACATACACATGTACAATAAACATTATACATACACATGTACAATTTACATTATACATACACATGTACAATAAACATTATACATACACATGTACAATAAACATTATACATACACATGTACAATAAACATTATACATACACATGTACAATTTACATTATACATACACATGTACAATAAACATTATACATACACATGTACAATAAACATTATACATACACATGTACAATAAACATTATACATACACATGTACAATTTACATTATACATACACATGTACAATAAACATTATACATACACATGTACAATATACATTATACATACACATGTACAATAAACATTATACATACACATGTACAATAAACATTATACATACACATGTACAATTTACATTATACATACACATGTACAATAAACATTATACATACACATGTACAATTTACATTATACATACACATGTACAATAAACATTATACATACACATGTACAATATACATTATACATACACATGTACAATAAACATTATACATACACATGTACAATAAACATTATACATACACATGTACAATTTACATTATACATACACATGTACAATAAACATTATACATACACATGTACAATTTACATTATACATACACATGTACAATAAACATTATACATACACATGTACAATATACATTATACATACACATGTACAATAAAC
Source organism: Siphamia tubifer (assembly GCA_020466265.1). Classification (NCBI taxonomy): domain Eukaryota; kingdom Metazoa; phylum Chordata; class Actinopteri; order Kurtiformes; family Apogonidae; genus Siphamia; species Siphamia tubifer. The sequence continues at coordinate 26,103,965 of CM035784.1, forward strand.
ATTATACATACACATGTACAATAAACATTATACATACACATGTACAATAAACATTATACATACACATGTACAATAAACATTATACATACACATGTACAATAAACATTATACATACACAGTGAGATACCAACACCTCAGTGTTCAGTGCAAACATGCATGTAGAAGCAAATATCTAAAATATAAAATATACAGAGAAGAATAAAATGAATAAATAACTATTGATTTAAGACTTGGGGTTGTAGTTTGGGACAATAAGGAGAAAGGAAACGAGACATCCTTTATACTTTATAAGCCAAAATAAGAGTCATCATGAAGGTGTTGCAAAGGCAGCGAGATACTGACAACACACACAATACTGTGAATGCCCTGAAGGAACTCTGGCACACTCTGTCCTTTCTGGCCTAATTACACTAATTGCTGCAGATGTCCAGTAAGATTAGCTTAAGCAGGGATTGTTTGAGTGTGTATTTGTGGAATATTTGACTTTTTATCTAAGGAATGTGGTCCAGTTCACTAACTTGAGCTTTTCTTTTGGCAGTTTATGTTCCTGACCTACATCCTCTTCTTGGCCTTCCTCGCCATTTTTGGCTTCACAGCCATCCCAGTTTTCCTTTTCTTCAACATGTGGAATAACTGCAATGCCATGAAGTCTCCTGATGCCAACATCACCTCACCTGACTCCATCTGTGTCGATGTCAGGCAGTATGGTATGGTGCTCTATGAACTGTGTACAAACATACATTACACGTTGACCAATCCAAACAACATCTTCAATTAGGGGTACAGTGGTACCTCTACTTACGAAAGACCCAGCTAATGAATAATCCAAGTAATAAAAAAACCTATACCTTAATTTTTTTGTCTCTGAATACGAAAGAAAATTCTATTTACAAAAAGAAACTGAAACTCTAAGACATAAAAACTATGTACATCAGTGTTCCCCAAACTCCAGGCCCCAGACCGGGACCGGTCCATGGATCCATTCGTACCGGGCTGCCTATTAAATACCATATTTTCTGGACTATAAGGCACACTTAAAATACTTTAATTTTCTCCAAAAATGACAGTGCGCCTTATGATCCAGTGCGCCTTATGTATTGATTAATTCTGGTTATGCTTAATGACGGGGGATTTTGACTTTTTATCTCATCATTTTGACTTTTTATATTATGATTTTGACTTTTTATCTAATAATTTTGACTTTTTATCTTGTGATTTTGACTTTTTATCTAATAATTTTGACTTTTTATCTTGTGATTTTGACTTTTTATCTCATCATTTTGACTTTTTATCTCATCATTTTGACTTTTTATCTTGTGATTTTGACTTTTTATCTAATAATTTTGACTTTTTATCTTGTGATTTTGACTTTTTATCTCGTCATTTTGACTTTTTATCTCATCATTTTGACTTTTTATCTCATCATTATGACTTTTTATCTCATCATTTTGACTTTTTATCTCATCATTTTGACTTTTTATCTCATCATTTTGACTTTTTATATGATTTTGACTTCACTTAATGCGCCTTATAGTCCAGTGTGCCTTATATATGAAAAAAACATAAAAAATGTATTACTCTGTGACGCCGCGCCTTATAGTGTGGAAAATACAGCAATTAATTATTTCTGTTGTATTTATCTGAGTCTGAATAACATGACCGGATTCTCTTGGTTACATGTCTGCCACTTGAGCGCCAAAAAAATTGACCCCACAACTTAGCAAAATGAGTAAAAAAAAAACAGATGTCTTTGGAAAGTTTCTTTTTGAAGGGGAAAATGCCCACTGAAGAGACGGAAGAAAAGCCTACAACTTCCAAGAAAAAGAAAGCTTTTAACAGACAATACCAGGAGTTGGACTTAAAATACAGATTTATAGTGACAGGGGATTCCCACAGACCAAACCTGCTCTGCAGAATATGCGGCGAACGGCTCTAATGAGGCAATGAAGTCTTCAAAACTGCTTCGCACACAAAGCACCCTGGGTTTAAAGACAAACCCCTGGAGTATTTTGAAAGAAAAAAACAAGAAAGACAGAAGATTTTTCCGTTGGCCACCACATGAATAAATGCGAACGCACTGAGAGCATCGTACTGGGTGGCTAACTGTAATGCTAAGGCTAAAAAAAACATTCACTATTAGAGCAGAGGATGTTAACAGAGACTGTGATGTTATGTTGTTGGCGCAATGTTACGAGGAAGCTGCTAATAAAGTTGCATATGAGCACACAGTGGATTCACGTTTATATTATTGAGGGTTGCACCGATCGATCGGCCGCCAATCATAATATTGCCTAAAAATAGCCTGATCGATGTTTGGAAAAATATGCCGATCAAAAGGTCGATCACGTAAGGTAAATTACTACAGAACGGGTTCATCTGGTCGGGACTGTTTCTGTAGTTAATACAAAATATAGTTATTTGATTAACAGTCGAAGTTTGGGACCGTTTTAAGGCAGACAACAGTGTGCCCACGGCAAAATTCAATTCAATTCAATTTTATTTATAAAGCCCAAAATCACAACAAAGTCGTCTCAGAGGGCTTTACAAAAACACAATCAACTACAGAGATACATGAAAAGTCCCAGGCATCCCCTGTCCTTAGACCCTCCCCCTGTCCTTAGACCCTCCCCCTGTCCTTAGACCCTCCCCCTGTCCTTAGACCCTCCCCCTGTCCTTAGACCCTCCTTCTCTGCAAGAAAAAACTTCCAAACCCAGTGGGAAAAAGAAGAAATCTTGAGGAGAACCACATTGAAGGACAGATCCACTCCCATGGACGGACAGACTATAGATGAACGTCCATGTATAAATGCAGGAGGGGGGGCTGGTCCAGACAGGCAGGGGCGGTGGTCCGGGGTCACAGGTCAGCACAGGCGAGATACTGCAGATCCTGTCGTCCATGGCTCCCGTGCAGACACTGTCAGGAGAGCCACCACTCCCCCCAGGGGGGGAGGGGGGAAAGGGGACACCAGGTGACTAGTCATGAACAGACTTGGTATGAAAGATAGGTTATAAAAATGACAGAAACAGGTGTGAGAGAGAGAAAGAGAAGAAAGAACTCAGTGTCTGTACTTCCCCCAGCATTCTAACTCCTAGGGCAGCCTAGACTGAAATAAAATAGCATAGCATTAGCATTAGCATTAGCCTAGCACTGCTGTATTTACTACAACACCTGAACCGAAAGCATTCCACACTTCATTGTATGTTCAGAATTATTATAAATACTTAGAATAACCAATGATGCATCAGAAGTTAAAGTGTTTTAACAAATGGAATTTATCCGATTAATTGATGGAAAAAAATCGACAGAATCCTCTGTTACAAAAATATTTGGTATCCATACCTAAATGAAAGGTATGGACATTTAAAATTCCTTCTGTTATCGGCATTTTGCTGATCGGTGCATCACTGATATTATATTTGCAATATAAACAGCCTGTGTAACCCCCCCCCCTGTGGTAAAACTATCAAACATTAACCGGTCCATGGTATAAATAGGTTGGGGACCACCGCTTTAAGACCCACATACAGGCCTGGCTGGGTTTTATAACTCAAGCACACTCTATCTATACATGTTTCATATTCTCCAGCTGATTTAAATGTTTCTTTCTATACGGAACGAGGTCAAAAGTACATTTAGATTATTGCGAGATTGATTGGATCTGTATGAAAATCCACCTTCATGCAGTATTACAGCACACTCCTGTGATTGCTTATCTGTTGGCCTAATGTACAGTATGTGACCCACTTTTGAAGGACAGCTGGCCCGCTTACAAAGTAGGATGAGGATCACATATGCTTCACTGGCAGTCATACTACTACAGCCAATGAAATATTAACCCCAATTACTGGCAGCACACGCATTATTATCAGCAGTTCAGGAGCGGTGGCTAATGGGATGGTTTGGATTATTACTAGTATGTTTTTTTTTGTTACCTCATCAATGATCGAATGATGATAGTAAAGCTTCAATAAGAAAAAAAAAAACCAGACTGAAAATAAATATAGAGGATGTAATAATGTTTGATGCCCACGTGAAAAAGTAAAGCTAAAAAATATCAGTTTGATGTCACACCATAGGTCGTCTACCTATAACTGTGGACACTAGTGTTGTGCGGGCTACCCACTGGCCAGCGGATATCCGCGGGTGACCCGCGAGTCGGGCGGGCTGGGTCACAGTATTAATACATATTGCGGATGCGGGTGGGGCGGGTCAGGGACGATCAATACCCGCTGAGGTGTGTGTGTGTGTGTGTGTGTGTGTGTGTGTGTGTGTGTGTGTGTGTGTGTGCTCGGCTCGCGCATGTGCAAGCCCGTCACTTCCTGTTTTGAATGCTTTTTTATCCCAACTTTTTGTTATTTGTTATTAGCGCCAAATCTCCCTGAACACTCAGAGATAAGAGTGAAAATGTTGGACTTGATCAGGGAGAAGATTAAAACAGGCGATGCGAAGGTTGTACGGAAACGTTGTATGTGTTGTCTTTATAGAGTGATGATGTGGGTGGAGTCTATTTTATGTGCTGGAGTGCATATTGAGACGTTAGAAAGGAGGCAAAAATGATGCTTCATGACTTTTAACATTAGAAGCACAAGGTAAAGATGCTGCGAATGTACTATGTGAGTTTAGAGACAAATTTAAGCTCACGGGTTGATAGCGGGCGGGTTGGGTTTATCCATACGTGACATCATGCAGGTTGGGCGGGGCGGGCCTAGCCACGTCTTGGGTTTGGGCGGGGCAGGTTTCTGTAAAACCCTCTAACCGCGCATCACTAGTGGCCACTATCTGAGGACATGAAGACCTCAGGACACTTGGGTTTGTCTTTAGAGACCCTCTACTCTACTACTATGATGTTGTTTTTGAACTTTAGAAGAGTTTGTCACCGTAACAAAACGCTATTTTTAGACTAAGACATGTCCTACTGTAATCACTTCAACACAGTTTGGCTCAAAACTGTACAACGAATGATGTGGTTTGGATGTCAACTGTATGTATGTACTCCCAATCCCAATAAAAATTGAGCTAAAATGAATTTTACTCCAGATAAACGATTTAATATCTGCTGTGTATGGGAGTACATTAGCGGTGTGATGATGTAATTTGGCGAGATTTTTCGTCGCATTAAAATTCTGTCTCTCAGATTGGTTATCCAGTAGCAGCCAGAATGACATCAGAAAACACAGGTTTTACTGTTGACCACGCCCCCTCCACATAGATTTGACTATTGACCACGCCCCCTCCACATAGATTTGACTATTGACCACGCCCCCTCCACATAGGTTTGACTATTGACCACGCCCGCTCCACATAGGTTTGGCTATTGACCACGCCCCCTCCACATAGGTTTTACTATTGACCACGCCCCCACCGCACATGTTTTACTATTGAACACGCCCCCTCCACCAGGTTTTACTATTGACCACGCCCCCTCCACATAGGTTTTACAATTGACCACACCCCCTCCACATAGGTTTTACAATTGACCACACCCCCTCCACACAGGTTTTACTATTGACCACGCCCCCTCCACCAGGTTTTACTATTGACCACGCCCCCTCTACTTTAAATGGTTTGTTTGGCAGCATTTTAGGTTCCCAACAGAAATGATGAATGGAAAGAGAGTGAGTGATAAGAGATGGACAATATACAGACACTGTATGAAAACAATGGCTAGAGTGGCTAATATGACCTTTAACCCTAACCACAGCTCAGTACTCACTAACCTTTGACCTTTAACCCTAACCACAGCTCAGTACTCACTAACCTTTGACCTTTAACCCTAGCCACAGCTCAGTACTCACTAACCTTTGACCTTTAACCCTAACCACAGCTCAGTACTCACTAACCTTTGACCTTTAACCCTAACCACAGCTCAGTACTCTAATCATCAACTGCACCTGCCAAGAAATCACCAACAACCCCTAACAACGATGATAAACACATTCACGTCAACTTCCACAGTCAAACATTTGATTTTGAAAAAAGGAGAAATATATAATTTTATTCATTTTATTTGAACTTTTATAACATTTTGTTTTAGTTTCAATTTGTAGAGGAAGAAGTTGATTAAAAGTTAACGCTTACAGAGTTATAAAATCCATGTGTAACTCAGTTAAATAAGTCAAGTGTTAATTTTCTCTCGTGAACCCAGTGTCGTGTCTCGTCTCGTCTTGTGACGTCAGTGTCTCGTCACACCCCTCGTTTTAAAATCACTTTTACTCCAGATAATCCCTTTAACACCTGCTGCGTGAACGTCGTCATAGACATAGTTTCAACCCAAAGTAATGAAGTTTAAATTGGGTCTGGAGGAGCCCACATGACTGCAGTTGTTTGTTTTTAATTCTAACCCAGACCTCATTCATAATGTCTTCAATCAGTCTTGTCTCAGGGGACATAAAGCTCCTCGTCTCACAGCTGTGACGTTTTGATTGCTTTGATCCTGCAGGTATTATTCCATGGAACGCCACACCAGGAAAAGCCTGTGGAGCAACACTGGGAGACATCTGTAACACCAACGAGGTGAACCTTAAAGGCCCGTCTTTTCTTGTCCCACCGTCCGTCCCTGTCCTTTAATCTCTAACAGACGTTTGTGTATTGGCTCCACAGTTCTACCTGTCCTACCATCTCTACATCGTGGCTTTTGCTGGCGCCGGTGCCATCGTTATTGCATTGGTAAGCTCGTCATGATCCCACTGATAACGTGCTTCTCAAAATATGCACGTTGCCATGGTGGTCTTATCTGTTGCCGTAGCAACCCTCCCTCTCATGTTTGTCAGTAATGTCATTTCTGTGGTTGAGGTTTTTTACCCTGCAGCCTGCTGCCTGGTGGAGTGGGAGTGTGAGTAGACTGGGTCAGTTTTACTCCCATATGGAGGTGGGTACGTTTGTGTCCAGGGAACTAGAGACACTTAGAAGGTACTAATGTTGTGTTAGGACACACAAGAGAGCTCCACGCTATGATAAAACAAACTCATGATGGGGTTTTTTTTTTCTAATTCTGCAAACACTACATATTTAGGAAGCAGGAAGCAATGCCAGACAGTATTAAACCAACCACACATGAACAGCTGAGGACAAACACAGTAACACTTTACACTATGGATCATTAATAAGATGGTAATGTAATGATATTTAGACCATGTTACTCTACTTTTACTGCATTTTAGTGTATTTTTGCTACATTTTACTCTATTTCTTACTGCATTTTAGTGTATTTTTACTGCATTTTAGTGTCTTTTTACTGCATTTTAGTGTATTTTTACTACATTTTAGTGTATTTTTACTGCACTTTCCTCTATTTTTACTGCACTTTACTCTATGTTTAATGCATTTTAGTGTAGTTTTGCTACATTTTACTATATTTTTATTGCATTTTAGTGTATTTTTACTACATTTTAGTGTATTTTTACTGCATTTTAGTGTCTTTTTACTACATTTTAGTGTATTTTTACTGCATTTTACTCTATTGTTACTGCACTTTACTCTATTTTTACTGCACTTTACTCTATGTTTAATGCATTTCACTCTATTTTTACTGCATTTTAGTGAATTTTTACTACATTTTACTATATTTTTATTGCATTTTAGTGTATTTTTTACTACATTTTAGTGCATTTTTACTACATTTTACTATATTTTTATTGCATTTTAGTGTATTTTTTACTATATTTTAGTGCATTTTTACTACATTTTACTATATTTTTATTGCATTTTAGTGTATTTTTTACTACATTTTAGTGCATTTTTACTACATTTTACTATATTTTTATTGCATTTTAGTGTATTTTTTACTATATTTTAGTGTATTTTTACTGAATTTTACTCTATTGTTACTTCACTTTACTCTATGTTTAATGCATTTCACTCTATTTCTTACTGCATTTTGGTGACCTGAAAATATGACCATGGAGAAAATTGGTGTCATAATGATCTTCATGTCCGGTGGCCATGTTTCTTTCAGTTGTTAAGATTCATTTCCGGTTTACTCAATTTCCTTCAGGTCAAAATTTGATGAAATGAAAAATGGCCATTATGCATTTTTTTTCTATTATTCATTTAAACACAAAAAGGAAAACTGAAAAAACACATCACTATCCCGTTTTTTCACTTTGGTTTTGGAAACAAATATGAAGAAATGAGTGTTTTCAGATCCAATACCCGATGATTTCGTCGGCTTACTGAGCTTACCTGAAGTGCTTTTTACTGCCTTTTAGTGTATTTTTACTGCATTTTACTGTATTTTTACTGCCTTTTAGTGTATTTTTACTGCATTTTACTGTATTTTTACTGCCTTTTAGTGTATTTTTACTGCATTTTACGCTATTTTTACTACATTTTAGTGTATTTTTACTGCATTTTACTGTATTTTTGCTGCCTTTTAGTGTATTTTTACTGCATTTTAGTGTCTTTTTACTACATTTTAGTGTATTTTTACTGCATTTTACTCTATTGTTACTGCACTTTACTCTATTTTTACTGCACTTTACTCTATGTTTAATGCATTTCACTCTATTTTTACTGCATTTTAGTGAATTTTTACTACATTTTACTATATTTTTATTGCATTTTAGTGTATTTTTTACTACATTTTAGTGCATTTTTACTACATTTTACTATATTTTTATTGCATTTTAGTGTATTTTTTACTATATTTTAGTGCATTTTTACTACATTTTACTATATTTTTATTGCATTTTAGTGTATTTTTTACTACATTTTAGTGCATTTTTACTACATTTTACTATATTTTTATTGCATTTTAGTGTATTTTTTACTATATTTTAGTGTATTTTTACTGAATTTTACTCTATTGTTACTTCACTTTACTCTATGTTTAATGCATTTCACTCTATTTCTTACTGCATTTTGGTGACCTGAAAATATGACCATGGAGAAAATTGGTGTCATAATGATCTTCATGTCCGGTGGCCATGTTTCTTTCAGTTGTTAAGATTCATTTCCGGTTTACTCAATTTCCTTCAGGTCAAAATTTGATGAAATGAAAAATGGCCATTATGCATTTTTTTTCTATTATTCATTTAAACACAAAAAGGAAAACTGAAAAAACACATCACTATCCCGTTTTTTCACTTTGGTTTTGGAAACAAATATGAAGAAATGAGTGTTTTCAGATCCAATACCCGATGATTTCGTCGGCTTACTGAGCTTACCTGAAGTGCTTTTTACTGCCTTTTAGTGTATTTTTACTGCATTTTACTGTATTTTTACTGCCTTTTAGTGTATTTTTACTGCATTTTACTGTATTTTTACTGCCTTTTAGTGTATTTTTACTGCATTTTACGCTATTTTTACTACATTTTAGTGTATTTTTACTGCATTTTACTGTATTTTTGCTGCCTTTTAGTGTATTTTTACTGCATTTTACTGTATTTTTACTGCCTTTTAGTGTATTTTTACAGCATTTTACTCTATTTTTACTACATTTTAGTGTATTTTTACTGCATTTTACTCTATTTTTACTACATTTTAGTGTATTTTTATTGCCTTTTAGTGTATTTTTACTGCATTTTACTGTATTTTTATTGCCTTTTAGTGTATTTTTACTGCATTTTACTGTATTTTTACTGCCTTTTAGTGTATTTTTACTGCATTTTACTCTATTTTTACTACATTTTAGTGTATTTTTACAGCATTTTAGTGTATTTTTACTGCATTTTACTCTACTTTTACTACATTTTACTCTATTTTTACTGCATTTTAGCGTATTTTACTGTATTTGTTACTGTATTTTACAATATTTTTTACACTTATTTGTTTTTGTTTTTGTTTTGGAAACAAATAATGAAGAAGCGACTTTTTTTGTCTGTTTTTCTGTTCTCTGGTTTTTGGGTTTTATTTTGAAAAACAAATGACACATGATGCTTCTCCACCCCCTTTAAGTTACCTAATGAAACCATCCCCACCCTGTGTGTTTTCAGATCCACTACCTGATGATTTTGTCGGCTAACTGGGCTTACCTGAAGAGCGCCGCTTCCACACACGAGTATCAAGATATAAAAACCAAGGATGACCAGGACCTGGAGGCTGAAGCACGTTCCAAGGAGGGCCAGAACTCCTCTTCCTATTCATAAGGACAAGCAGGAATCTCACATCTCCACTCATTTCCTCCCCACACACCCAGCACCCCCCCCCCCCCCACCACCACCACCACTTCCCTCCATAACATCAACCATCTCATGTTTTAATGTCGACCCAACCTCCTGCTTCTCCATCCTCTTCCCTTCCCCCTAAAGTAGAAGGGAAGTGAATTGAGGCTTAGAGTATGAGCGATGGCAGATGCTTCCGAACGCTTCACGCCCCTTGGGCCGAGCTCAGGTTTCGGTATCGGTTCAGAAGCGTCTCCTCCCCCTCCTCTCGCTGTTGGGGTGGCGGCTCGTGAACGTGGCCTGGCTGTGATGGCCTCGCGTCCTGAGCCTCTCGACACACAGCTCGTAAACAACCTAAAAAAATTTAAAATTAAAAAAAAAAAAACATTGTTTGCTGTCCGCTTCAGCCACAGGGAAGACAGACAGACAGTGACCGACAAACATCCTCTGTTTTTTTTTTTTTTGGTGTTTTATATGCATATATATAAATATATATGAATATGAATATATTGTGTGAATGTGTACGAATGTTGTTTTTTTTAATACTGTGAACGTATGCCAGGTTCTATTATGTTTGCTTTCTCTCCTTTACTTTTAGTCTCCATCTTTTAACTTTTTATTGCTAACGCTCAATATGCATTATTGCACTATTTTAACCAACAGAAAAATTTGAGAGAATGAAAACTTTTCAAAATACAAAGCTCTGCAGCCCCTCTCTAGTTTGGCGTCTCAAAGATTATTGTGCATTTGGGTGATTTTCTGAATCTGGTGCACTTTGTGTCCACACAGATTTTAACCTAAAAGATTTTTCATATAAACCGGAGGTGTCAAACATAAGGCCCGGGGGCCAAATCCGGCCCACCGAATGGTCCAATCTGGCCCATAGGATGAACAACAATGAAGATATTAAAAGTGTAAAAATGATGAAAATGATTCTGGTTCTACTTACAGTAAAATATGATCAGAATTACCTGTAAATAATGAAAACTGCAGATTTTAATGTAAACAAAAAAGTTCAATTAGATGAAAATATTCATATTAGCAAACCAGCCTTTTACAAAAACCTGAACTAATATGAATCAGCTGAAATATCGGAGAAGTCGGTGTAATTTGACAAATATTCTGCCTGTTCTAAATGTTCAATGTCTTTCTAATTAAAATGTCACTTGTTCTGCACATGTGCAAATGACAAACTGAGGCAGAAAATTGTTAAAATTCTTTTTATTAAGACGCGTCAAGTTGATGTTATTCACATTTTGAGGAAAACATTATAGATATAAACATTATCATAATAATAATCATAATAATTTTCACTGGTATTATTTTACTGCTCTGGTCCTTTTCAGATCATATTGGGCTGAATGTGGAACTGAACTAAAATAAATTTGACACCCCTGATATAAACTAAACCACAAAATAGTTTTAGTATTACCTATAGACCACTGGTAATTCGCAGTTACCCCCGCACCTCTGTGTTATTGTGTGGCGCATTCAGACAAATACACAAAAATCTGTAATTCACGCAAAGTCCAGACATTATGTCATAAGTTCACAACATCCTGTTTGGTCTCAATACATTAATAAGGTATGAAAACAAAGTATGCATAAGAAGAAAATGGGAAAATGTCATTAATAAGGATGCAGTCTGTAAATTTGCTCCACACCTTCAAAATAAGAGCGGGGTCAGTGCAGAGGAAAACAGTCTCCAGTTCTTTTCCTTTGGCAAACGAGCAACTGAATCTATAGACAACTTCAGATATAGTTATAAATATTACTATGGACATGTGGGCGTGGCCTTTTACCACATGCTGACACAATTTTGGGCGCTTTTTCACTCCAGAAAAAGGCAAAAGGCGCAAAGTTGAAATCACAAACACAGACATCTTCATTCACACGGGACTTGAATTATCACTGGACATCTGTCTTTCGCCCAAACACAGTAGGTAATTTGCGGTGGAATTTGCTGAACCTGTAGCACTTTGAGATCTGCTTCAGATGTAAAGTGCACTACAAATAAAATTTATTATTATTATTATTATAGAATTATTACTGAGCCAATCACGGACTAAGAAGTCAGACATTCTCCGTAATTATTCTGAATTATTTAGTGGTCCATAGGTATTACTGAGCCTGTGTGAATAGGGCATAAAATACAAAATTAAAATATTCATGTGTCTTTGCATTATAACACACAAACTTATATATTTTCAAATATTTTATGGGTTTCTGAGGTGTAGAGTTCAGCCAAATGAACATGTCCCCACTGAGCAGTTACTGTTTTATTGAATATAAAACAAATAAAAATAACCAGTAACCACAATTTTTTAATATAATCTTTTATTTGTCTACTTTAACCTTAATATAAGAAATATGAAAAAATATATAAATTATTTATAAAATAGTACTATTTGATCTTCTCCATTAAATTCGTTCAACCCTGTAACAGGATATTAATCACAAACTTATTACAAATAATGCTTCCTGCATACCCAGGAAGTGACATCACTGAAGTCTTTTCCTGCTCAAACTGATACTTTCTGACCTATATTTCATTGTTTTTATTCTCAGATTGACATCGTCGAGCTCAAACTTTCAACCCTGTTACAAGCATAAATTATATCTACTATTGTTTGGGGGAAAAGAAACTATCATATTTTTTTTTTTGAAAACTTTATTAATTTCTTGTTTTCCTCATACTTTCTAATGCTATAGCTAATGTGCGTCTATCGCTATTTTTAGCTAAAATCATCAACCCCGTAAGAACACCCCCCCCACACACACACTGTTATGGGGATGAATCATTGTTACGGGGTTGAAGGTTGGACTGTTCTCATGCCAGCCTCCAATGTGCACCCAATTCAGAGAATCACCCTTTTATATAATTTTTTAAACCGCAGATGTATCACCAGTTACGTAAGACCAGAGGTGTAGCAAATATTTACGACAGGAACCGATCAGTGTTTTGGAAAATTAGCTTTGTATTTGTCGTCTAACACTCAGAAAATATTTGCCAAAATATTAATAAATTTTTTGGAGACCTGTATGTTTCCGTTCCACCTTCCTTGGTCTCTAACAGTAGCTGCGTTTCCATTACAGTTGTTCGCAAAACAATAGCGACATTCCTAAAAATTCGACAAAGTATATTCATGTTTTCCATTCTAGGCAGGAGTGTCGTAACTCTCGTGAAATATCATCCTGTGAGATTTTACGGCTGGAAGCAGGACCAGTTCTGGTCAATGTGGTGCCCTAGGCGAACGCCCGTCTTTCCTGTGGAATTAGAAATTAGCATTTGTTAAAATTATGCGATAAAAAGGCCAAATTATGACATAAAAAGTCAAAATTATGAGATAAATTGCCTCAAAAGGCAAAACAAACAACTACATTTTTACTTGCGAAATATATCCGTAGTTTTAAATTGTAATATGTCTAATTATCAGCTAAGACATGAACCAGTTGGAATGTTTCCTAAACGGCTCCTTGAGTTTGTCACATCAGCAAAGCACCTGCTGCTGATAAATGGAATAACTTATTAGATAATGAAGAAACAGTTTATCGCAAAATGAAATGAAAACGTTATTACATTTTGGACGTTTATTACAAAATGCGGCTCAACAACGGGAATTCCACCACCTGTGTTTCCACCTTCTGGGTCGGTCTGAGCGTCATACATCATTCCGACGTGACGTTGGCAGCATCTCAATGCTAATTGGCTTTCGTGGCACAGCGTCACGCAAATGCGCCTGAAAAGTTCAATATTTTCAACTCCAGCGATTACGCATATTTGCATCGAAACGTGTCACTCTAACGCGCTGCCTGGGGTGAACCTGCATCCAAATGCGTCTCTCCATTGACTTTGTATGTAATCTCGACGTGTGAATGTGAAAATTCGTGTTTGGTGTGGCTGTACCGTTACTGTATTAGAATATCGAAATGTTTGAAAAACCACCTCATGAAAGCGTAAAAACTTTAGCGATATTTGAGTGTTTTGGTTTTTCTTTAATTCAGGTGTTTCCATTACCAATTTTTTTTTTATAGCGCTATTTACATTTTGCGAACTTCCAAGGCTAATGGAAACACAGCTACTACTGACACACACCTCAGGTATCGAACTAAATCTGATTTCATCCAGGGTTTTTTTTTCTCCTCAAAATACGGTGGCCGACAGGGGCAAAGGCACCGCATCGACAAAACACTGCAAACACGAGAAAGATGCAACAACCAACAACACAAACACATAAAACAAATGCAACAGAAGTGAAGCTGTAAGAGAAAAATACTGCAAATACCAAAACATGCAAACTCCCAAAATAACTGCAAGAAAAAAACGCTGCAAATTCACTCCACAACAAAACAGAAAAACAGGTTCAGCAAAATAAAATGGAAGAAGACGGTGGAAGAAGTTTAAGTTCATTAATTTAAGTTTAATTTCTTGTTTTTAAAGACGGGATCTCATTCATAAGGGACAGGAGGTTGCAGCAGGAGGTCGACAGGCAGATTGGGGCGGCCTCCGCTGTAATGCGGGTGTTAAACAGGTCCGTTGTGGTAAAGAAGGAGCTAAGCCAGTAGGCGAAGCTCTTGATTTACTGGTCAATCTACGTTCAGACCCTCACCTATGGTCATGAGCTTTGGGTCATGACCGAAAGAATGAGGTCAATGGTACAAGCGGCCGAAAATATTTTCCTTCACAGGGTGGGCGGGGCTTAGTCTTAGAGATAGGGGGAGAAGCTCGGACATCTGGGAGGGACTGGGAGTAGAGCCGCTGCTCCTCCATGTCCAGAGGAGCCAGTTGAGGTGGGTGGGGCACTTCGTGAGGACGCCTCCCTGGGGGGGTGTTTCAGGCATGTCCATCTGGGAGGAGACCTCATGGTCGACCCAGGACACGCTAGAGTGATTATATCTTTGGGCTGGCCTGGGAACGCCTCGGGATTCCCCTGGAGGAGCTAGCTGAGGTGGCTGGGGTGAGGGAAGTTTGGGCTAGTCTGCTGGTGCTGCTGCCCCCACGACCCGGACGATGATGAGTTGATACAGTCGGGACAGCGATACCGCAAGTTCGGACAACTGGACCGCTCAACAGTTTAGTTCCCTCTGCATTCAGACTGCGAAATAAGTTCTGTTTGAAGCAGTGAAATGTTAAGGTGGAAAAATGAAACAGTATTTAGTTTTTATGTGACCCATGAAAATGACAATAAAAACTAATCTGATATCGTAGCAGATTATGGTCAAATGTTTAAAAAAAGACGAAGGGAAACAAACGTTTTCACGCTTATCTGTTAAATTAATTCACTTAAACTTCGTCTTCATCCACTAATTTATTTTGAAGTTTTGTTGTGGAGTGAATTTCCAGTTGTTTTGGTATTTGCAGTTTTTTTGGTTTTTTTTCGCCGTCGTTTCGCTTGGTTTCTGTTACTGCAGCATTTTTTTTTCTTTTTTTCTTTTCCAAATCCAGTTTGATTTGTTGCATCTTTCTTTCTTACGTTTGCAGCGTTTTGTCGATGCGTTGCGTTTCGCCCCTTATCGGCCACCGTAACCAAAAGCTTCACCATCGTAACCTTTGACCCTTAACTGGACTGGTACACTGTCATGTGTGAATTATACAGTGAAATGTAAAACCGTTCTCTCATTTTCTATAAAAACAAACAAAAAAAAAAAAACACACACACACACACACAAAAAAAAAAAACTCCTTTCGCCAATTGTAAATAGACAAAATACCCTAAAAAAAATCTCTCGAGTTACACCTCCAAATCCCAAACGGGGAGAACACAATCAGTGTTTTGCCATGCTCTTCTATCGTTTCCCCACAAATATATGTAAATGTACCCTTTGAGATTATGTGTTTAGCACTCGAATACTAGTTCTGCATTTGATATAATAATTGTAATGTAACATCTTAAACGATATGTCGTGAGAGGGATTTCAGTGATATGATGGAATTGAGGTGCTTGTGACGTATACATTTCAAAAACACGGAAAAAAAAGGACGTTTTTAATGGTTTTGATCAGTTTTAGGCAGCTGAGTTCTTCTTGTGATTCAGTAATATTTTATTTTTGTGCTTCTTTTTTCGATGGCTAGCCAAACGAGCGACTACTGAACCCTCGTGTCGCTTTTTATATTTTATTTTTTAATTTATTTTAATTTTTTATTTTTTTTTCCCCATGTCATGCCTCTCATAATGCACCACAGAGACTCTTTTGGATGTTTACACTCTGAATAAAACAAGTCAGGAATTTTCATACATTAATTTTATAATCAGATATTGTTTTGTTAAATCATAAACTATATTCTATATTGATTATTACTTATCTAGGGAGCCAGGGGGGTTTAGGGACATGGGCTGTTGTAAAAGGTTGTGGGTGTTTTTGGTTTTGTTCGCCCCTTATATAATAATATCTGATGACACAACCGAGCGAGGAACCTACTGGAGTGATGCTACAGCCCCAAAGTCAAAATGGCCGCCATTGGACATAAAGGAATATCAACTTTTGAACAGATCGGACTACAGGGTCGTGTAATATTTTATTTTCCGCTATTTTGGAGTCGAGATTTTGATATTTAACATCCGTCTATTTAAATCAGGGGTGTCAAAGTGTGGTCCTCGAGGGCCGGTGTCCTGCATGTTTTAGATGTTTCCCTCTTCCATTCCACCTGGAGGTCATTACATCATTATCAGTCTGATGAGGAGCTGATTATTAACTCTTTAAATGTCAGTGATGATGCGTTCTGAATGGATGATTTAGTTTAAATATTCAGAAAAATTCAACCATTTTCCTTTTAGTTTTGTGCATGGACAAGGTGCCAAAAAGCAAGAGTTTTTTATTTTTTATTTTATTTAAACATTTTTAAAAGGCAAAATTAAAATAGCTGGGACCACATTTCAATACTAGTTTTCTTTTTTTCTTTTTAATTTTCCACATTATTTGTCATTTTGTAAATTTTTATTAGTTTTTCTTGCTCGTTTTGTTTATTTTTCTACATTTTGGGTTTTTTTATTGTAGTATTTTTCTTTAATTTTTCTGCCATTTGTGTCTTTACTTTGCTCGTTACCAATTATTTTGTTAGTTCTCAGGAGTTAAAGGGTTAAACTGAATCACATAGAAGAGGGAAATATCTAAAACATGCAGGACACCGGCCCCTCGAGGACTGGAGTTTGACACCTGTGATTTAAATAGATGAAGGTCTAATTGTCAAAATTATGAGATAAAAAGTTGAAATGATGAGATAAAAGACTGATATAAGTTTGCATTGAATAAATCAGACACTGATTTTACATCACTGTACCTCTTTTTTTCTTCTAAAAAATATTTTGCCCATGTCAGGGGGTACTGGACGGACAATAGTTTGACCACCACTGCTCTATAATTATCTGGATCCATTCACTCGTTTCCAAGGTTGTTCACCTGGATGATTCCAAAAATACCCCACAACCTTTTCCAACACCACATTACAGATTTGGCCCAAAAATGACCTTTGACCCCCTGAGCTCTACTGGTTAATTTACACTCTACAACCCAAAAAGAAGAAAACAATTTTTAATCTTTGATGAGATGAAGCATGTCAGTATTGTCCATGTGTGCAGCTGTCTATTCTGTAAAAAAAAAAAAAGGACTATATTGCCATGTGTGTTATGTTTGATAAATATACGTGCTTTGCCGCCAGGTTGATGTAAAAAGGCAAACTTCAATTTCCTATAGGACGATGCGTGTCAGGGTGTTGTTGTTTCCTTGTTATTTGCATGAAGGAGACATGACTGTGTCTTTGCAGTTTTTCAGGTGATGTGTAGTCAATTGTACTGACAACTATGGTAGGCGGTGTTTGCCCCCCCATCCCCCCCACCCCACCAGAGGTGGTAAAAGTACTCATTCTGTACTTAAGTAGAAGTACATCTACTTACGTCACAGATACTCAGTTTTGTGGGTATGGACAGGAAATGTAGGGAAAAAATTAAAATGTCACAATTGAGATAAAAAGTCATCATGAGATTAAAAAAACTTTATAAATATGATATTAAAAATACATCATTTTAAGAGGAAAAAGTCAAAAAATTGTGAGAGAAAATGTTAAAATTGTGAAATTAAAAGTCCAAATGATCAGATAAAAAGTAAAAATTATCAAATAAAAAGTAAAAATGATCAAATAAAAAGTAAAAATGATCAGATAAATATAAAGTGACAGTTGTTTACTTAACGAGTCTATTCTGAGAATGTAAAGAGTATAAAGTAAAAATATTTATGTAAAAATGTCGGGAGTAAAAGTAAAAAGTACTCAAGTAAAGTACAGATACGTAAAAATGTACTTAAGTACAGTAATGAAGTACTTTTACTGAGTTACTTTCCACCTCTACCCCCAGTACCCCTCACCCTTCTCCTCACTCCCCCCCCCCCCCCCCGTCCCACTCTTTTCTAAAGAAAACTCCATTGTACTTTGATGGCATTGTAGTCCCTGTAGGTGTTTCATTATGGTTTGATTTTTTTTAAGTTGGAAATAGTTCTATGACTCCTATATAGTGATGATTTTTGTAACCTTCTCTAGTAAAACCGATATTTTTATTATCGTGACACTGTTTGTCTGCTGCCTCTTTTTTTTGAGTCGTGTTTGAAGTTTTTTCATGAAACAAAGGTGTGTTTTGGTTTTTTTTGGTTTTTTTTTCATTCCAAATAAAGTAATTATGAAAATATTTTCCTTTGCAAATTATACAAACGAAAAAGATAGAAAGAACAAGGAAAAAAATCTTACAAAGTTTTACTGGTTCACTGCAAAACATTGTTCAAATTGCATTTATTCTGCTGGTCTTTGGAAATGGACCAGCTCTTTACCCGGGGGGGGGGGGGGTTGTCGAAACAGCCCACATGTGGATTTGGAAAAGGCTTACGACCGTGTCCCCAGAGAGGTATCCTGACGGGGGTGTTCCAGAAGTATGGGGTGGATGGTCTCCTACTGGAGGACATTGGGTCTCTGTACAGAAGGAGCGAGGGGGCCGCCCTAGAGGGGCCGCCCTAGAAACTCCTGGAGGCGAGACACTGTGCGTGAAATGGAGGGAATGAGAAAGAGATGGAAAGACCTCGAAAGGAAGGCACAGGACCGAGCTGGCTGGAAGACGTTCATCGATGGCCTATGCTCCGCACGGGACCAAGGGCCTAAGTAAGTAAGTACAGAAGGAGCGAAAGTCTGGTCTGTATAGTTGGTAATAGGTCGGACAGTTTTCCGGTCAGGGTTGGACTCCACCAGGGCTGCACTTTGTCACTGGTTCTGTTCATAACTTTTATGGACAGAAGTTCTAGGCGCAGCAGGGTAAGGTAAGGGGGCGAGTTCGGTGACGGAAGGATCTCGTCACAGCTTCTTACGGACGATGTGGTCCTCTTAGCCTTATCGGGCAGTGACCTCCAGTTCTCACTAGGATGAAGACCAGCACCAAGTCTGAGCCCATGGTTCTGAGAGGGAAAAGGGTAGAGTGTCCTGTCTGGGTGGAGGAGTTTTAAATACCTTGGGATCTTATTCAAGAGTGACGGAAGGATGGAGCAGGAGGTCGACAGGCGGATTGGGGCGGCATCTGCAGTAATGCGGGTGTTAAACTGATCCAACGTGGTGCATAAGGTGAAGCTCTGGATCTATGTCAGACCCTCACCTATGGTCATGACTGAAAGAGTGAGATCACGGGTACAGGCGGCCAAAACGAGTTTTCTTTGCAGGGTGGGTGGGGCTCAGCCTTAGAGATAGGGTTAGAAGCTCAGACACCTGGGAGGGACTGGGAGTAGAGCCACTGGTCCTCCATGTCCAGAGGAGCCAGATGAGGTGGCTCGCGCACCTCGTGCATCACCTCCCTGGGGAGGTGTTCGGGGCACGTCCCTCCAGGTGGAAACCTCAGGGTCGACCCAGGACACGCTGGAGGGATTATATCTCTCAGCTGGTCTGGGAACACCTCAGGATTCCCCTGGAGGGACTGGCTGAGGTGGCTGGGGTGAGGGAAGTCTGGGCATCTTTACTGAGGTTGCTGCCCCCAAAACCTGGACCCGAATGAAGCGGAAGACGACGAGTACAATATTTTGCTTCAACATTTCATTTTTACATGAAGAAGCAAAATATAAGGTGGACTGGACTATAAGGTGGACTGGACTATAAGGTGGACTGGACTATAAGGTGAACTGGACTATAAGGTGGACTGGACTATAAGGTGAACTGTACTATAAGGTGAACTGGACTATAAAGTGGACGGGACTATAAGGTGGACTGGACTATAAGGGGGACTGGACTATAAGGTGGACTGGACTATAAGGTGGACTGGACTATAAGGTGAACTGGACTATAAAGTGGACGGGACTATAAGGTGAACTGGACTATAAGGTGGACTGGACTATAAGGCGGACTGGACTATAAGGCGAACTGGACTATAAGGCGAACTGGACTATAAGGTGAACTGGACTATAAGGTGAACTGGACTATAAGGTGGACTGGACTATAATGTGTCAATGAAGGTTTTTCATATATTAATTCCATTAAGTGAAGTCAAACTCATGAGATAAAGTCAAAATTATGTTAAATATTCTTCACTTCTATAGTTGTTCCACCTTCATGGTTCAAAGCTTTTTACATTAGCCTCACATTCACCCATTCACACACACTCACACACCAGTAGGTTTCTAAGGTTCTGTCAGTCCTACTGGGAGACTAAGGGTTCAGTGTCTTTGCTCAAGGACGCTTGGACATGTGGACAGACAGAACCGGGACGACCTGCTCTACCAACTGAGCTACAGCTGATCCAAAACGCTGCTGCCAGAGTCCTGACCAGTACCAGGAAACTGGACCACATCACACCCCAGTACCAGGAAACTGGACCACATCACACCCCAGTACCAGGAAACTGGACCACATCACACCCGTCCTCAAATCCTTACATTTTCTTCCTGTGGGTCAAAGGTCATAGTTCAAAATCTTACTCCTGGTCTAAACGGCCTTGGACCCAAATACATCCTAGACCTACTGGTTCTCTATGAAGCATCCAGAGCCCTGAGGTCATAGGTCATCAGGAACAGGTTTACTGTGTGTTCCAAAGATAAGAACGAAACAAAGTGAAGCATCATTCTGTTACTCTGCTCCTCAACTGTGGAACAAACTACCTGGATACCTGAGGTCTGACAACAACTGTTAACTAGTGTTAACTACTGTTAACTAGTGTTAACTACTGTTAACTAGTGTTAACTAGTGTTAACTAGTGTTAATACCTGAGGTCTGAGAACAACTGTTAACTAGTGTTAACTAGTGTTAACTAGTGTTAATACCTGAGGTCTGAGAACAACTGTTAACTAGTGTTAACTAGTGTTAACTAGTGTTAATACCTGAGGTCTGAGAACAACTGTTAACTAGTGTTAACTAGTGTTAACTACTGTTAACTACTGTTAACTAGTGTTAACTAGTGTTAATACCTGAGGTCTGAGAACAACTGTTAACAACTGTTAACTACTGTTAACTAGTGTTAACTACTGTTAACTAGTGTTAATACCTGAGGTCTGCTCAAACTGTCAGTTCATTTAAATCAGATGAAAACATTATTGTTCACTGGAGCTTTTACTTAAATTATTATTTGCTTTAAAATGTTTTTATGTCTTGATTTTTAATTGTCTTTTAATGCATCTTTATCATTTTAATTTTCTTCTGTTTCTGTTTTTTGTGTAAAGCACCTTGAGTTGTCCTGTACATGAAATGTGATATACAAATAAATCTGCCTTTGCCTTACAGACGCAAATTATGAGACAAAAGTAAAAATTATGAGGAAACAAAGTGAAAAGTTTTGACATAAAAAGTCAAAATCATGAGATTTTATGAACATCCAAATATTGGTACGGACACGTCCATGGCGTCCATACGTAATTTTTTACCAATGTCGTGGTTCTGTACATGAAATATGACAACAATGAAACTCTGGCTGGAAGTGACTTTTTAGGTTTTGAAGAGAGCAGATGGTGCCACCTAGTGTCAGAATGACGTCTATTTCCTCACACATGGACCAGACTGTGGGTTCTTTATGGTTCTACTCAGTGGTCTTCATCTCAAATGTCTGTCGCTTTGTACAATAACTGCAAAAAAAAAAAAAAAAAAACCCTAACCCTTACAACCCTGCCCCAAAACTTTACAGTCAACCACTGTATTAGACTGAAACACCTAATGTATTTACTGGACTATAAGGTGGACTGGACTATAAGGTGGACTGGACTATAAGGTGAACTGGACTATAAAGTGGACGGGACTATAAGGTGGACTGGACTATAAGGTGAACTGGACTATAAGGTGGACTGGACTATAAGGTGAACTGGACTATAAGGTGGACTGGACTATAAGGTGGACTGGACTATAAGGTGAACTGGACTATAAAGTGGACGGGACTATAAGGTGGACTGGACTATAAGGTGAACTGGACTATAAGGTGGACTGGACTATAAGGTGGACTGGACTATAAGGTGAACTGGACTATAAGGTGGACTGGACTATAAGGTGGACTGGACTATAAGGTGGACTGAACTATAAGGTGGACTGGACTATAAGGTGAACTGGACTATAAGGTGGACTGGACTATAAGGTGGACTGGACTATAAGGTGAACTGGACTATAAGGTGGACTGGACTATAAGGTGGACTGGACTATAAGGTGAACTGGAATATAAGATGGACTGAACTATAAGGTGGACTGAACTATAAGGTGGACTGGACTATAAGGTGAACTGGACTATAAGGTGGACTGGACTATAAGGTGGACTGGACTATAAGGTGAACTGGACTATAAGATGGACTGAACTATAAGGTGGACTGAACTATAAGGTGGACTGGACTATAAGGTGAACTGGACTATAAGGTGGACTGGACTATAAGGTGGACTGGACTATAAGGTGAACTGGACTATAAGGTGGACTGGACTATAAGGTGGACTGGACTATAAGGTGGACTGGAATATAAGATGGACTGAACTATAAGGTGGACTGAACTATAAGGTGGACTGGACTATAAGGTGAACTGGACTATAAGGTGGACTGAACTATAAGGTGGACTGGACTATAAGGTGAACTGGACTATAAGGTGGACTGGACTATAAGGTGGACTGGACTATAAGGTGAACTGGACTATAAGGTGGACTGGACTATAAGGTAGACTGGAATATTAGATGGACTGGACTATAAGGTGAAGTGGACTATAAGGTGGACTGGACTATAAAGTGAAGTGGACTATAAGGTGGACTGGACTATAAGGTGAAGTGGAATATAATAAGGTGAACTGGCCTATAAAGTGGACTGGCCTATAAGGTGGACTGAACTATAAGGTGACTTGGACTATAAGGTGAACTGGACTATAAGGTGAACTGGACTATAAGGTGGACTGTCAATGAATGTTTTTCATATGTAAGGCGCATTAAGTGAAGTCCAAATGATGACATAAAAAGTAAAAATTCTGACACAAAAATCCAATGTATCAGATAAAAAGTCAAAAATGTGTTTATTTAAGGTGTTTTGTGGTTTTGGTAGAACTAGTTAATATACAATAACTGTGTCCAATAATGTACCAACAACTACTGGGACTGAACAACAAGAGAAATGTAAAAAGTGGTCTAGATCATTATTTATAGCCCTCTACACATTTTTGGAGGCGTTTCAAGCCTTAAATTAAGGCTCAAGCACTTCAGAACAAAGTGGGTTTGAATCCACAAACTGTCAGTTCCCAATCTGATGATTAACCCACTGAACCACCAGAGGACATCCTTGTTACGGACCTGTTCAGGTAAAGGTTCAGATGAATAAAAAACTTGAGAAAAAAAACTTTGCGATTGTCGAATTTAAACTTAAAAACTTCCTGTTTTTTTTTTTTTTTCAATGTTTAATTGATCATTTTGGACCACCTCCCAAATCTGTTTACAAAGTGGTCTAGATTATTATTTATAGCCCTTTTTACATTTCTGCAGGTGTTTCAGGGTGTTTTGAGTAATTTCCCCAAAATTCATTCTTCAAATGGTAAGGCTATAGTAAGGGCTCCAAAAAGGGAAATTTTGGACCATCTCCCAAATCCGTTTACAAAGTGGTCTAGATTATTATGTATGGCCCTCTACACATTCCTGGAGGTGTTTCACGGGTTTTTGAGTCGTTTCCCCAAAATTGATTGTTCTAATGGTAAGGCATAGTAAGGGCTGCAAAAAGGGAAATTTTGGACCATCTCCCAAATCTGTTTAAAAAGTGGTCTAGGTCATTATTTGTTGCCCTTTTTACGTTTCTGGAGGTGTTTCAGGGTGTTTTGAGTCGTTTCCCCAAAATTCATTCTTCAAATGGTAAGGCTATAGTAAGGGCTCCAAAAAGAGAAATTTTGGACCATCTCTCAAATCTGTTTACAAAGTGGTCTTGATCATTATTTGTTGCCCTCTACACATTTCTGGGGGTGTTTCACAGTTTTTTGAGTCGTTTCCCCAAAATTCATTCTTCAAATGGTAAGGCTATAGTAAGGGCTCCAAAAAGAGAAATTTTGGACCATCTCTCAAATCTGTTTACAAAGTGGTCTAGGTCATTATTTGTTGCCCTTTTTACATTTATGGAGATGTTTCAGGTTGTTTTGAGTCATTTCCCCAAAATTCATTCTTCAAATGGTAAGGCTATAGTAAGGGCTCAAAAAAGGGAAATATTGGACCATTCTCTACATCATTATTTATGGTCCTCTATATTTGAACAATGAACCTTTTCCAGACAGGTGTAGAGGTCCAGACTCTGTCGCTCAATTCCTCAGATCATCACAGAATCAACAGAGTGACAAGACAACTTGACCACCTTAGCCCCGCCCACTTTGAATGTCTGACCAATTGCAAAACAGATCTGGGACACTTTGTTATGAATAAAATATTTTCAGACAATAAACCAAACAATAATAATGAACCTGCTTCTGTTGTTGAACTAATCCTTCATTCAGCGACAATTTAGATTTTTTATTTGAGTGTAAACGATGGAAATGTTTACGTTTATTAACGATAAACGTCGGTAGTTAAGTCGTAAAATAAAGTGGAAATGTGTTTTAACTAAATCACTTCAGTTCAGTCATCGCTGCTATAAAAACTCTACACAAAGGTCGACTTATAAACTATATGTATTTACTGTTCGTCATCAGTGTAAAAATAATTATGTTTTTTTAATTAGATCTGTACGAAAAAAATAAAAAAAATAAAATAAAAACTGGTTTAATCAGATTTTTCTTCCACAACTATTTAAAAAAAAAACAATAAGTACAGATGATATGTTCATTGTTTTCATGTTTCTGTAAAACCCTGTGAGACGACTTTGTTGTGATTTATGGTTTTTAAATAAAATAAAATTGAAATAGATGACGGAGAAACTTCAAAACATGTTCCGTTTTCATTTTATCAAAATTTAACAAAAGTTAAGTTTATGTTCCTCCTTGAATTGAAAATTCCAGTTTTTTATAATTTTAACTCAAACCTAGAGTCGATGGTTTTCTGCAGAAAAATAAAATGTCTGTTTATATGAAATTATTAAACTGTCCCCATGTGTGCTAAAGCTAGGCTAGTTATATTAGCTCTACCGCAGAAAATGAAGCTAAAGCTAGGCTATTTATATTAGCTCTAGTATAGGAAATGTCGTTAAAGCTAAGCTAGTTATATTAGCTCTAGTATAGGAAATAAATCTAAACCTAGGCTAGTTATATTAGGACTAGCTCAGGAAATGAAGCTAAAGCTAGGCTAGTTATATTAGCTCTAAAGCTAGGCTAGTTATATTAGCACTAGTACAGGAAATTAAGCTAAAGCTAGGCTAGTTATATTAGCTCTAGTACAGGAAATTAAGCTAAAGCTAGGCTAGTTATATTTGATTTCATTTAAATCAACTGTAACAAAAAAACCTAGAATGAATGGATAAAATGGACACAGTATTTTCTGGACTATAAATCACACCAGCCAAAAAAAATGCAAAATAAATAAAGAAAAAAACAAGTCACATTTTTGGAGGGGCAAATTTATTTGATGAAATTCAGCACCAAGAACAGACATTTCATCTTGAAAAACAATTTAAAATTTAAAATAAAAATAGAACAGAATAACAACATGCTGAATAGGTGTACGGTATGCTAACGCATGCTAACGTAGCACATTCAGCTAACGTTACATGATTCATAAACAACTAACAGAAGGTGCCTGGTATGTTAACGTAACATATTAACAGTTATTTAGATAACTATAACATAAACAACATGTTCAAGCTCAACAGCGCTCTCTACTGGTGGTCAGAAAATAACCTGAAATTTGAACAATGTGTTTATCATTTCATAAATAAGTCGCTCCGGAGTCGGGATGTTAACCGATGACCGATGGTTCACACTGTCAACATTGGTCATAACTTTAAAAATAATAATAAAAAAAACAGCCTGCATTAATGTCCGAAAAGTAACAAGACAGAAACTGCATTTATTTGGTGAAAATTAATTGTTGTGTTTTTCAATCATTGTAATAAAATATTTCATCTCAAATGTCTGTTGTTTTAGAAAAAAATTGGTGAATTGTTAATGAATGTTTTTTTATGAAGGTTTTTCATATATAAGGTGCATTAAGTAAAGATAAATGAGATCAAAAGTCAAAATAATGAGATAAAAAGTTAAAATAATGAGATAAAAAGTCAAAATAATGAGATAAAAAGTCAAAATAATGAGATAAAAAGTCAAAATAATAAGATAAAAAGTCAAAATTATGAGATAAAAAGTTAAAATAATGAGATAAAAAGTCAAAATAATGAGATAAAAAGTCAAAACAATAAGATAAAAAGTCAAAACAATGAGATAAAGTCTAAATTCCCAGTCAATAATCATTATCAGTATTAATCCATATATCAGTCCCACTGTTTTTTTTATAGAACTAGTTAATATTATATTATTATTATGTTATTAATAGTTAATAAACAGTAACAATAACTGCCTCATGTCCAATAATGTAAGGTTATTTTATCTTTATTATTCTAGTGTCGATTATAAACATTTGTTTTTAGCTTAACTTTAAAAATTATTAATTTAAACATTATCAGTAAAATATACGATAGAATTTATTAATAATAAAGTCAGAGCTCAGTTCAAACATTTACTAAAAACATAAACTAAACACAAAGACGACATGAGCTAAAGACACTTGTTACCATGACAACCATCTGACAGAAGTGACATCACTAAGGTTTTTAAGCTGCAGAATTTACTGGAACATTAATGAACATGTTCAAATACTGGAACTGTACGGTGGCCGACAGGGGCCACGGCAGAAAGACACAAGAAAGATACAACAAACAAAAACACATAAAACAAATACAACAAACAAAAACACAACAAACAAATACAACAAACAAAAACACATACAACAAATACAACAAACAAAAACACAAAAAATAAATACAACAAACAAAAACACAAAAAACAAATACAACAAACAAAAACACATAAAACAAATACAACAAACAAAAACACAAAACAAATACAACAAACAAAAACACAAAAAACAAATACAACAAACAAAAACACATAAAACAAATACAACAAACAAAAACACATAAAACAAATACAACAAACAAAAACACATAAAACAAATACAACAAACAAAAACACATAAAACAAATACAACAAACAAAAACACATAAAATACAACAAACAAAAACACAAAAAACAAATACAACAAAAAAAACACAAAAAACAAATACAACAAACAAAAACACAAAAAACAAATACAACAAACAAAAACACATAAAACAAATACAACAAACAAAAACACATAAAACAAATACAACAAAAACACATAAAACAAATACAACAAACAAAAACACAAAAAACAAATACAACAAACAAAAACACAAAACAAATACAACAAAAACACAAAAAACAAATACAACAAACAAAAACACAAAAAACAAATACAACAAACAAAAACACATAAAACAAATACAACAAACAAAAACACAAAAAACAAATACAACAAACAAAAACACATAAAACAAATACAACAAACAAAAACACAAAAAACAAATACAACAAACAAAAACACATAAAACAAA
The DNA here is from genome assembly GCA_020466265.1 of Siphamia tubifer. Taxonomy (NCBI): domain Eukaryota; kingdom Metazoa; phylum Chordata; class Actinopteri; order Kurtiformes; family Apogonidae; genus Siphamia; species Siphamia tubifer. The sequence goes on from CM035784.1 coordinate 26,132,119, forward strand.
TACAACAAACAAAAACACATAAAACAAATACAACAAACAAAAACACAAAACAAATACAACAAACAAAAACACAAAAAACAAATACAACAAACAAAAACACAAAAAACAAATACAACAAACAAAAACACAAAAAACAAATACAACAAACAAAAACACATAAAACAAATACAACAAACAAAAACACAAAAAACAAATACAACAAACAAAAACACAAAAAACAAATACAACAAACAAAAACACATAAAACAAATACAACAAACAAAAACACATAAAACAAATACAACAAACAAACACAAAAAACAAATACAACAAACAAAAACACAAAAAACAAATACAACAAACAAAAACACATAAAACAAATACAACAAACAAAAACACAAAAAACAAATACAACAAACAAAAACACAAAAAACAAAAACACAAAACAAATACAAACAAAAACACATAAAACAAATACAACAAACAAAAACACAAAAAACAAATACAACAAACAAAAACATAAAACAAATACAACAAACAAAAACATAAAACAAATACAACAAACAAAAACACAAAAAACAAATACAACAAACAAAAACACAAAAAACAAATACAACAAACAAAAACATAAAACAAATACAACAAACAAAAACACAAAAAACAAATACAACAAACAAAAACACATAAAACAAATACAACAAACAAAAACACAAAACAAATACAACAAACAAAAACACAAAAAACAAAAACACAAAACAAATACAACAAACAAAAACACATAAAACAAATACAACAAACAAAAACACAAAAAACAAATACAACAAACAAAAACACATAAAACAAATACAACAAACAAAAACACAAAAAACAAATACAACAAACAAAAACACAACAAACAAAAACACAAAACAAATACAACAAACAAAAACACATAAAACAAATACAACAAACAAAAACACAAAAAACAAATACAACAAACAAAAACACAAAACAAATACAACAAACAAAAACACAAAAAACAAATACAACAAACAAAAACACATAAAACAAATACAACAAACAAAAACACAAAAAACAAATACAACAAACAAAAACACAAAAAACAAAAACACATAAAACAAATACAACAAACAAAAACACATAAAACAAATACAACAAACAAAAACACAAAAAACAAATACAACAAACAAAAACACATAAAACAAATACAACAAACAAAAACACAAAAAACAAATACAACAAACAAAAACACATAAAACAAATACAACAAACAAAAACACAAAAAACAAATACAACAAACAAAAACACAAAAAACAAAAACACAAAACAAATACAACAAACAAAAACACATAAAACAAATACAACAAACAAAAACACAAATAAAAATACAACAAACAAAAACACAAAAAAAAATACAACAAACAAAAACACAAAAAACAAATACAACAAACAAAAACACAAAAAACAAATACAACAAACAAAAACACATAAAACAAATACAACAAACAAAAACACAAAAAAAAATACAACAAACAAAAACACAAAAAACAAATACAACAAACAAAAACACAAAAAAAATACAACAAACAAAAACACATAAAACAAATACAACAAACAAAAACAAAGCAGAAGCAAAAACAAAACAAATGCTGCAAAAACCAAAACACACAAACAACCAAAACAACTGTGAGAGAAGTTTACCAAAATAAAACAGGAGTTTACCAAAATAAAAGAGAAGTTTACCAAAATAAAACAGAAGTTTACCAAAATAAAAGAGAAGTTTACCAAAATAAAACAGAAGTTTACCAAAATAAAACAGAAGTTTACCAAAATAAAACAGAAGTTTACCAAAATAAAACAGGAGTTTACCAAAATAAAAGAGAAGTTTACCAAAATAAAACAGAAGTTTACCAAAATAAAACAGAAGTTTACCAAAATAAAACAGAAGTTTACCAAAATAAAACAGAAGTTCACCAAAATAAAACAGAAGTTTACCAAAATAAAACAGAAGTTCACCAAAGTAAAACAGAAGTTTACCAAAATAAAAGAGAAGTTCACCAAAATAAAACAGAAGTTTACCAAAATAAAATAGGAGTTTACCAAAATAAAACAGAAGTTTACCAAAATAAAAGAGAAGTTTACCAAAATAAAAGAGAAGTTTACCAAAATAAAAGAGAAGTTTACCAAAATAAAAGAGAAGTTCACCAAAATAAAAGAGAAGTTTACCAAAATAAAATAGAAGTTCACCAAAATAAATCAGAAGAAGATAGATGAATATGAAGTTGAAGTTCATTAATTCAACAGATTAGCGTGAAAAGTTCTGGAGCTAACGTTAGCATCGTAGCTCTGCTGCTCTTCTATTATATTGTAGCAGATTATGGTCAAACCTTTTCACAATAATCTGTTAAATTAATGAACTTCAACTTCGCATTCATCCACATTCTTCTTCTTCTGTTTTATTTTGGTGAACTCCTTTTATTTTGGTGAACTCCTTTTATTTTGGTGAACTCTTTGCAGCGTTTCTTGCGTTTGTTTTAAGTGTTTGTTGCATCTTTCCTTCGTCAGTACGACTTAAATATGAGTTCATTCTGTTTGTGTTAAAGGGACTTTATTTGATTTTTTTAACTTTTGATTTTGTTTAATGGTGTAAAGTTGTTTTTTTTACATCATATTTTGCAGCAGAATTTATATTTTCTCTTTGTGCGACGTTTTAAAATCAGCTTTTAACATAAAACTGTGACATTTTCTTTTCACCAGTTAATGAAGCTCAGGGTCAGTGTTAGTCTTAGTCAGACTAGGCGGTCGCCTAGGCAACCAGACAAAGTCCCACAGAGTTAGAATATTCAGATAGTTACTGGAATATAAACTGAAAATATTTTAATTTACCGACAGTGAAACTAATACATGGATTAAATCTGGTTGTGTTTAATGACTGAGAATTTAAACTTTTTATCAAAATGTAGACTTTTTATTATAGAATTTTTTCTCTTTTAAAGTTTAATTTATCAGAATAAGAGTGTGTTTTTGTTATTGTTAGTGTTTATCTTCACTGTAATGTTCCTTATAATCCAGTTCACCTTATAGTGTGAAAATATAGTAAATAAATCATTAAACTTAACATTGTGTTGTCCTAGTGTTGGCCTAGTGTTGTCCTAGTGTTGGCCTAAGGCACCACATTGTCCAGAACCAGCTCTGGGCTCAGTGATCGGTCATTTTTTTTTTTTCGTCATCCCTACTCCGGAGTATAAGTCGCTCTTTCAAACTATGAAAGAAAAAACAAAAACACTGCGACTTATATTCTGAAAATATGGTATATTCTCCCAGACCTCATTTAAATTCTTAGTGAAGGGTAACTTGTACGTCCAGTCCCACCCGTCACAACCTTTAACGGTCATTGACATCAGAAGTTTCATTAACACATGTACAAACGACTGCACATTAAAGTAAGGCACGTACTGGGGTGGTGTCCCACGTACTGGGGTGGTGTCCCACATACTGGGGTGGTGTCCCACGTACTGGGGTGGTGTCCCACGTACTGGGGTGGTGTCCCACGTACTGGGGTGGTGTCCCACGTACTGGGGTGGTGTCCCCTCTTTAAGGTCAATCTGGTTTTTAGAACAAAACTGAAAATAAATAATGTTCTATGTATTTTGACTACAGTGATTTTGGAGCCCCTTGGGCTGATGGGAGGGGGTTGGTGCATAGATCAGATCACTGGGGTCCAACCACTGGGTCTGGTCCCTCTGGAGGACCACGGGTCATTAAAGAGTCCAGGCACTTCCTGTGGCGTCCCAAACATTCAGTGTCTTTGAGCTCACATCGCCGTCTCATAATAGACGCCTTCTGATTCGTAGACGCCATTAGACAAGTTTGGACGAGTTCTGCTGTTGTACGCCTGAAACACAACAACAACACAAGGAGGTCAGAGGTCAACACTTCAAATTTATACTGATGAAAACACAAACTGATCTATCTATATATATATATATATATATATATATATATATATATACCTGCACGGGTTTGGGTGACGGGTACGGGCGGTTATGGTTTGTCAAAATCAGAACCGTGCAGGACTCTGATACACACATGTACATATATATATATATATATATATATATATATATATATATATATATATATATATATATATATAATTTTTTATTTTTTTCATATTTCCACAGAAGGTGTTTCCTTCTAATAGAAACTTCAGTAACACTTGTTTGTTTGTTTGACTTTATTTGAGCAGATTATATATATTGTAACAGTACTAGTTATAATGTTTATATAATGACATCTTAAAAGGAGGAGGCTGAAGCAGAGTTGCTTATTTTTGCTGACCCCCCCCATTCCATAGTCACAACCCATACATTCATACTTAAACAAAAATATATAAACAGAAAAATAAATAACTTGTTTGAAATGCATGGTTCCAGTGTCTCGTCTCTCTACGTTTTAAATCATTAACTAGAGTGTATGTTTTAAGTTACACAAACGTCCCAACAATGAGCAGATGTTTTTTTTGCTTCTCTGTAATTATATATTATTTATCAGTTTGTTTGTTTTTTGTTCCATATTTGATGGTTCAAGTTGACATAATTCAAATTGAACACCTTTTTTTTTCTTTTTAAATTTCACTTAATACTTACACACAATATTTATAAATAGTTGTTCATTATGTATTAACCATTTATTAACTATTTATTAATGTCTTATAAAGGTTCATACTTGTGTAAATGTAAAATTAGATTCTTTTTAACCAACAGGTGAAGTGTTTGTTTATGTGTTTTACAGGTAAACAAACAAACAGATGTAAACACTGCAGCTGTTGGTTAAAAATAATCTCATTTTACATTTACACTAATATGAACCTTTATAAGACATTAATAAATGGTTAATATTGTGTGTGTTGTTTTGACTCCATCTTTTTTTGTGTTGTGGTCGTTGGTTTATGGTTAAATATTAAAAATAAGGAGTTCGTAACAAATGACATTGTTCTTACAAAAAATAAACAAATATAAAAAAATAAATAAAAAATATTGAAGAGTTTCATTGAAGATAAATGTTAAATGTTCTGTTCTTCTATAGTTGTTTCCACTTTCAAACAGGTCCATGTTATTCTTTATATATTATATAGAAAATATTATGTGAATTAATATATTTATTTTTTATATTTTTTTATATTTATATTTAATTTTTGGTTTTTACCTCCGTCGCGGACGTATTAAATTCAGGTCCGTTTGTCTGTCAGCAGGACCAGGTTTTGATTAAACTTTCAGGAACGATAGATAATGGGTCAAAGAAAAACCCATTAGATTTTTGAGCAATGAAGGTCAAAGGTCAAGGGTCAAGGTCACACTAAAGGTCAACAGGTAAAACATCAGTGGTAATATCTGAGGATTCAGACAAGATAGAATCTGGTGTTTTTTCATTTACATGGTCTGACCCTGACCTTTGACCCCTAACCTTCAGACTTTTTTTTTTCCATTTTTAATTAATTTTGTCTCATTATGTTCATTTTTTGTAAATTGTATAGCACATATTTGTGTTTTTTTTGTTTGTTTGTTTGTTTGTTTTTTTTACTTATTTTGACCCTTATGTTTGTCTATTTTTGTAATAAAAAAAAAATCTTATTTTCTTAATTCTTTACTCCTTTTTTGGTTCATTTCCTTAATTATATCCATCCATCCATATCTATCTTTTTTTTTCTTTCAATTTTTTTTGATAATCAATTTAATCTCATTTTGTAAAATTTTCTAAATTTTTTAAGCAAATATGTCGTTTTTACTGATTTTTATACCATGTTTGTCCATTTTTTTGCATTCTTACTTTATTTTGTAAATCTATCTGTTTCTAATTTGTCTTTATTGTAATATTTATTCGTATTTTTATTAATTTTCTCTCAATTTTATCTATCTACCTATCCATCCATCCATCCATCCATCCATCTACCTATCCATCCATCCATCCATCCATCTACCTATCCATCCATCCATCTACCTATCCATCCATCCATCCATCCACCTATCCATCCATCCATCCATCTACCTATCCATCCATCCATCCATCCATCCATCCATCTACCTATCCATCCATCCATCTACCTATCCATCCATCCATCTACCTATCCATCCATCCATCCATCCACCTATCCATCCATCCATCCATCTACCTATCCATCCATCCATCCACCTATCCATCCATCTACCTATCCATCCATCCATCCATCCATCTACCTATCCATCCATCCATCTACCTATCCATCCATCCATCCATCCACCTATCCATCCATCCATCCATCTACCTATCCATCCATCCATCCATCCATCCATCCATCTACCTATCCATCCATCCATCTACCTATCCATCCATCCATCTATCCATCCATCCATCCATCCATCCACCTACCTATCCATCCATCCATCCATCCATCCATCCACCTATCCATCCATCCATCCATCCATCCACCTATCCATCCATCCATCCATCTACCTATCCATCCATCCATCTACCTATCCATCCATCCATCCATCCACCTATCCATCCATCCATCCATCTACCTATCCATCCATCCATCCACCTATCCATCCATCCATCCATCTACCTATCCATCCATCCATCTACCTATCCATCCATCCATCTACCTATCCATCCATCCATCCACCTATCCATCCATCCATCCACCTATCCATCCATCCATCCATCTACCTATCCATCCATCCATCTACCTATCCATCCATCCATCCATCCACCTATCCATCCATCCATCCATCTACCTATCCATCCATCCATCCATCCATCCATCCATCCATCTATCCATCCATCCATCCACCTATCCATCCATCCATCTACCTATCCATCCATCCATCCATCCATCCATCCACCCATCCATCCATCCACCCATCTACCCATCCATCCATCTATCCATCCATCTACCTATCCATCCATCCATCTATCCATCCATCCATCCATCTACCCATCCATCCATCTACCCATCCATCCATCCATCCATCCATCTACCCATCCATCCATCCATCCGTCCATCCATCCATCCATCCATCTATCCATCCATCCATCCATCTACCTATCCATCCATCCATCCATCCATCCATCCATCCATCCATCCATCCATCCATCTACCTATCCATCCATCCATCCATCCATCCATCCATCCATCCATCCATCCACCTATCCATCCATCCACCTATCCATCCATCCATCCATCCATCCATCCATCCATCTACCCATCCATCTACCCATCCATCCATCCATCTACCTATCCATCCATCCATCCATCTACCTATCCATCCATCCATCCATCCATCTACCTATCCATCCATCCATCCATCTACCTACCCATCCAGCCATCCATCCATCCATAGTACAGTATAATATTGTATAAAACTAACCCGTTGAGCTGCTTCTATCAGAACACTCGCTTCCTGTTTTCCCGTCTGTTGAACCATTTTGTAAAAAATCCCGTCTTCATCTTGCAGTAAAGTATGAGGTTCATCGTACGCGTGGATTCTTCCTGCATCTAGAACCTGAATTCAAAAACAAAGCAGAGTGTTATCGTTGGCAGTGATACTTGCTAACGTCTCCAGGTCACGGACGCTCACCAGGATCCTGTCGCTGTCGATGATGGTGTTGAGTCGGTGGGCGATGGTGAGAACCGTGCATTCGCTGAACTTCTCTCGTATCGTTTGCTGGATGAGTGCGTCTGTCCTGAATGGATCAAACGCCACAGGAAGAAAGTTACAAGCATTTCAAATCACTCAAGGTCAAAGGTCATGGTGTTATTTTCAGGTTTGTCTTTCCAGTGTCCTAAATAAAAACATATGATATGAGGTGATGTTTTTGTTTGTGTTTATTCAACTTTCTTTTCCTGGAAATTTGGACGTAACGGAAAGTGATGTCGATCAACACCATTGACTACTTTTTAAAAATGTGGGTCCAGAAGTGGGTCGAGTCCGTCCTTCTCAAATATATTTCTCATGGTCCAAGTTGTGGGTGGGTTAGTTAACACAGCGGTCAGTTGCGGGTGGGTTAGTTAACACAGCGGTCAGTTGCGGGTGGGTTAGTTAACACAGCGGTCCGTTGCGGGTGGGTTAGTTAACACAGCGGTCAGTTGCGGGTGGGTCAGTTAACACAGCGGTCCTTTGCGGGTGGGTTAGTTAACACAGCGGTCAGTTGCGGGTGGGTTAGTTAACACAGCGGTCAGTTGCGGGTGGGTTAGTTAACACAGCGGTCAGTTGCGGGTGGGTTAGTTAACACAGCGGTCCGTTGCGGGTGGGTTAGTTAACACAGCGGTCAGTTGCGGGTGGGTTAGTTAACACAGCGGTCAGTTGTGGGTGGGTTAGTTAACACAGCGGTCAGTTGTGGGTGGGTTAGTTAACACAGCGGTCCGTTGCGGGTGGGTTAGTTAACACAGCGGTCAGTTGCGGGTGGGTTAGTTAACACAGTGGTCAGTTGAGGGTGGGTTAGTTAACACAGTGGTCAGTTGTGGGTGGGTTAGTTAACACAGTGGTCAGTTGAGGGTGGGTTAGTTAACACAGCGGTCAGTTGTGGGTGGGTTAGTTAACACAGCGGTCAGTTGTGGCTCGTTTATAGATGGAGAATTACTGGTCGACAAATAGTATGTGAATCAATGTACATGTATTTACTTTGTTTACTTTCTTTTTCTCGTTTACATGTTGTGATGCTCCATAGTCTGTATAATAACATCTACAGGTACTAATGAAAAAATGAGAATATCCTGAAAAAGTGCATGCATTTCTGTTATTCTGTACATATTATATAAAGAAATATAAATATATTTTTTAGCTTTTATTTCTTGTCATTTTACTGGTTAGGACTTTTACAGCTTCAGAACATTTACTTTCAAGTAATATTCCAATATTTTGGGGGTTTGAGGTTTTAATAAACTCTAAATCATAATCAGCAAAATTATAACTAATAAATGCTGTAGATCTATAACATGAATTAGTTTCACCTTTTATGTTGAATTACCTGAATAAAACAACTTTACACCACATTGTCATTTCCCAGTAGTATAATTAATATGTGTGTATACTATCATAATGATAATATACGTATATCATACTCATACAATATTTGTATCGTTCTGCACATCCTATTTATATCCTGTTTGTGGTATGCATAACCTGCTTGTCAAGTATATATTTATTCTTCATGAATATATTATACCTATAGCTACACTATATATACCGTTTACATCATATATCATATTTTGTGTGTAAGGCTAAATATATGACATGTTTCTATATGTACTTATTATTATAATTATAATTATTATTATTATATACAGTTATTATCAGTAACATTATCATCATACCATCATCTTACCACTGCACCTTATCTGCTTATTTAACTTGTGTTTTTCTAAATACCCGTGTCCCACTTTGTATTTGTATGTTTATACATATTTTTATTTATATTTTAGCTCTTTTTTATTCCTATTTATCTTTACTTAATATATTTGTGCTATTACATTTCTTATTGTATTCAAACTGGACAACTAAATAAAGTTATCTATGTGTATTTCTAGTATTCTTCACAGTGTCGCCCTCTGGTGGACACAGCAACAACTGCACCTGGATTTTTACAAACCTTCAGCTTTTTTCATTCAAACTGAATGAATGTAAACCAGTGCTTCTTAAATCCAGTCCTCATGGTCCAGTGTCCTGCATGTTTTACATATTTACCTCTTCTATCACACTGAAGTTAAATTAATGATCAGATAATGATGTAATGGCTTCCAAGTGTGACGGAAGAGAGACATTTTTTATATTTATTTATTACAAAAATAATAACATTTTAAAAATGGATTTTATTTAGTATTTATTATATATATATATATATATATATATATATATATATATATATATATATTTTTTTTTTTTTTTTTTTTTTAAACATTTAAAATTATTTAAATTTTATTTTTTTATTATTTTAGTTAAAAAAAGATTTGATTTGATAGAATTTTTTTAATTTAATTAATAAAAAAATTATACAAAAACATATTTATTCATTTAATTGTTGTTGATTTAAAAAAAAGGGAGAGGGGGAGTTTTTTAAATATATTTTTACTGTTTAAAATGTTTTTTCTTGTTTCATTTTTTTTAATTAAATTTTTATTTATTTAATTAAAACCCATTTAAAAGGATTTTTTTTTTCATAAATTTTTATTTCTTATTCATTTTTTTAAAAAACGAAGAAGAAAAGGGAGATATCTAAAACATGCAGGACACTGGGCCATGAGGACCAGCTTTAATAATGGGGTGGGGGGTCATGTCCTCCACTGGTCCAAACATGACTCTCAGATGTTTCTAAATATTTACACATTTCTAGAGCAGGGGTGTTAAAGTCATTTTAGTTCATTATGATCCCAAAGATGCCAGAACAGTTAAATAATAAATGATATGATGATAATATCTACAACAATAACATGAACAACTTTTATTGTCTTAAAGCAGTGGTGCTTATGGCCCAGTGTCCTGCATGTTTTACATATCTACCTCCTAATGTGTTCTTATTGAAAAAAAATAATACAATAAAATAAAGTAAATAATAATAATAATAATGAAATAAAAATAGAAAAGAAATTAAATACAAAAATAAAATAAATAAGTCTCTTCATTTTATGTAAATATAATAAAATAAATATGTTTCTAAATATATTCAAAATGTTTTAAATCAAACAAAATTAAAACAATTTAAAAACATTTTAAATAAAAACATTTAGAATTACAATTTTTTTTTTAATTAAATTCACAGAAATAATAAGAGAAAATATAGAAGCCATTACATCATTATCAGGAATCTGATAATGATGTAATAATAATTTAATAATTTAACTAGGAGTGATAGAAGAAGGAATTAACTAAAACATGCAGTGGACACTGGACCACGAGGACCGGATTTCAGAACCACTGTCTTAAAGGACGTGTGAGTGTGTAGCGGGACAGGAAGTGACAAAATAAAAGCACATTCATGGATGACACCGTGGTCGACGCAGAAACGACACATGCTGATTGGACGAGAGTTTTTCAAAAGGCGGCTCGACCCGTTAATGTTAGTGGAAAAAACGTGTTCTGTAAAAGGCCGCTGTGAAAACCAACCTGGGGTCCACGTTGGCCGTCGCCTCATCGATGACGAGGATGCGGTTCTTCCTCAGGATGGCTCGAGCCAGACACACCAGCTGCCTCTGACCCACGCTGAAGTTAGAACCTGACTCGGCCAGAACCGTCTCCAGTTTCCCAGGCAGGTCCTCCACCACGGACTTCAACTGGACCTGTGGAGTCAACCAGAACCAGAACCAGAACCAGAACCAGGACATCGTTATTGTCATTTGGCAACATCACAACGACATGATGTTGACATTAGTGGGGACATAATGTGACGACAATAAATAAATAAATAAATAAATAAATAAGAACACGGAGAAACTCATTCAAATAACGTCTCATTTTGTTTTTGTCAACAAAAATTAAGACAGATTTTAGGAATGTTTTTTTATTTCTTAATCCACATTTAGTTTGTTTTTTATTGTTCATCTATAACTGTATTATATATTTAATTATAGTTATCGTCACATGACCCACATTTATGTCTAGTTTGGTTTATGTCACATGATAAATGTTCAATGATGATGATATTTAGTCACTATAAGACACACTGTCGATGAATGGATTATTTTATAGATTCTTCATATATAAGGTGAAGTGGATTATAAAGAACATTAAGTCAAGTCAACATTATTAGATAAAATTCTAAATTATGAGGTAAAAAGTCAAAATTTTCAGATAAAAAGTGAAAAGTATGAGATAAAAAGTCAGAATCACTGTGGTCTTTTCAGTGTCACCTAACAGTCCAGTACAGTAAACTTTTGTTTCCCAAATGTAATTTCATTTCCTATTAAAAAATTGGAATGGACATTTTTATAAACATCCAAATATTGGTTTGAACACGTCCATAGTGTCCATATGCAATTTAACACCCATGCAAGTAGTGCATGATAAAGCAGAGTCACTTAACCTGTGGTTCCAGGCTGCCCCAAAAAAGTCCTTTTTTCTAAATAAATAAGCATAGAATGAGTCCTTTAATAAAGTTAATATTAATAAATAAGCATAGAATGAGTCCTTTAATAAAGTTAATATTAATAAATAAGCATAGAATGAGTCCTTTAATAAAGTTAATATTAATAAATAAGCATAGAATGAGTCCTTTAATAAAGTTAATATTAATAAATAACCATAGAATGAGTCCTTTAATAAAGTTAATATTAATAAATAAACATAGAATGAGTCCTTTAATAAAGTTAATATTAATAAATAACCATAGAATGAGTCCTTTAATAAAGTTAATATTAATAAATAAGCATAGAATGAGTCCTTTAATAAAGTTAATATTAATAAATAAGCATAGAATGAGTCCTTTAATAAAGTTAATATTAATAAATAAGCATAGAATGAGTCCTTTAATAAAGTTAATATTAATAAATAAGCATAGAATGAGTCCTTTAATAAAGTTAATATTAATAAATAAGCATAGAATGAGTCCTTTAATAAAGTTAATATTAATAAATAACCATAGAATGAGTCCTTTAATAAAGTTAATATTAATAAATAAACATAGAATGAGTCCTTTAATAAAGTTAATATTAATAAATAACCATAGAATGAGTCCTTTAATAAAGTTAATATTAATAAATAACCATAGAATGAGTTATTTATCAGTGACAGTCTGTGTGTAAATATGTGAACCATCAGAGCGTACCTCTTGCAGAGCATTCCATAGTTCTTCATCTGTGTGTTGGTTAAATGGGTCCAGGTTCTTCCTCATAGAACCAGTAAACAGCACCGGGTCCTGTGGAAAAATTATTACAGATTTTTGGTTAAAAGTTGTAAACATTTGTGCACTATTACTGTTTACATCTGCGACATTTGACAGCCTGTCAGTTTTTTATTTCAGCTGTCAACCTCGTCCATCAAAGTCAGTGGGCGGGACTAACGCGAATCTAGTCAAACCCACTCCAGTGGGAGTGTCAGACAGCGTGTAGATACTGTATTTAGCAGTTGTCAATAAAGTTTAGTTTATTAAAGTATCCAAACATAGAGGTTAAAGCTCTGCATCGATTCTTTATGTGGAACTGGATGGACTGGACTGGATGTGCAAAAGAACCAATCAGGTGTTAAGACCCGCCCACTGACTGTGATATATTTGAAATATTTGTCAGTAGTAACTCGTGGGCAATATATGATTATCTTATTCTACAGTTACTACATCTTATTACTGCTACTACTGTAACAGACTGGATAAAATAACCGTTACAACGTAGACAATATTTACTTTCAAAGTGGCTGAACTACCTGCGGAGTGATACGGTACCGTCAATCTGAAGTGACTAAACTCGTTGCCATTGGCAGCGGGTGTTAATGATGCAGTGGGCGGTTCTAGAAAATAATCTGCCCGCAGAACGCTGGGAACGTCCATTCAAAGTGAATGGAAGCTGTCGGAACGTTCTAGAGCAGGGGTGTCAAAGTGCGGTCCACGAGGGCCGGTGTCCTGCATGTTTTAGATGTTCCCCTCTACCATTACATCATTATCAGTCTGATGAGGAGCTGATTATTAACTTTTTAAATGTCAGTGCTGATGTGTTATGAATGGATGATTATGTTTAAATATTCAGAAAAATTCAACCATTTTCCTTTTAGTTTTGTACAGGGACAAGGTGCCAAAAAGCAAGAGTTTTTATTTTTTTTATTTTATTTAAACATTTTTTAAAGGCTAAATTAAAATCGCTGGGACCATATTTCAATAGTAGTTTTCTTCTTTAGTAATTTTTTATTTTTTTATTTTCCACATTATTTGTCATTTTGTGAATATTTATCAGTTTTTGTTGCTCGTTTTGTTTATTTTTCAAATTTTTTTTTTTATTGTAGTATTTTTCTTTGATTTTCTGCCATTTGTGTCTTTACTTTGCTCATGTTACCAATTATTTTGTTTAACTGAATCACATGGAAGAAGGAAATATCTAAAACATGGAGGACACCGGCCCTCGAGGACTGGAGTTTGACACTTGTGTTCTAGAGGGACGTAGAATAATTGCATTGAAAGTTTAATCAGATTAATCATGATGATGAGTTCATCTGAAGTCATGTTGACGTAAACACTCGTCCGTACATGTTGACAGAACAATAACTTTTTCTTTTTGCCGTATCTCTTCCTGGGGCTCTGTAGTAAAAACATAGTTTTTTTGAAGGAACTGAGTATATAATAATAATAATGAGTATATTTCCAGTACGTGGAACCTGTAGCTTTAGTTTGTGTTGATAATGTCTGAGTGTCTTTAGGTTCTGTCCAGCTGGTCTTCATCTGTTTGTTTTTTGGTTTTTTTTTATTACACTAACAGAGATGTTCCCTGGACGATCGCTGTAAATAAATGATACCACAGTGAAGATGACTCCAGCGTCCTGGTGTTTCCTCCTCCACTCGGAGTGTAAACAGGAACAGGGTAATTATAGTTTTCAGGTACAGCTGCACAGTATAAAAAAAAAAAAAAAAAACTGCCACTAACCCTGCGAAATATATTTCCATTAGTGGTCGACACAGAGCGGGTCAGTATCATCCTTCTTGTAGCCGAAATAACTCCACATAACTGATGTTGCTTTTCTTTCTGGCACCGAGCCTTGGTTTTGGGTACTTTTCTCTGGTTGGTTATGGGTAATTTTCTTTGGTTCTGGGTGATTTTCTCTTGTTGGTTTTGGGTGATTTTCTCTTGTTGGTTTTGGGTGATTTTCTCTTGTTGGTTTTGGGTGATTTTCTCTTGTTGGTTTTGGGTGATTTTCTCTTGTTGGTTTTGGGTGATTTTCTCCTGTTGGTTTTGGGTGATTTTCTTTTGTTGGTTTTGGGTGATTTTCTCTTGTTGGTTTTGGGTGATTTTCTCTTGTTGGTCGCTTATTTTTCAGTCTTGTTACCAGTGACTCAGTCCAAACTGGTTCAGAATGATTCATCTCCTACATGACCTGACATGTGACTATTACACACACATACATTAGCATGTCGATGCTCAAACATTAGAGCCTGCAGCTGTAGTTTTAACTGTTTCTTAGTGATGCTCAAATAATATATCGTGCAGTTCTATTTTCATATATAGTTATATACACGATGTACCTGAGGAATGATGGACATCTTATGCCGCAGGTCATGGAGGCCTATCTCTGACGTCAAAATATCATCGATGTAGATCCTTCCCTGGGGCTCCGCTAGACGGAACAGAGCTGAGACCAGGGAGCTCTTTCCAGCCCCGGTCCGACCCACAATACCAACCTGATGGACAGAAAACATAAACACTGTTAAAGGTGTGGGTTCAGGTCTTAAAGGTGTGGGTTCAGGTCTTAAAGGTGTGGGTTCAGGTCTTAAAGGTGTGGGTTCATGTCTTAAAGGTGTGGGTTCAGGTCTTAAAGGTGTGGGTTCAGGTCTTAAAGGTGTGGGTTCAGGTCTTAAAGGTGTGGGTTCAGGTCTTAAAGGTGTGGGTTCAGGTCTTAAAGGTGTCCCTTTTTAGCAGCGTGCATTATCCTACCTTCTCTTTGGGTCGAAATATTGCTTTCATGTTGTGCAGAACCCTGGGCCCGTCAGGGGAGTAGGAGAAATTGACCCCGTCAAACCTCACCAGACCTCTGTTGGGCCAATCAGGAGGGGGACGCCTTTGGGTTTCCCAGGGTGCTTCACTCTCCAGTTCAGTGTACTCCACTACCCTCTCCACTGAAGTCATCTAAACACAGCACAAACAAAAACCACAGAATTAAATGGACGTTAATGTGACACCAGGGAGGTCAAACTTATTTGAGTTCAGAGGTCACGTACAGTACAGGCCAAAAGTTATTTAGTGCTTTGTTTCTATGTTTGTCTGTCACTTCCTGTTTATTTTGATATATTTCCTTTTGTATTCGGTCTTGTCTGACCTTTAACCTTGTTTCCACATGTGTGTGATGATCCTGCCTTGGTCTTTATGTGTGTGTGTGTGTGTGTGTGTGTGTGTATGTCAAAATAAATAAATAATCGATTAATAAATATTAGGTTCAAAATATAGTGTTCATAAATACATACATTTCTACTAACAATAGTTAATAGTTTAATATTAAAAGAAATATTTATTTCATGTATTTTCTATTGTGTTGGAAAATTACAATGGGACCAAAGATATAAATGTTAAAGTAATGTTTGATATAATATTTAACATAATTGTCCAAATGCAGGTCAGCGCAGTTTGGCCCCAGGCCCAGTGGGGGGTTGAGGTAGATTAGAATAGAAACAAACAATGGAAGCCTCCAGAAGAAGCCAACGCCCATCAACCCTTCAGGACCTGACCAACGGACAAATAACATCTGAACATCTGTAACTTTAATCTGGCTGAAATATTTTGTAAACTATGATTGTGATATTTAATTAATGAAGAGTCATGTCTTAACCAACCACTTAGGCTATAAATATAATTTGAGTAGAGTTAAATATCCTCCAGGGGAATCCCGAGGCATTCCCAGGCCAGCCCATAGATATAATCCCTGCAGTGTCCCGGGTCGGCCCTGAGGTCTCCTCCCGAATGGACATGCCCGAAACACCTCCCCAGGGAGGCGTCCAGGAGGCATCCTCACGAGGTGTCCGAGCCCCCTCAACTGGCTCCTCTTGACATGAAGGAGCAGCGGCTCTACTCTGAGCCCCTCCCGGATGTCCGAGCTTCTCACCCTACCTCTAAGGCTGAGCCCGGCTACCCTGCAAAGGAAACTCAATTTGGCCGCTTGTACCCGTGTCCTCATTCTTTCGTTCATGACCAAGCGCTTCAGCTTCTGGCTCAGCTCCTTCTTCATCACAACAGATCGGTTTAGCACCCACATTACTGCAGATGCCGCCCCAATCCACCTGTCGACCTCCCGCTCTATTCTTCCATCATTCGTGAATAAGATCCCGAGAGAGGACGCTCTACCCTTTGTCTTAGTCTTTGGTACTTCTGTGTTTAAAAGTTTTATTTATTTTTGTGTGTACTAGTTCTCACAGCTGGGCACACTATCATATATGTGATTAAAAGCCTGTAATGGAAAAGGACGACTTGGTTTCCTGAATTCGACTTGAGAAGGAATTATATTTAGGGGACTCACCATGTTCTCCACTTCTGCACTCTGCCTGACACCCCACTGAAACATGCCCATCAGTGAGACGGCATAAGTTAGAGCCAAACCCACGGAGCCAGCTTCCATCTCTGCAAGATAAAAAATGACCATGTTGTAGTTTCAGTGTCTGTTTTGCACATGGAAGACATTTTACAGTGTTTAATGGGGAAACTAAACCGTACGGTCTCTGAGCAGCAGGCATCCAAAGGCAGCGATGGTGACAAATACGGCACAGATGCCGTCAAGGCGCATAGCAAACCAGCGTGAAGTGGTTAGAAACAGGAACCAGGCTCCTGTAAAATTATTAGATAAAAAGTGAAAGTAATGAGAAAAAAAAGTTAAAATCATGAGAATATGACGAGAACAGTGAATATGAAGCTGAAATGTACCCGAGTGCAGATCCTGATGAGCGTCAAAGGTTTTCTGAAACCTTTGCTCTGCACCAAAAGCGCGAATCGTCCACAGCCCCTGAAGAGACGAGGACAGGTGGGAGAAGACTGGACTCCGACCTAAACAGCAAAAACAACAAAGGGTCGTGTCAGAAGCTACAGAATATCCAATATTTTTAAACCCATTTGACATTTAGACAAACAATATTCGCCCGATGTATCAGTCGACCCTTAGACTGAAGGGTCGGCGGTTCGCGTCTGGGCTCTGGCTGTCCACATGTCCACATGTCCATGGGCAAAGAACCCCGACTTAGTCTCCCAGTAGATGGTTTTGGCTGTCTTTGTATTTTAACAAACTCCTCCTCAGCCGTTGGGTCCAATGAGCTCAAAATCAGTGAATACCGTCTAGACGAGTGGGACATCAAAGTTATTTTATTAAAGTTTTTGTTTTTCATTTTTGTGCTACGACATCACAAAGTTTGCGAAGTTTTTGGGAAAAATTACCACAACATAAAATATTTCACCTCAGACACATGAACATTGATTTGGCTGAAATTTGACACATGTCTTTCTCCCAGGTCTACATCCATTTAACTAAAGACATTCTGATGTTGTACTATAGCGCCCCCTAGAAATGTACTTTTACTACAATGGCTGTAGTTCCGACATACGATCACCAAATTGGCTGAAATTTGACTCAGTTGTCAGTCTCACAGTTCGACACCCATTTAACACACAGCACTTCAAATAAGTCACTCTATAGCGCCCCCTACATATTTATACTAAAGTGTGCATTTCTGGCAGAATATCACATCCCGTCCACATTATGACGTCAGGTCGCGTTCGGCTGCATACACAAAAGTAGTCAGATATTATAATTGCACAAAGCACAACATTTTTTTTTTTGTTTGTTTTGTATTTATTTATATATATGGGAAAAAAAGAGATGCTCACTGCCCAATGTTTACTTTACCTACAAGTGATGATTACAAACCTAATGAGACGTGTGTGTGTGTGTGTGTTGCATCGTACTCACTGGTGGACTCCAGACGTTTGACGTCTCTCGATGTCCGGAGGAAGTAACGACGCAGCCAGATGAAGACGCCAATGAGGGGGATCACAGGGACCAGGATCAGAGGGATCACAGATGCTGCCACACCGATCACACTAATGACCATCAAGAAGATCTGCTCACCAGAAATAAAAGCTCACATCATTTATCCTCGTCTACGTATGTGGTGTACTCCAAAGGTACATGGAATGTTAATCTCTAACCTGAACAAAGTCCACAAAGGTCCACGGCATGGTGGCGTCCAGCAAACCGATGTCCTTAGAAAACCTGTTTAAAATTCGACCTGACGGTAGAAGAGAAGAACAATTAAACAAACAAACAAACAAACAAACAAACAAACAAACAAACACACACAGCTCCACTTCAGGGGCTAAAGGGTGAAGCAGCATCATTTTATGGGTACTAGTGATCTTTTTTATGGGTACTAGTGATCTTTTATGGGTACTTGTGATCTTTTTATGGCTACTAGTGATCTTTTTATGGCTACTAGTGATCTTTTTATGGCTACTAGTGATCTTTTATGGGTACTAGTAATCTTTTATGAGTACTAGTGATCTTTTATGGGTACTTGTGATCTTTTTATGGCTACTAGTGATCTTTTTATGGCTACTAGTGATCTTTTTATGGGTACTAGTGATCTTTTTATGGGTACTAGTGATCTTTTTATGGCTACTAGTGATCTTTTTATGGGTACTAGTGATCTTTTTATGGGTACTAGTGATCTTTTTATGGGTACTAATGATCTTTTTATGGGTACTAATGATCTTTTTATGGCTACTAGTGATCTTTTTATGGCTACTAGTGATCTTTTTATGGCTACTAGTGATCTTTTTATGGCTACTAGTGATCTTTTTATGGGTACTAGTAATCTTTTATGGGTACTTGTGATCTTTTTATGGGTACTAGTGATCTTTTATGGGTACTAGTGATCTTTTATGGGTACTAGTGATCTTTTATGGGTACTTGTGATCTTTTATGGGTACTTGTGATCTTTTATGGGTACTTGTGATCTTTTTATGGCTACTAGTGATCTTTTTATGGGTACTAATGATCTTTTTATGGCTACTAGTGATCTTTTTATGGCTACTAGTGATCTTTTTATGGCTACTAGTGATCTTTTATGGGTACTTGTGATCTTTTATGGGTACTTGTGATCTTTTATGGGTACTTGTGATCTTTTATGGGTACTTGTGATCTTTTTATGGCTACTAGTGATCTTTTTATGGGTACTAATGATCTTTTTATGGCTACTAGTGATCTTTTTATGGCTACTAGTGATCTTTTTATGGCTACTAGTGATCTTTTTATGGCTACTAGTGATCCTTTTATGGGTACTAGTGATCTTTTATGGGTACTAGTGATCTTTTTATGGGTACTTGTGATCTTTTATGGGTACTTGTGATCTTTTATGGGTACTTGTGATCTTTTATGGGTACTTGTGATCTTTTTATGGGTACTTGTGATCTTTTTATGGGTACTAGTGATCTTTTTATGGGTACTAGTGATCTTTTTATGGGTACTAGTGATCTTTTATGGGTACTAGTGATCTTTTATGGGTACTTGTGATCTTTTTATGGCTACTAGTGATCTTTTTATGGCTACTAGTGATCTTTTTATGGGTACTAGTGATCTTTTTATGGGTACTAGTGATCTTTTTTATGGGTACTAGTGATCTTTTTATGGCTACTAGTGATCTTTTATGGGTACTAGTAATCTTTTATGAGTACTAGTGATCTTTTATGGGTACTTGTGATCTTTTTATGGCTACTAGTGATCTTTTTATGGCTACTAGTGATCTTTTTATGGCTACTAGTGATCTTTTTATGGCTACTAGTGATCTTTTTATGGCTACTAGTGATCCTTTTATGGGTACTAGTGATCTTTTATGGGTACTAGTGATCTTTTTATGGGTACTAGTGATCTTTTATGGGTACTTGTGATCTTTTATGGGTACTTGTGATCTTTTATGGGTACTAGTGATCTTTTATGGGTACTTGTGATCTTTTATGGGTACTTGTGATCTTTTATGGGTACTTGTGATCTTTTATGGGTACTTGTGATCTTTTATGGGTACTTGTGATCTTTTATGGGTACTTGTGATCTTTTTATGGGTACTTGTGATCTTTTTATGGGTACTAGTGATCTTTTTATGGGTACTAGTGATCTTTTATGGGTACTAGTGATCTTTTATGGGTACTAGTGATCTTTTATGGGTACTTGTGATCTTTTATGGGTACTTGTGATCTTTTATGGGTACTTGTGATCTTTTATGGGTACTTGTGATCTTTTATGGGTACTTGTGATCTTTTATGGGTACTTGTGATCTTTTATGGGTACTTGTGATCTTTTATGGGTACTTGTGATCTTTTATGGGTACTTGTGATCTTTTATGGGTACTTGTGATCTTTTTATGGGTACTAGTGATCTTTTTATGGGTACTAGTGATCTTTTTATGGGTACTAGTGATCTTTTTATGGGTACTAGTGATCCTTTTATGGGTACTAGTGATCTTTTTATGGGTACTTGTTCCTGACTTTATACTTTGTAGGACAGAAGTGTTTTTTTTTTTTAACAAATCTATCTAATTCATGGACTTGCAACACTATTTTCAAAAGCTCAATAAATACAGGAATTTGTAAACTTACCAACTGGGTTGATGTCAAAGAAGCGCACCGGTGTTCTGAGGATGGACTTGAACATGCGGTCGTGCAGGACTTGTACCGCGGTCACCAGCACGTGGAACAGGAACACATTCCGTATGAAGGCGAAAAGGACAGTAACTATAGTCAAACCTGTAAAAGGACAGTAACTATAGTCAAACCTGTAAAAGGACAGTAACTATAGTCAAACCTGTAAAAGGACAGTAACTATAGTCAAACCTGTAAAAGGACAGTAACTATAGTCAAACCTGTAAAAGGACAGTAACTATAGTCAAACCTGTAAAAGGACAGTAACTATAGTCAAACCTGTAAAAGGACAGTAACTATAGTCAAACCTGTAAAAGGACAGTAACTATAGTCAAACCTGTAAAAGGACAGTAACTATAGTCAAACATGTTAAAGGACAGTAACTATAGTCAAACATGTAAAAGGACAGTAACTATAGTCAAACCTGTTAAAGGACTGTAACTATAGTCAAACATGTTAAAGGACAGTAACTATAGTCAAACCTGTTAAAGGACAGTAACTATAGTCAAACATGTTAAAGGACAGTAACTATAGTCAAACCTGTAAAAGGACAGTAACTATAGTCAAACCTGTAAAAGGACAGTAACTATAGTCAAACCTGTAAAAGGACAGTAACTATAGTCAAACCTATAAAAGGACAGTAACTATAGTCAAACATGTTAAAGGACAGTAACTATAGTCAAACCTGTAAAAGGACAGTAACTATAGTCAAACCTGTAAAAGGACAGTAACTATAGTCAAACCTGTAAAAGGACAGTAACTATAGTCAAACATGTAAAAGGACAGTAACTATAGTCAAACATGTTAAAGGACAGTAACTATAGTCAAACCTGTAAAAGGACAGTAACTATAGTCAAACATGTAAAAGGACAGTAACTATAGTCAAACCTGTAAAAGGACAGTAACTATAGTCAAACCTGTAAAAGGACAGTAACTATAGTCAAACCTGTAAAAGGACAGTAACTATAGTCAAACCTGTAAAAGGACAGTAACTATAGTCAAACCTGTAAAAGGACAGTAACTATAGTCAAACATGTAAAAGGACAGTAACTATAGTCAAACATGTAAAAGGACAGTAACTATAGTCAAACCTGTAAAAGGACAGTAACTATAGTCAAACATGTAAAAGGACAGTAACTATAGTCAAACCTGTAAAAGGACAGTAACTATAGTCAAACATGTAAAAGGACAGTAACTATAGTCAAACATGTTAAAGGACAGTAACTATAGTCAAACATGTTAAAGGACAGTAACTATAGTCAAACCTGTAAAAGGACAGTAACTATAGTCAAACATGTTAAAGGACAGTAACTATAGTCAAACATGTTAAAGGACAGTAACTATAGTCAAACATGTTAAAGGACAGTAACTATAGTCAAACATGTTAAAGGACAGTAACTATAGTCAAACATGTTAAAGGACAGTAACTATAGTCAAACATGTAAAAGGACAGTAACTATAGTCAAACATGTTAAAGGACAGTAACTATAGTCAAACCTGTAAAAGGACAGTAACTATAGTCAAACATGTAAAAGGACAGTAACTATAGTCAAACCTGTAAAAGGACAGTAACTATAGTCAAACCTGTAAAAGGACAGTAACTATAGTCAAACATGTTAAAGGACAGTAACTATAGTCAAACCTGTAAAAGGACAGTAACTATAGTCAAACATGTAAAAGGACAGTAACTATAGTCAAACATGTTAAAGGACAGTAACTATAGTCAAACATGTTAAAGGACAGTAACTATAGTCAAACATGTAAAAGGACAGTAACTATAGTCAAACCTGTAAAAGGACAGTAACTATAGTCAAACATGTAAAAGGACAGTAACTATAGTCAAACATGTTAAAGGACAGTAACTATAGTCAAACATGTTAAAGGACAGTAACTATAGTCAAACCTGTAAAAGGACAGTAACTATAGTCAAACATGTTAAAGGACAGTAACTATAGTCAAACATGTTAAAGGACAGTAACTATAGTCAAACATGTTAAAGGACAGTAACTATAGTCAAACATGTTAAAGGACAGTAACTATAGTCAAACATGTTAAAGGACAGTAACTATAGTCAAACATGTAAAAGGACAGTAACTATAGTCAAACATGTTAAAGGACAGTAACTATAGTCAAACCTGTAAAAGGACAGTAACTATAGTCAAACATGTAAAAGGACAGTAACTATAGTCAAACCTGTAAAAGGACAGTAACTATAGTCAAACCTGTAAAAGGACAGTAACTATAGTCAAACATGTTAAAGGACAGTAACTATAGTCAAACCTGTAAAAGGACAGTAACTATAGTCAAACATGTAAAAGGACAGTAACTATAGTCAAACATGTTAAAGGACAGTAACTATAGTCAAACATGTTAAAGGACAGTAACTATAGTCAAACATGTAAAAGGACAGTAACTATAGTCAAACCTGTAAAAGGACAGTAACTATAGTCAAACCTGTAAAAGGACAGTAACTATAGTCAAACCTGTAAAAGGACAGTAACTATAGTCAAACCTGTAAAAGGACAGTAACTATAGTCAAACCTGTAAAAGGACAGTAACTATAGTCAAACATGTAAAAGGACAGTAACTATAGTCAAACCTGTAAAAGGACAGTAACTATAGTCAAACATGTAAAAGGACAGTAACTATAGTCAAACATGTTAAAGGACAGTAACTATAGTCAAACATGTTAAAGGACAGTAACTATAGTCAAACATGTTAAAGGACAGTAACTATAGTCAAACATGTAAAAGGACAGTAACTATAGTCAAACCTGTAAAAGGACAGTAACTATAGTCAAACCTGTAAAAGGACAGTAACTATAGTCAAACCTGTAAAAGGACAGTAACTATAGTCAAACATGTAAAAGGACAGTAACTATAGTCAAACATGTAAAAGGACAGTAACTATAGTCAAACATGTTAAAGGACAGTAACTATAGTCAAACCTGTAAAAGGACAGTAACTATAGTCAAACCTGTAAAAGGACAGTAACTATAGTCAAACCTGTAAAAGGACAGTAACTATAGTCAAACCTGTAAAAGGACAGTAACTATAGTCAAACATGTAAAAGGACAGTAACTATAGTCAAACATGTAAAAGGACAGTAACTATAGTCAAACCTGTAAAAGGACAGTAACTATAGTCAAACATGTAAAAGGACAGTAACTATAGTCAAACCTGTAAAAGGACAGTAACTATAGTCAAACCTGTAAAAGGACAGTAACTATAGTCAAACATGTAAAAGGACAGTAACTATAGTCAAACCTGTAAAAGGACAGTAACTATAGTCAAACCTGTAAAAGGACAGTAACTATAGTCAAACATGTTAAAGGACAGTAACTATAGTCAAACATGTTAAAGGACAGTAACTATAGTCAAACCTGTAAAAGGACAGTAACTATAGTCAAACATGTTAAAGGACAGTAACTATAGTCAAACATGTTAAAGGACAGTAACTATAGTCAAACATGTTAAAGGACAGTAACTATAGTCAAACATGTTAAAGGACAGTAACTATAGTCAAACATGTTAAAGGACAGTAACTATAGTCAAACATGTAAAAGGACAGTAACTATAGTCAAACATGTTAAAGGACAGTAACTATAGTCAAACCTGTAAAAGGACAGTAACTATAGTCAAACATGTAAAAGGACAGTAACTATAGTCAAACATGTAAAAGGACAGTAACTATAGTCAAACCTGTAAAAGGACAGTAACTATAGTCAAACATGTTAAAGGACAGTAACTATAGTCAAACCTGTAAAAGGACAGTAACTATAGTCAAACATGTAAAAGGACAGTAACTATAGTCAAACATGTTAAAGGACAGTAACTATAGTCAAACCTGTAAAAGGACAGTAACTATAGTCAAACATGTAAAAGGACAGTAACTATAGTCAAACCTGTAAAAGGACAGTAACTATAGTCAAACATGTTAAAGGACAGTAACTATAGTCAAACCTGTAAAAGGACAGTAACTATAGTCAAACATGTTAAAGGACAGTAACTATAGTCAAACATGTTAAAGGACAGTAACTATAGTCAAACATGTTAAAGGACAGTAACTATAGTCAAACATGTTAAAGGACAGTAACTATAGTCAACACCTGGAAACCCTTCCATCATTATCAGTCTTCTGCAGAGGTGATGATTATTAATGTGAATTAGTGGAAATTCAACTCTTCTTTCTTTTTTTTTAAAATAGTGTTTTTACTGAGTTTTGTTCATGGAACATGTGTCAAAAAGGAAAAAGGAAAAAAAAGGAAAAAGGGACCAAATTTTTCTTATAAATTTTTTTTGCTAATTTTTCTGTTATTTTTTATTTTGTAAATATTTAATTGTCGTTTTTGTTCATTTTGTTTATTTTTCTAAATTTTTAAATTTTATTTCATAATTTTTTCCTTTATAATGTTGCTCCATTTGTGTCTTACTTTGTTCATGTGACTAATTCTTTTGTCAGTTTATGATTCATTTTTGTTCATTTTATCGATGACTTTGGCTGTTTTTGTTCATGTTGTTGCTTATTTTAACTCTTTCTACTGTGGAACTGCTAAAGTTTCAGGAGTTAAAGCGTTAAACTGAATCATGTGGAAGGGGTAAATATCTAAAATACATAGAACACTGATCCTCCAGGACTGGCATGGATGATTCACACATTACAGTCATACCTCGACTTACCAAAGACCAAGCTACTGAAAAATCCAGGTTCCATTTACCTCAATCTTTGAATACGAAAGTTAACTGAGACATAAATACAGTACATTACTATACATAACTACGTACTGTACGTATCATCCCATTGGCTATGAGGGAGCTACCCATGATGCTTTTGGTGACCTTTGACCTCATTCATCCCAGAGTGGCTGCTGTGTCTCCATGGTAACACACACACTTTAACGCTCATTTCTCCACCTAGACCAGCGCTGTTAGTATCAACAGTTGAGCCCAACGGTGCAGAAGAGTATATGACCCACACACTATCATCAGCTTAAACACAACTGGTCCAAACTTGGACTCCTCAAGCCCGGAGACGTGGACCGTTCTACAGAACCTGGGTCTGCTACGCCACTCAGATCCAGCGTCCTACAGCGGAGGCTCCGCCTCCAGAGACATGGGAGGCGGAGCCAGAGGAAGTAGAAGTGCGTCTGTGGCGGTGGATTTCCAGCTAAGCTAAGAGCTAACCATTTCAGACCGCCGCTTCCATCAGTCCTGCTCGCCAACGTACGCTCACTGGAAAACAAAGTGGACTACCTGAAGGATGCATCAGTCTGGTGGATCACAAACATGATCCACCAGACTGATGCATCCTTATTCTGACCCAGACCTCGATCAACTCTTCTGTCCCAGACACCCACATTAGCCTGGACCCACTAAAATATAAATCTACATTTTATAATAATACATATTGATATAAAATCTGTAAATTTTTCAAATAATTTTTAAAGGATTTAAGGGGTAGTGTTGGGGGCCTTGGAAACAATTAGATATTTTACATGTATATTTCGACTATTTACAAAAAAAAAAACACTTCTGGAACGAATGAATTTCGTAAGTAGCGGAACCACTGTAAACACAGCACATGAAGATGCAAAGTAACTCAATGCTTTCACAGTACCTGCATAAATGCCCAAGTAGAAATCTAAATCTAGCTCTTTAGTAACATTTCGACCATTTTCAATGACGGTGCTGTTTACATTCAGTTGTTCCTGCTGACCAGCCCTGAAAAATAAAAGTGGTAGAATTATAAATACATAAAAAAGGACCAGTCCTAGAAGTACAAAAATGTCATAGGGATTAAACATTAAAGATGCACATTTTATATATATATATATATATATATATATATATATATATATGTGTGTGTGTGTGTGTGTGTGTGTGTGTGGTGTGTATATATATATATATATATATATTTTTACCAGTAAGCCAGCCACCAGTCCTGAAATATGAATGCTCCCTACAAAGAACAATGGGACATAAAATATGTTAGTAAGGTTATATCTATGGCTGACAAATGAAAAAGTTTTAATCAGATTACTCATAAGGTTGATTTGGATTCATTTAGTTTAATAATTACCCATAATAATAATGACTAATACTTTGTTTAGTCAACTGTTCTGTCTCAGAAAAAACAAACATATATATATATATATATATATATATATATATATATATATATATATATATATATATATATATATAATTTATTTATTTTTGCATATTCTATTGTGTTTTTTTTGTAGTTTTTGAATATATTTTTACATTTTCATCACTTTTTTGTGTGTTTATATTTAGTATGTTTTTCTGTTATTAAAAACTTGTTAAATAATTACACTCACTACCCAATGGCTACTTTACCTACAATTGATGATTAGAAACTTGGTCCTCATGAGACATGGAAACCAACCAATTATTTTTATATGGTTTTAAAATATATATATATATATAATTAACGTGTTTATTCAACATTTTCAAGTTTTTCAGCAAAACACCTTGGATCAAAATAACTAAAATGTTCCATTTAACTGCATAAAACATTTTTATCAGATCAATCATTTTAATGGATGAATCTGTGTTTATGCATTAACTTTTTCAGCCCTAGTTATTTCATAAAGGGAAAAGCTAAAAGATATAATTCACAAACTACTCACCATTCATATCATTAATTATTGACATTTATGTGGACTAAACCTCTGCCAGCAGGAACCCAAACACAAACATTTCGCAGGAATAAACATTAAATATTATGTTTTGTAATGAAAACTAGTTCAAACAACTGCTTCCTGTTGTAATGTGTGTGTTCAAGAACACTTATGTTGTGTGGGTTGATTTTAACAGTGTTATGTCTTTAACTTTGACACAGAATTATGTGCATACCTGAGTCAGAATGTTGGTGACAAAGACAAGACACCAAACCAGGATACTGGCCCCGGCTCTCAGATATTTGACATATAGACCCACTTCGATAATTCCCTGAGCACGAGTCTCCTCCATGACTGTGTGCACAGGCTCTGCCTAAAGGATAACACATGCATTTATTACATCATAATAGCATAACAAAACATAGCATAAAACAGCACAACATAGCATAGCATAAAATAACATAACATAGCATAGCATAACATAGCATAATATAACATAACATAACATAACATAACATAACATAGCATAGCATAATATAACATAACATAACATAGCATAGCATAGCATAGCATAGCATATCATAGCATAACATAACATAGCATAATATAACATAACATAGCATAGCATAGCACAGCACAACTTAGCATAGCATAATATAACATAACATAACATAGCATAGCATAGCATAATATAACATAACATAACATAGCATAATATAACATAACATAGCATAGCATAATATAACATAACATAGCATAGCATAGCATAATATAACATAACATAGCATAGCATAGCATAGCATATCATAGCATAGCATAGCATAATATAACATAACATAGCATAGCATAGCTTAGCACAGCACAACATAGCATAGCATAGCATAATATAACATATCATAACATAACATAGCATAACATAATATAACATAGCATAGCATAATATAACATAACATAGCATAGCATAATATAACATAGCATAGCATAATATAACATAACATAGCATAGCATAACATAGCATAACATAACATAACAAAATAATAACAATAACATAACATAACATAACATAGCAATAACAATAACAACAATAACAATAACATAACATAGCAATAACAATAACAACAATAACAATAACATGTTACAGTCTGTACCAACTGAGCCACAGATGAGCAGCTATGGTTCACTTGGTCGAGCAGGTCGTCCAATGACTGAAGGGTCGGCAGTTCATGTCCCGGCTCTGTCTGTCCACATGTCCAAGTGTCCTTGGACAAAGACACTGAACCCTTAGTCCCCCAGTAGGACTGACCTTTGACCTTAGAAACCTACTGTTGTATGAGTGTGTGTGTGAATGGGTGAATGTGAGGCTAATGTAAAGAGCTTAGAACAACTATAGAAGTGAAGAACATTTAACATTTAAACTAACAGTGAACCTGTTGTTTTAATCATTTCCTGTTTATATCACTGTTAGGAATGAAATGTGTGTGTGTGTGTGTGTGTGTGTGTGGGTTTGGAGCTAGTGATGTACACACCGGTAAATGGTCTCCATCTTTGCTGGACTGCATGGAGGAGCTGTGGGAAAGCACCGAGTTCTGTGACTGAGTTCTTCTACGGGTGAGGAGGTCCTGTGGCGGCTGCTCCTCCTCCTCCTCTTCCTCCTTCTTCAGTAGTGAGGTGAAGTCCACTCCGGAACGCTGCAGCTCCGTGTACGTCCCCCTTTCCCACCATGTGACCCTGATTTACACACACGCACACGGGTCAAGTCATGAACATTAAGAAAATAAATACCAACATTAAAACTGCAGAAAGTTTTCCTCGCCACCACCTTCCTGTGCGACCGCCGACGACAGTGACATGACACCGTACTGTGGACGGGATGTGACATTCTGCCAGAAACGCCCACTTTTGTATAAATATGTAAGGGGGGCGCTATAGAGTGACTTATTTGAAATGTGTGTTGAACGGGTGGGACAAATTTCACTCAAATCAGTGTCCATATGTCCGAGCTGAATCAATTTATGTAGTGCAAATTTTTCCTAAAAATTTCGCAAATTTTGCGATGTCGTAGGACAAAAACCATGCAACTTTTCCAAAAAAATGTTTGATAACATTTCATGTCCCACTTGTCTAGATAGTAGTGATGCGCGGTTAGGGGGTTTTACAGAAATCCGCCCCGCCCAAACCCAAGACGTGGCTAGGCCCGCCCCGCCCAACCCGCCCAACCCGCATGATGTCACGTATCGATAAACCCAACCCGCCCGCTATCAACCCGCGAGCTTAAATTTGTCTCTAAACTCACATAGTACATTCGCAGCATCTTTACCTTGTGCTTCTAATGTTAAAAGTCATGAAGCATCATTTTTGCCTCCTTTCTAACGTCTCAATATGCACTCCAGCACATAAAATAGACTCCACCCACATCATCACTCTATAAAGCCAACACATACAACGTTTATAGATAGTGTTCACCTATTTTGAGCTCATTGGACGAGGAGGCCAAGGAGGAGTTCGTTTAAAATACGAAGACTGCGAAAACCACGACTCAACAGGTTTGAAATTTCAATCCAAGATGGCGGACATCCTGTTGGTTTATGGGCGTGGCCATCGTGACGTTTTTTTGTTCGTCTCGTTTTTTTGTTCGTCTCCTCGTGACGAACATGTGATTTTTCAACGCTCTAACTTCACTACATACTATATATTGTCACTATTCAAGGGGGCGCCGTACACACATTTCTTTACCAATTTTTACGAAACTATACATACTCGCAATTTTTGACACTTCTGACGTGTGCGCAAAATTTGGTGAGTTTTCGTGTACGTTCAGAGGGGTCATATCTGAGGTCAAAAGGCTGACATCATTGCGATCACAGCGGACTTAACAGGTCTTGTGCAGGACG
>CM035784.1:26163068-26205398 GCA_020466265.1 Siphamia tubifer
AGCAGAGCCCCAGGGAAGGATCTACATCGATGATATTTTGACGTCAGAGATAGGCCTCCATGACCTGCGGCATAAGATGTCCATCATTCCTCAGGTACATCGTGTATATAACTATATATGAAAATAGAACTGCACGATATATTATTTGAGCATCACTAAGAAACAGTTAAAACTACAGCTGCAGGCTCTAATGTTTGAGCATCGACATGCTAATGTATGTGTGTGTAATAGTCACATGTCAGGTCATGTAGGAGATGAATCATTCTGAACCAGTTTGGACTGAGTCACTGGTAACAAGACTGAAAAATAAGCGACCAACAAGAGAAAATCACCCAAAACCAACAAGAGAAAATCACCCAAAACCAACAAGAGAAAATCACCCAAAACCAACAAGAGAAAATCACCCAAAACCAACAAGAGAAAATCACCCAAAACCAACAAGAGAAAATCACCCAGAACCAACAAGAGAAAATCACCCAGAACCAACAAGAGAAAATCACCCAGAACCAACAAGAGAAAATCACCCAGAACCAACAAGAGAAAATCACCCAAAACCAACCAGAGAAAATCACACAAAACCAACAAGAGAAAATCACACAAAACCAACAAGAGAAAATCACACAAAACCAACAAGAGAAAATCACACAAAACCAACAAGAGAAAATCACCCAAAACCAACAAGAGAAAATCACCCAAAACCAACAAGAGAAAATCACCCAAAACCAACAAGAGAAAATCACCCAAAACCAACAAGAGAAAATCACCCAGAACCAACAAGAGAAAATCACCCAGAACCAACAAGAGAAAATCACCCAGAACCAACAAGAGAAAATCACCCAGAACCAACAAGAGAAAATCACCCAGAACCAACAAGAGAAAATCACCCAAAACCAACCAGAGAAAATCACACAAAACCAACAAGAGAAAATCACACAAAACCAACAAGAGAAAATCACACAAAACCAACAACAGAAAATCACACAAAACCAACAAGAGAAAACCACCCAGAACCAACCAGAGAAAATCATCCAGAACCAACAAGAGAAAATTACCCACAACCAACCAGAGAAAAGTACCCAAAACCAACCAGAGAAAAGTACCCAAAACCAAGGCTCGGTGCCAGAAAGAAAAGCAACATCAGTTATGTGGAGTTATTTCGGCTACAAGAAGGATGATACTGACCCGCTCTGTGTCGACCACTAATGGAAATATATTTCGCAGGGTTAGTGGCAGTTTTTTTTTTTTTTTTTATACTGTGCAGCTGTACCTGAAAACTATAATTACCCTGTTCCTGTTTACACTCCGAGTGGAGGAGGAAACACCAGGACGCTGGAGTCATCTTCACTGTGGTATCATTTATTTACAGCGATCGTCCAGGGAACATCTCTGTTAGTGTAATAAAAAAAAAAAAAAAACAAACAGATGAAGACCAGCTGGACAGAACCTAAAGACACTCAGACATTATCAACACAAACTAAAGCTACAGGTTCCACGTACTGGAAATATACTCATTATTATTATTATATACTCAGTTCCTTCAAAAAAACTTATGTTTTTACTACAGAGCCCCAGGAAGAGATACGGCAAAAAGAAAAAGTTATTGTTCTGTCAACATGTACGGACGAGTGTTTACGTCAACATGACTGCAGATGAACTCATCATCATGATTAATCTGATTAAACTTTCAATGCAATTATTCTACGTCCCTCTAGAACACAAGTGTCAAACTCCAGTCCTCCAGGGCCGGTGTCCTCCATGTTTTAGATATTTCCTTCTTCCATGTGATTCAGTTTAACCCTTTAACGCCTGAGAACTAACAAAATAACTGGTAACATGAGCAAAGTAAAGACACAAATGGTAGAAAATCAAAGAAAAATACTACAATAAAAAAAAGTATAAAAATAAACAAAACGAGCAACAAAAACTGATAAATATTTACGAAATGACAAATAATGTGGAAAATAAAAAAATTACTAAAGAAGAAAACTACTATTGAAATATGGTCCCAGCAATTTTAATTTAGCCTTTAAAAAATGTTTAAATAAAATTAAAAAATAAAAACTCCATTCAGAACACATCAGCACTGACATTTAAAAAGTTAATAATCAGCTCCTCATCAGACTGATAATGATGTAATGGTAGAGGGAAACATCTAAAACATGCAGGACACCGGCCCTCGTGGACCGCACTTTGACACCCCTGCTCTAGAACGTTCCGACAGCTTCCATTCACTTTGAATGGACGTTCCCAGCGTTCTGCGGGCAGATTATTTTCTAGAACCGCCCACTGCATCATTAACACCCGCTGCCAATGGCAACGAGTTTAGTCACTTCAGATTGACGGTACCGTATCACTCCGCAGGTAGTTCGGCCACTTTGAAAGTAAATATTGTCTACGTTGTAACGGTTATTTTATCCAGTCTGTTACAGTAGTAGCAGTAATAAGATGTAGTAACTGTAGAATAAGATAATCATATATTGCCCACGAGTTACTACTGACAAATATTTCAAATATATCACAGTCAGTGGGCGGGTCTTAACACCTGATTGGTTCTTTTGCACATCCAGTCCAGTCCAGTCCATCCAGTTCCACATAAAGAATCGATGCAGAGCTTTAACCTCTATGTTTGGATACTTTAATAAACTAAACTTTATTGACAACTGCTAAATATCTACACGCTGTCTGACACTCCCACTGGAGTGGGTTTGACTAGATTCGCGTTAGTCCCGCCCACTGACTTTGATGGACGAGGTTGACAGATGAAATAAAAAACTGACAGGCTGTCAAATGTCGCAGATGTAAACAGTAATAGTTCACAAATTTTTACAACTTTTAACCAAAAATCTGTAATAATTCTTCCACAGGACCCGGTGCTGTTTACTGGTTCTATGAGGAAGAACCTGGACCCATTTAACCAACACACAGATGAAGAACTATGGAATGCTCTGCAAGAGGTACGCTCTGATGGTTCACATATTTACACACAGACTGTCACTGATAAATAACTCATTCTATGCTTATTTATTAATATTAACTTTATTAAAGGACTCATTCTATGCTTATTTATTAATATTAACTTTATTAAAGGACTCATTCTATACTTATTTATTAATATTAACTTTATTAAAGGACTCATTCTATGATTATTTATTAATATTAACTTTATTAAAGGACTCATTCTATGCTTATTTATTAATATTAACTTTATTAAAGGACTCATTCTATGATTATTTATTAATATTAACTTTATTAAAGGACTCATTCTATGGTTATTTATTAATATTAACTTTATTAAAGGACTCATTCTATAGTTATTTATTAATATTAACTTTATTAAAGGACTCATTCTATAGTTATTTATTAATATTAACTTTATTAAAGGACTCATTCTATGGTTATTTATTAATATTAACTTTATTAAAGGACTCATTCTATGCTTATTTATTAATATTAACTTTATTAAAGGACTCATTCTATGGTTATTTATTAATATTAACTTTATTAAAGGACTCATTCTATAGTTATTTATTAATATTAACTTTATTAAAGGACTCATTCTATAGTTATTTATTAATATTAACTTTATTAAAGGACTCATTCTATAGTTATTTATTAATATTAACTTTATTAAAGGACTCATTCTATGCTTATTTATTAATATTAACTTTATTAAAGGACTCATTCTATAGTTATTTATTAATATTAACTTTATTAAAGGACTCATTCTATAGTTATTTATTAATATTAACTTTATTAAAGGACTCATTCTATGCTTATTTATTAATATTAACTTTATTAAAGGACTCATTCTATAGTTATTTATTAATATTAACTTTATTAAAGGACTCATTCTATAGTTATTTATTAATATTAACTTTATTAAAGGACTCATTCTATGCTTATTTATTAATATTAACTTTATTAAAGGACTCATTCTATGGTTATTTATTAATATTAACTTTATTAAAGGACTCATTCTATAGTTATTTATTAATATTAACTTTATTAAAGGACTCATTCTATGCTTATTTATTAATATTAACTTTATTAAAGGACTCATTCTATGTTTATTTATTAATATTAACTTTATTAAAGTACTCATTCTATGTTTATTTATTAATATTAACTTTATTAAAGGACTCATTCTATAGTTATTTATTAATATTAACTTTATTAAAGGACTCATTCTATAGTTATTTATTAATATTAACTTTATTAAAGGACTCATTCTATGCTTATTTATTAATATTAACTTTATTAAAGGACTCATTCTATAGTTATTTATTAATATTAACTTTATTAAAGTACTCATTCTATGTTTATTTATTAATATTAACTTTATTAAAGGACTCATTCTATAGTTATTTATTAATATTAACTTTATTAAAGGACTCATTCTATGTTTATTTATTAATATTAACTTTATTAAAGGACTCATTCTATAGTTATTTATTAATATTAACTTTATTAAAGGACTCATTCTATGCTTATTTATTAATATTAACTTTATTAAAGGACTCATTCTATAGTTATTTATTAATATTAACTTTATTAAAGGACTCATTCTATGGTTATTTATTAATATTAACTTTATTAAAGGACTCATTCTATAGTTATTTATTAATATTAACTTTATTAAAGGACTCATTCTATGCTTATTTATTAATATTACTGTGTTATTGAATGCATTATGCGTTGGTTCTATTTAAAAAAAACTCCAGCTGTTTTAACATTTAGAAAAATGACTTTTTTGGGGCAGCCTGGAACCACAGGTTAAGTGACTCTGCTTTATCATGCACTACTTGCATGGGTGTTAAATTGCATATGGACACTATGGACGTGTTCAAACCAATATTTGGATGTTTATAAAAATGTCCATTCCAATTTTTTAATAGGAAATGAAATTACATTTGGGAAACAAAAGTTTACTGTACTGGACTGTAAGGTGACACTGAAAAGACCACAGTGATTCTGACTTTTTATCTCATACTTTTCACTTTTTATCTGAAACTTTTGACTTTTTACCTCATAATTTAGAATTTTATCTAATAAAGTTGACTTGACTTAATGTTCTTTATAATCCACTTCACCTTATATATGAAGAATCTATAAAATAATCCATTCATCGACAGTGTGTCTTATAGTGACTAAATATTATCATTAATGAACATTTATCATGTGACATAAACCAAACTAGACATAAATGTGGGTCATGTGACGATAACTATAATTAAATATATAATACAGTTATAGATGAACAATAAAAAACAAACTAAATGTGGATTAAGAAATAAAAAAACATTCCTAAAATCTGTCTTAATTTTTGTTGACAAAAACAAAATGAGACTTTTGAATGAGTTTCTCCATGTTCTTATTTATTTATTTATTTATTTATTTATTTATTTATTTATTTATTGTCGTCACATTATGTCCCCACTAATGTCAACATCATGTCGTTGTGATGTTGCCGAATGACAATAACGATGTTCTGGTTCTGGTTCTGGTTCTGGTTCTGGTTGACTCCACAGGTCCAGTTGAAGTCCGTGGTGGAGGACCTGCCTGGGAAACTGGAGACGGTTCTGGCCGAGTCGGGTTCTAACTTCAGCGTGGGTCAGAGGCAGCTGGTGTGTCTGGCTCGAGCCATCCTGAGGAAGAACCGCATCCTCGTCATCGATGAGGCGACGGCCAACGTGGACCCCAGGTTGGTTTTCACAGCGGCCTTTTACAGAACACGTTTTTTCCACTAACATTAACGGGTCGAGCCGCCTTTTGAAAAACTCTCGTCCAATCAGCATGTGTCGTTTCTGCGTCGACCACGGTGTCATCCATGAATGTGCTTTTATTTTGTCACTTCCTGTCCCGCTACACACTCACACGTCCTTTAAGATAGTGGTTCTGAAATCCGGTCCTCGTGGTCCAGTGTCCACTGCATGTTTTAGTTAATTCCTTCTTCTATCACTCCTAGTTAAATTATTAAATTATTATTACATCATTATCAGATTCCTGATAATGATGTAATGGCTTCTATATTTTCTCTTATTATTTCTGTGAATTTAATTTAAAAAAAAATTGTAATTCTAAATGTTTTTATTTAAAATGTTTTTAAATTGTTTTAATTTTGTTTGATTTAAAACATTTTGAATATATTTAGAAACATATTTATTTTATTATATTTACATAAAATGAAGAGACTTATTTATTTTATTTTTGTATTTAATTTCTTTTATATTTTTATTTCATTATTATTATTATTATTATTATTATTTCTTTTATTTTATTGTATTATTTTTTTTCAATAAGAACAAATTAGGAGGTAGATATGTAAAACATGCAGGACACTGGGCCATAAGCACCACTGCTTTAAGACAATAAAAGTTGTTCATGTTATTGTTGTAGATATTATCATCATATCATTTATTATTCAACTGTTCTGGCATCTTTGGGATCATAATGAACTAAAATGACTTTAACACCCCTGCTCTAGAAATGTGTAAATATTTAGAAACATCTGAGAGTCATGTTTGGACCAGTGGAGGACATGACCCCCCACCCCATTATTAAAGCTGGTCCTCATGGCCCAGTGTCCTGCATGTTTTAGATATCTCCCTTTTCTTCTTCGTTTTTTAAAAAAATGAATAAGAAATAAAAATTTATGAAAAAAAAATCCTTTTAAATGGGTTTTAATTAAATAAATAAAAATTTAATTAAAAAAATGAAACAAGAAAAAAAAATTTAAACAGTAAAAATATATTTAAACCCCCCCCCCCCTCTCCCTTTTTTTTAAATCAACAACAATTAAATGAATAAATATGTTTTTGTATAATTTTTTTATTAATTAAATAAAAAAAATTCTATCAAATCAAATCTTTTTTTAACTAAAATAATAAAAAAAATAAAATTTAAATAATTTTAAATGTTTAAAAAAATATATATATATATATATAAAATAAATACTAAATAAAATCCATTTTTAAAATGTTATTATTTTTGTAATAAATAAATATAAAAAATGTCTCTCTTCCGTCACACTTGGAAGCCATTACATCATTATCTGATCATTAATTTAACTTCAGTGTGATAGAAGAGGTAAATATGTAAAACATGCAGGACACTGGACCATGAGGACTGGATTTAAGAAGCACTAGTTTACATTCATTCAGTTTGAATGAAAAAAGCTGAAGGTTTGTAAAAATCCAGGTGCAGTTGTTGCTGTGTCCACCAGAGGGCGACACTGTGAAGAATACTAGAAATACACATAGATAACTTTATTTAGTTGTCCAGTTTGAATACAATAAGAAATGTAATAGCACAAATATATTAAGTAGAGATAAATAGGAATAAAAAAGAGCTAAAATATAAATAAAAATATGTATAAACATACAAACACAAAGTGTTACACGGGTATTTAGAAAAACACAAGTTAAATAAGCAGATAAGGTGCAGTGGTAAGATGATGGTATGATGATAATGTTACTGATAATAACTGTATATAATAATAATTATAATAATTATAATAATAATAATAAGTACATATAGAAACATGTCATATATTTAGCCTTACACACAAAATATGATATATGATGTAAACGGTATATATAGTGTAGCTATAGGTATAATATATTCATGAAGAATAAATATATACTTGACAAGCAGGTTATGCATACCACAAACAGGATATAAATAGGATGTGCAGAACGATACAAATATTGTATGAGTATGATATATATTATCACTATGATAGTATACACACATATTAATTATACTACTGGGAAATGACAATGTGGTGTAAAGTTGTTTTATTCAGGTAATTCAACATAAAAGGTGAAGCTAATTCATGTTATAGATCTACAGCATTTATTAGTTATAATTTTGCTGATTATGATTTAGAGTTTATTAAAACCTCAAACCCCCAAAATATTGGAATATTACTTGAAAGTAAATGTTCTAAAGCTGTAAAAGTCCTAACCAGTAAAATGACAAGAAATAAAAGCTAGAAAATATATTTATATTTCTTTATATAATATGTACAGAATAACAGAAATGCATGCACTTTTTCAGGATATTCTCATTTTTTCATTAGTACCTGTAGATGTTATTATACAGACTATGGAGCATCACAACATGTAAACGAGAAAAAGAAAGTAAACAAAGTAAATACATGTACATTGATTCACATACTATTTGTCGACCAGTAATTCTCCATCTATAAACGAGCCACAACTGACCGCTGTGTTAACTAACCCACCCACAACTGACCGCTGTGTTAACTAACCCACCCACAACTGACCGCTGTGTTAACTAACCCACCCTCAACTGACCACTGTGTTAACTAACCCACCCACAACTGACCACTGTGTTAACTAACCCACCCACAACTGACCACTGTGTTAACTAACCCACCCACAACTGACCACTGTGTTAACTAACCCACCCTCAACTGACCACTGTGTTAACTAACCCAACCGCAACTGACCGCTGTGTTAACTAACCCACCCGCAACGGACCGCTGTGTTAACTAACCCACCCACAACTGACCGCTGTGTTAACTAACCCACCCACAACTGACCGCTGTGTTAACTAACCCACCCGCAACTGACCGCTGTGTTAACTAACCCACCCGCAACGGACCGCTGTGTTAACTAACCCACCCGCAACTGACCGCTGTGTTAACTAACCCACCCGCAACTGACCGCTGTGTTAACTAACCCACCCGCAACTGACCGCTGTGTTAACTAACCCACCCGCAAAGGACCGCTGTGTTAACTGACCCACCCGCAACTGACCGCTGTGTTAACTAACCCACCCGCAACGGACCGCTGTGTTAACTAACCCACCCGCAACTGACCGCTGTGTTAACTAACCCACCCGCAACTGACCGCTGTGTTAACTAACCCACCCACAACTGACCGCTGTGTTAACTAACCCACCCGCAACTTGGACCATGAGAAATATATTTGAGAAGGACGGACTCGACCCACTTCTGGACCCACATTTTTAAAAAGTAGTCAATGGTGTTGATCGACATCACTTTCCGTTACGTCCAAATTTCCAGGAAAAGAAAGTTGAATAAACACAAACAAAAACATCACCTCATATCATATGTTTTTATTTAGGACACTGGAAAGACAAACCTGAAAATAACACCATGACCTTTGACCTTGAGTGATTTGAAATGCTTGTAACTTTCTTCCTGTGGCGTTTGATCCATTCAGGACAGACGCACTCATCCAGCAAACGATACGAGAGAAGTTCAGCGAATGCACGGTTCTCACCATCGCCCACCGACTCAACACCATCATCGACAGCGACAGGATCCTGGTGAGCGTCCGTGACCTGGAGACGTTAGCAAGTATCACTGCCAACGATAACACTCTGCTTTGTTTTTGAATTCAGGTTCTAGATGCAGGAAGAATCCACGCGTACGATGAACCTCATACTTTACTGCAAGATGAAGACGGGATTTTTTACAAAATGGTTCAACAGACGGGAAAACAGGAAGCGAGTGCTCTGATAGAAGCAGCTCAACGGGTTAGTTTTATACAATATTATACTGTACTATGGATGGATGGATGGATGGATAGGTAGATGGATGGATGGATGGATGGATAGGTAGATGGATGGATGGATGGATAGGTAGATGGATGGATGGATGGGTAGATGGATGGATGGATGGATGGATGGATGGATGGATGGATGGATGGATGGATGGATGGATAGGTGGATGGATGGATAGGTGGATGGATGGATGGATGGATGGATGGATGGATGGATGGATGGATGGATGGATGGATGGATGGATGGATAGGTAGATGGATGGATAGATGGATGGATGGATGGATGGACGGATGGATGGATGGATGGGTAGATGGATGGATGGATGGATGGGTAGATGGATGGATGGGTAGATGGATGGATGGATGGATAGATGGATGGATGGATAGGTAGATGGATGGATAGATGGATGGATGGGTAGATGGGTGGATGGATGGATGGGTGGATGGATGGATGGATGGATGGATGGATAGGTAGATGGATGGATGGATAGGTGGATGGATGGATGGATAGATGGATGGATGGATGGATGGATGGATGGATGGATGGATAGGTAGATGGATGGATGGATGGATAGGTGGATGGATGGATGGATAGGTAGATGGATGGATGGATGGATAGGTGGATGGATGGATGGATAGGTAGATGGATGGATGGATGGATAGGTGGATGGATGGATGGATAGGTGGATGGATGGATGGATAGGTAGATGGATGGTTGGATAGGTAGATGGATGGATGGATAGGTGGATGGATGGATGGATAGGTAGATGGATGGATGGATGGATAGGTGGATGGATGGATGGATGGATAGGTAGATGGATGGATGGATAGGTAGATGGATGGATGGATGGATAGGTGGATGGATGGATGGATGGATGGATGGATAGGTGGATGGATGGATGGATGGATGGATGGATAGGTAGGTGGATGGATGGATGGATGGATGGATAGATGGATGGATGGATAGGTAGATGGATGGATGGATAGGTAGATGGATGGATGGATGGATGGATGGATGGATGGATAGGTAGATGGATGGATGGATGGATAGGTGGATGGATGGATGGATGGATAGGTAGATGGATGGATGGATAGGTAGATGGATGGATGGATGGATGGATGGATAGGTAGATGGATGGATAGGTGGATGGATGGATGGATGGATGGATAGGTAGATGGATGGATGGATGGATGGATGGATAGGTAGATGGATAAAATTGAGAGAAAATTAATAAAAATACGAATAAATATTACAATAAAGACAAATTAGAAACAGATAGATTTACAAAATAAAGTAAGAATGCAAAAAAATGGACAAACATGGTATAAAAATCAGTAAAAACGACTTATTTGCTTAAAAAATTTAGAAAATTTTACAAAATGAGATTAAATTGATTATCAAAAAAAATTGAAAGAAAAAAAAAGATAGATATGGATGGATGGATATAATTAAGGAAATGAACCAAAAAAGGAGTAAAGAATTAAGAAAATAAGATTTTTTTTTTTTTTACAAAAATAGACAAACATAAGGGTCAAAATAAGTAAAAAAAAAAAACAAACAAACAAACAAAAAAAACACAAATATGTGCTATACAATTTACAAAAAATGAACATAATGAGACAAAATTAATTAAAAATGGAAAAAAAAAAGTCTGAAGGTTAAGGGTCAAAGGTCAGGGTCAGACCATGTAAATGAAAAAACACCAGATTCTATCTTGTCTGAATCCTCAGATATTACCACTGATGTTTTACCTGTTGACCTTTAGTGTGACCTTGACCCTTGACCTTTGACCTTCATTGCTCAAAAATCTAATGGGTTTTTCTTTGACCCATTATCTATCGTTCCTGAAAGTTTAATCAAAACCCGGTCAGAAGTTTTTGTGTAATCCTGCTGACAGACAAACGGACCTGAATTTAATACGTCCGCGACGGAGGTAAAAACCAAAAATTAAATATAAATATAAAAAAAATATAAAAAATAAATGTATTAATTCACATAATATTTTCTATATAATATATAAAGAATAACATGGACCTGTTTGAAAGTGGAAACAACTATAGAAGAACAGAACATTTAACATTTATCTTCAATGAAACTCTTCAATATTTTTTATTTATTTTTTTATATTTCTTTATTTTTTGTAAGAACAATGTCATTTGTTACGAACTCCTTATTTTTAATATTTAACCATAAACCAACGACCACAACACAAAGAAAGATGGAGTCAAAACAACACACACAATATTAACCATTTATTAATGTCTTATAAAGGTTCATATTAGTGTAAATGTAAAATGAGATTCTTTTTAACCAACAGCTGCAGTGTTTACATCTGTTTGTTTGTTTACCTGTAAAACACATAAACAAACACTTCACCTGTTGGTTAAAAAGAATCTAATTTTACATTTACACAAGTATGAACCTTTATAAGACATTAATAAATAGGTAATAAATGGTTAATACATAATGAACAACTATTTATAAATATTGTGTGTAAGTATTAAGTGAAATTTAAAAAGAAAAAAAAAGGTGTTCAATTTGAATTATGTCAACTTGAACCATCAAATATGGAACAAAAAACAAACAAACTGATAAATAATATATAATTACAGAGAAGCAAAAAAAACATCTGCTCATTGTTGGGACGTTTGTGTAACTTAAAACATACACTCTAGTTAATGATTTAAAACGTAGAGAGACGAGACACTGGAACCATGCATTTCAAACAAGTTATTTATTTTTCTGTTTATATATTTTTTGTTTAAGTATGAATGTATGTGTTGTGACTATGGAATGGGGGGGTCGGCAAAAATAAGCAACTCTGCTTCAGCCTCCTCCTTTTAAGATGTCATTATATAAACATTATAACTAGTACTGTTACAATATATGTAATCTGCTCAAATAAAGTCAAACAAACAAACAAGTGTTACTGAAGTTTCTATTAGAAGGAAACACCTTCTGTGGAAATATGAAAAAAAAAAAATATATATATATATATATGTATATATATATATATATATATATATATATATATGTACATGTGTGTATCAGAGTCCTGCATGGTTCTGATTTTGACAAACCATAACCGCCCGTACCCGTCATGTTCAAACTCGTATCCGACCCGTTTTCCGACGAAAAAAAAAATAATAAATCCGCACCCGAACCGACCCGCTATAAATGAACCCGATATCCGACCCGAACCCGGAAGAAAATGTCAGATAGCCAAACTTAAATACAAACATTTATTGTCACGAATATACTGAACAGTGACATAGCCAAGGCAGAGCCAAATAAAAATGTTATTAAACAGTAGCAGACAAATAATAAACTCAAAAAATAGTTTTATCCGTGAGCTCACACACATACACACACACACACACACACACACACACACACACACACACACACACACACACACACACACACACACACACACGCTTGAAAAACGCATCAAGAAGGAAGCCGACAGGAGGCAGCTATACAAGTCCAAACTAAAGAACAATTTTTAGCCTATGAACCGCAAATTAGACCCACGATCACCCACGTCCGACCCGAACCGAACCCGTATCCAACACACCACAACATTTTTCACCCGTTTCGTGAAAATCTGCGGTTCACCCACGGGTCACCCACGGGTACCCGAACCCGTGCAGGCATATATATATATATATATATATATATATATAGATAGATAGATAGATAGATAGATAG
This sequence comes from Siphamia tubifer, assembly GCA_020466265.1. Taxonomy (NCBI): domain Eukaryota; kingdom Metazoa; phylum Chordata; class Actinopteri; order Kurtiformes; family Apogonidae; genus Siphamia; species Siphamia tubifer. Next base: position 26,176,335 of record CM035784.1, read on the forward strand.
ATAGATCAGTTTGTGTTTTCATCAGTATAAATTTGAAGTGTTGACCTCTGACCTCCTTGTGTTGTTGTTGTGTTTCAGGCGTACAACAGCAGAACTCGTCCAAACTTGTCTAATGGCGTCTACGAATCAGAAGGCGTCTATTATGAGACGGCGATGTGAGCTCAAAGACACTGAATGTTTGGGACGCCACAGGAAGTGCCTGGACTCTTTAATGACCCGTGGTCCTCCAGAGGGACCAGACCCAGTGGTTGGACCCCAGTGATCTGATCTATGCACCAACCCCCTCCCATCAGCCCAAGGGGCTCCAAAATCACTGTAGTCAAAATACATAGAACATTATTTATTTTCAGTTTTGTTCTAAAAACCAGATTGACCTTAACAAGGGGACACCACCCCAGTACGTGGGACACCACCCCAGTACGTGGGACACCACCCCAGTACGTGGGACACCACCCCAGTACGTGGGACACCACCCCAGTACGTGCCTTACTTTAATGTGCAGTCGTTTGTACATGTGTTAATGAAACTTCTGATGTCAATGACCGTTAAAGGTTGTGACGGGTGGGACTGGACGTACAAGTTACCCTTCACTAAGAATTTAAATGAGGTCTGGGAGAATATACCATATTTTCAGAATATAAGTCGCAGTGTTTTTGTTTTTTCTTTCATAGTTTGAAGGAGCGACTTATACTCCGGAGTAGGGATGACGAAAAAAAAAAAATGACCGATCACTGAGCCCAGAGCTGGTTCTGGACAATGTGGTGCCTTAGGCCAACACTAGGACAACACTAGGACAACACTAGGCCAACACTAGGCCAACACTAGGCCAACACTAGGACAACACTAGGCCAACACTAGGCCAACACTAGGCCAACACTAGGCCAACACTAGGCCAACACAATGTTAAGTTTAATGATTTATTTACTATATTTTCACACTATAAGGTGAACTGGATTATAAGGAACATTACAGTGAAGATAAACACTAACAATAACAAAAACACACTCTTATTCTGATAAATTAAACTTTAAAAGAGAAAAAATTCTATAATAAAAAGTCTACATTTTGATAAAAAGTTTAAATTCTCAGTTATTAAACACAACCAGATTTAATCCATATATTAGTTTCACTGTCGGTAAATTAAAATATTTTCAGTTTATATTCCAGTAACTATCTGAATATTCTAACTCTGTGGGACTTTGTCTGGTTGTCTAGGCGACCGCCTAGTCTGACTAAGACTAACACTGACCCTGAGCTTCATTAACTGGTGAAAAGAAAATGTCACAGTTTTATGTTAAAAGCTGATTTTAAAACGTCGCACAAAGAGAAAATATAAATTCTGCTGCTAAATATGATATTTTTTTTTTGTGTTTTTGTTTGTTGTATTTGTTTTTTGTGTTTTTGTTTGTTGTATTTGTTTTATGTGTTTTTGTTTGTTGTATTTGTTTTATGTGTTTTTGTTTGTTGTATTTGTTTTGTGTTTTTGTTTGTTGTATTTGTTTTTTGTGTTTTTGTTTGTTGTATTTATTTTTTGTGTTTTTGTTTGTTGTATTTGTTTTTTGTGTTTTTGTTTGTTGTATTTGTTTTATGTGTTTTTGTTTGTTGTATTTGTTTTATGTGTTTTTGTTTGTTGTATCTTTCTTGTGTCTTTCTGCCGTGGCCCCTGTCGGCCACCGTACAGTTCCAGTATTTGAACATGTTCATTAATGTTCCAGTAAATTCTGCAGCTTAAAAACCTTAGTGATGTCACTTCTGTCAGATGGTTGTCATGGTAACAAGTGTCTTTAGCTCATGTCGTCTTTGTGTTTAGTTTATGTTTTTAGTAAATGTTCGAACTGAGCTCTGACTTTATTATTAATAAATTCTATCGTATATTTTACTGATAATGTTTAAATTAATAATTTTTAAAGTTAAGCTAAAAACAAATGTTTATAATCGACACTAGAATAATAAAGATAAAATAACCTTACATTATTGGACATGAGGCAGTTATTGTTACTGTTTATTAACTATTAATAACATAATAATAATATAATATTAACTAGTTCTATAAAAAAAACAGTGGGACTGATATATGGATTAATACTGATAGTGATTATTGACTGGGAATTTAGACTTTATCTCATTATTTTGACTTTTGACATTTGAGATGAAATATTTTATTACAATGATTGAAAAACACAACAATTAATTTTCACCAAATAAATGCAGTTTCTGTCTTTTTACTTTTCGGACATTAATGCAGGCTGTTTTTTTTAATTATTATTTTTAAAGTTATGACCAATGTTGACAGTGTGAACCATCGGTCATCGGTTAACATCCCGACTCCGGAGCGACTTATTTATGAAATGATAAACACATGGTTCTAATTTCAGGTTATTTTCTGACCACCAGTAGAGAGTGCTGTTGAGCTTGAACATGTTGTTTATGTTATAGTTATCTAAATAACTGTTAATATGTTACGTTAACATACCAGGCACCTTCTGTTAGTTGTTTATGAATCATGTAACGTTAGCTGAATGTGCTACGTTAGCATGCGTTAGCATACCGTACACCTATTCAGCATGTTGTTATTCTGTTCTATTTTTATTTTAAATTTTAAATTGTTTTTCAAGATGAAATGTCTGTTCTTGGTGCTGAATTTCATCAAATAAATTTGCCCCTCCAAAAATGTGACTTGTTTTTTTCTTTCTTTATTTTGCATTTTTTTGGCTGGTGTGATTTATAGTCCAGAAAATACTGTCCATTTTATCCATTCATTCTAGGTTTTTTTGTTACAGTTGATTTAAATGAAATCAAATATAACTAGCCTAGCTTTAGCTTAATTTCCTGTACTAGTGCTAATATAACTAGCCTAGCTTTAGAGCTAATATAACTAGCCTAGCTTTAGCTTCATTTCCTGAGCTAGTCCTAATATAACTAGCCTAGGTTTAGATTTATTTCCTATACTAGAGCTAATATAACTAGCTTAGCTTTAACGACATTTCCTATACTAGAGCTAATATAAATAGCCTAGCTTTAGCTTCATTTTCTGTGGTAGAGCTAATATAACTAGCCTAGCTTTAGCACACATGGGGACAGTTTAATAATTTCATATAAACAGACATTTTAGTTTTCTGCTGAAAACCATCGACTCTAGGTTTGAGTTAAAATTATAAAAAACTGGAATTTTCAATTCAAGGAGGAACATAAACTTAACTTTTGTTAAATTTTGATAAAATGAAAACGGAACATGTTTTGAAGTTTCTCCGTCATCTATTTCAATTTTATTTTATTTAAAAACCATAAATCACAACAAAGTCGTCTCACAGGGTTTTACAGAAACATGAAAACAATGAACATATCATCTGTACTTATTGGTTTTTATAAATAGTTGTGGAAGAAAAATCTGATTAAACCAGTTTTTATTTTATTTTTTTTATTTTTTTCGTACAGATCTAATTAAAAAAACATAATTATTTTTACACTGATGACAAACAGTAAATACATATAGTTTATAAGTCGACCTTTGTGTAGAGTTTTTATAGCAGCTATGACTGAACTGAAGTGATTTAGTTAAAACACATTTCCACTTTATTTTACGACTTAACTACCGATGTTTATCGTTAATAAACGTAAACATTTCCATCGTTTACACTCAAATAAAAAATCTAAATTGTCGCTGAATGAAGGATTAGTTCAACAACAGAAGCAGGTTTATTATTATTGTTTGGTTTATTGTCTGAAAATATTTTATTCATAACAAAGTGTCCCAGATCTGTTTTGCGATTGGTCAGACATTCAAAGTGGGCGGGGCTAATGTAGTCAAGTTGTCTTGTCACTCTGTTGATTCTGTGATGATCTGAGGAATTGAGCGACAGAGTCTGGACCTCTACACCTGTCTGGAAAAGGTTCATTGTTCAAATATAGAGGACCATAAATAATGATGTAGAGAATGGTCCAATATTTCCCTTTTTTGAGCCCTTACTATAGCCTTACCATTTGAACAATCAATTTTTTGGGAAACGACTGAAACCACCCTGAAACACCTCCAGCAACCTGAAGAGAACTGTTAATAATGATCTAGACCACTTTGTAAACAGATTTGGGAGATGGTCCAAAATTTCCCTTTTCCCTTTTTGGAGCCCTTACCATTTGAAGAATCAATTTTGGGGAAATGACTCAAAACACCCTGAAGCATCTCCAGAAACGTAAAAAGGGCCAAAAATAATAATCTAGACCACTTTGTAAACGGATTTGAGAGATGGTCCAAAATTTCTCTTTTTGGAGCCCTTACTATAGCCTTACCATTTGAGTAATGAATTTTGGGGAAATGACTCAAAACAACCTGAAACATCTCCATAAATGTAAAAAGGGCAACAAATAATGATCTAGACCACTTTTTAAACAGATTTGGGAGATGGTCCAAAATTTCCTTTTTGGAGCCCTTACTATAGCCTTACCATTTGAAGAATGAATTTTGGGGAAACGACTCAAAACACCCTGAAACACCTGCAGAAACGTAAAAAGGGCTATAAATAATAATCTAGACCACTTTGTAAACAGATTTGGGAGGTGGTCCAAAATGATCAATTAAACATTGAAAAAAAAAAAAACAGGAAGTTTTTAAGTTTAAATTCGACAATCGCAAAGTTTTTTTTCTCAAGTTTTTTATTCATCTGAACCTTTACCTGAACAGGTCCGTAACAAGGATGTCCTCTGGTGGTTCAGTGGGTTAATCTGAACTGACAGTTTGTGGATTCAAACCCACTTTGTTCTGAAGTGCTTGAGCCTTAATTTAAGGCTTGAAACGCCTCCAAAAATGTGTAGAGGGCTATAAATAATGATCTAGACCACTTTTTACATTTCTCTTGTTGTTCAGTCCCAGTAGTTGTTGGTACATTATTGGACACAGTTATTGTATATTAACTAGTTCTACCAAAACCACAAAACACCTTAAATAAACACATTTTTGACTTTTTATCTGATACATTGGATTTTTGTGTCAGAATTTTTACTTTTTATGTCATCATTTGGACTTCACTTAATGCGCCTTACATATGAAAAACCTTCATAAAAAACATTCATTGACAGTCCACCTTATAGTCCAGTTCACCTTATAGTCCACTTCACCTTATAGTCCACTTCACCTTATAGTCCAGTCCACCTTATAGTCCACTTCACCTTATAGTCCAGTCCATCTAATATTCCAGTCTACCTTATAGTCCAGTTCACCTTATAGTCCAGTTCACCTTATAGTCCAGTTCACCTTATAGTCCAGTTTACCTTATAGTCCAGTTCACCTTATAGTCGACTCCACCTTATAGTTCAGTCCATCTTATAGTCCAGTTCACCTTATAGTCCAGTCCACCTTATAGCCCAGTCCATCTTATAGTCCAGTTCACCTTATAGTCCAGTCCACCTTATAGTCCAGTCCACCTTATAGTCCAGTTCACCTTATAGTCCAGTCCACCTTATAGTCCAGTCCACCTTATAGTCCAGTTCACCTTATAGTCCAGTCCACCTTATAGTCCAGTTCACCTTATAGTCCAGTCCACCTTATAGTCCAGTCCACCTTATAGTCCAGTTCACCTTATAGTCCAGTTCACCTTGTAGTCCAGTCCACCTTATAGTCCAGTTCACCTTATAGTCCAAGTCACCTTATAGTTCAGTCCACCTTATAGTCCACTTCACCTTATAGTCCAGTCCATCTAATATTCCAGTCCACCTTATAGTCCAGTCCACCTTATAGTCCAGTCCACCTTATAGTCCAGTTCACCTTATAGTCCAGTTCACCTTGTAGTCCAGTCCACCTTATAGTCCAGTTCACCTTATAGTCCAAGTCACGTTATAGTCCAGTCCATCTTATAGTCCAGTTCACCATATAGTCCAGTCCACCTTATAGTCCAGTCCACCTTATAGTCCAGTTCACCTTATAGTCCAGTGCACCTTATAGTCCAGTCCACCTTATAGTCCAGTCCACCTTATAGTCCACTTCACCTTATAGTCCAGTCCACCTTATAGTCCACTTCACCTTATAGTCCAGTTCACCTTATAGTCCAGTCCACCTTATAGTCCAGTCCACCTTATAGTCCAGTCCACCTTATAGTCCAGTAAATACATTAGGTGTTTCAGTCTAATTACAGTGGTTGACTGTAAAGTTTTGGGGCAGGGTTGTAAGGGTTAGGTTTTTTTTTTTTTTTTGCAGTTATTGTACAAAGCGACAGACATTTGAGATGAAGACCACTGAGTAGAACCATAAAGAACCCACAGTCTGGTCCATGTGTGAGGAAATAGACGTCATTCTGACACTAGGTGGCACCATCTGCTCCCTTCAAAACCTAAAAAGTCATTTCCAGCCAGAGTTTCATTGTTGTCATATTTCATGTACAGAACCACGACATTGGTAAAAAATTACGTATGGACGCCATGGACGTGTCCATACCAATATTTGGATGTTCATAAAATCTCATGATTTTGACTTTTTATGTCAAAACTTTTCACTTTGTTTCCTCATAATTTTTACTTTTATCTCATAATTTGCGTCTGTAAGGCAAAGGCAGATTTATTTGTATATCACATTTCATGTACAGGACAACTCAAGGTGCTTTACACAAAAAACAGAAACAGAAGAAAATTAAAATGATGAAGATGCATTAAAATACAATTAAAATCAAGACATAAAAACATTTTAAAACAAATAATAATCTAAGTAAAAGCTCCAGTGAACAATAATGTTTTCATCTGATTTAAATGAACTGACAGTTTGAGCAGACCTCAGGTATTAACACTAGTTAACAGTAGTTAACACTAGTTAACACTAGTTAACAGTTGTTCTCAGACCTCAGGTATTAACACTAGTTAACAGTAGTTAACACTAGTTAACACTAGTTAACAGTAGTTAACACTAGTTAACAGTTGTTCTCAGACCTCAGGTATTAACACTAGTTAACAGTAGTTAACACTAGTTAACAATTGTTCTCAGACCTCAGGTATTAACACTAGTTAACAGTAGTTAACACTAGTTAACAGTTGTTCTCAGACCTCAGGTATTAACACTAGTTAACACTAGTTAACAGTAGTTAACAGTAGTTAACACTAGTTAACAGTAGTTAACAGTTGTTCTCAGACCTCAGGTATTAACAGTAGTTAACAGTAGTTAACACTAGTTAACACTAGTTAACAGTAGTTAACACTAGTTAACAGTTGTTCTCAGACCTCAGGTATTAACACTAGTTAACAGTAGTTAACACTAGTTAACAATTGTTCTCAGACCTCAGGTATTAACACTAGTTAACAGTAGTTAACACTAGTTAACAGTTGTTCTCAGACCTCAGGTATTAACACTAGTTAACACTAGTTAACAGTAGTTAACAGTAGTTAACACTAGTTAACAGTAGTTAACAGTTGTTCTCAGACCTCAGGTATTAACAGTAGTTAACAGTAGTTAACACTAGTTAACACTAGTTAACACTAGTTAACACTAGTTAACAGTTGTTCTCAGACCTCAGGTATTAACACTAGTTAACAGTAGTTAACACTAGTTAACACTAGTTAACACTAGTTAACAGTAGTTAACACTAGTTAACAGTTGTTCTCAGACCTCAGGTATTAACAGTAGTTAACAGTAGTTAACAGTAGTTAACACTAGTTAACACTAGTTAACACTAGTTAACAGTAGTTAACACTAGTTAACAGTTGTTCTCAGACCTCAGGTATTAACACTAGTTAACACTAGTTAACAGTAGTTAACACTAGTTAACACTAGTTAACACTAGTTAACAGTTGTTGTCAGACCTCAGGTATCCAGGTAGTTTGTTCCACAGTTTAGGAGCAGAGTAACAGAATGATGCTTCACTTTGTTTCGTTCTTATCTTTGGAACACACAGTAAACCTGTTCCTGATGACCTATGACCTCAGGGCTCTGGATGCTTCATAGGGAACCAGTAGGTCTAGGATGGATTTGGGTCCAAGGCCGTTTAGACCAGGAGTAAGATTTTGAACTGTGACCTTTGACCCACAGGAAGAACATGTAAGGATTTGAGGACGGGTGTGATGTGGTCCAGTTTCCTGGTACTGGTCAGGACTCTGGCAGCAGCGTTTTGGATCAGCTGTAGCTCAGTTGGTAGAGCAGGTCGTCCCGGTTCTGTCTGTCCACATGTCCAAGCGTCCTTGAGCAAAGACACTGAACCCTTAGTGTCCCAGTAGGACTGACAGAACCTTAGAAACCTACTGGTGTGTGAGTGTGTGTGAATGGGTGAATGTGAGGCTAATGTAAAAAGCTTTGAACCATGAAGGTGGAACAACTATAGAAGTGAAGAACATTTAACATAATTTTGACTTTATCTCATGAGTTTGACTTCACTTAATGGAATTAATATATGAAAAACCTTCATAAAAAACCTTCATTGACACCTTATAGTCCAGTCCACCTTATAGTCCAGTTCACCTTATAGTCCAGTTCACCTTATAGTCCAGTCCACCTTATAGTCCAGTTCACCTTATAGTCCAGTTCACCTTATAGTCCAGTTCACCTTATAGTCCAGTTCACCTTATAGTCCAGTTCACCTTATAGTCCAGTCCACCTTATAGTCCAGTCCACCTTATAGTCCAGTTCACCTTATAGTCCAGTCCACCTTATAGTCCAGTTCACCTTATAGTCCAGTTCGCCTTATAGTCCAGTTCGCCTTATAGTCCAGTCCGCCTTATAGTCCAGTCCACCTTATAGTCCAGTTCACCTTATAGTCCCGTCCACTTTATAGTCCAGTTCACCTTATAGTCCAGTCCCCCTTATAGTCCAGTCCACCTTATAGTCCAGTTCACCTTATAGTCCCGTCCACTTTATAGTCCAGTTCACCTTATAGTCCAGTCCACCTTATAGTCCAGTTCACCTTATAGTTCAGTCCACCTTATAGTACAGTTCACCTTATAGTCCAGTCCACCTTATAGTCCAGTCCACCTTATATTTTGCTTCTTCATGTAAAAATGAAATGTTGAAGCAAAACATTGTACTCGTCGTCTTCCGCTTCATCCGGGTCCAGGTTTTGGGGGCAGCAACCTCAGTAAAGATGCCCAGACTTCCCTCACCCCAGCCACCTCAGCCAGCTCCTCCAGGGGAATCCTGAGGTGTTCCCAGACCAGCTGAGAGATATAATCCCTCCAGCGTGTCCTGGGTCGACCCTGAGGTTTCCACCCGGAGGGATGTGCCCCGAACACCTCCCCAGGGAGGTGGTGCACGAGGTGCGCGAGCCACCTCATCTGGCTCCTCTGGACATGGAGGACCAGTGGCTCTACTCCCAGTCCCTCCCAGGTGTCTGAGCTTCTAACCCTATCTCTAAGGCTGAGCCCCACCCACCCTGCAAAGAAAACTCGTTTTGGCCGCCTGTACCCGTGATCTCACTCTTTCAGTCATGACCATAGGTGAGGGTCTGACATAGATCCAGAGCTTCACCTTATGCACCACGTTGGATCAGTTTAACACCCGCATTACTGCAGATGCCGCCCCAATCCGCCTGTCGACCTCCTGCTCCATCCTTCCGTCACTCTTGAATAAGATCCCAAGGTATTTAAAACTCCTCCACCCAGACAGGACACTCTACCCTTTTCCCTCTCAGAACCATGGGCTCAGACTTGGAGGTGCTGGTCTTCATCCTAGTGAGAACTGGAGGTCACTGCCCGATAAGGCTAAGAGGACCACATCGTCCGTAAGAAGCTGTGACGAGATCCTTCCGTCACCGAACTCGCCCCCTTACCTTACCCTGCTGCGCCTAGAACTTCTGTCCATAAAAGTTATGAACAGAACCAGTGACAAAGGGCAGCCCTGGTGGAGTCCAACCCTCACCGGAAAACTGTCCGACCTATTACCAACTATACAGACCAGACTCTCGCTCCTTCTGTACTTACTTACTTAGGCCCTTGGTCCCGTGCGGAGCATAGGCCATCGATGAACGTCTTCCAGCCAGCTCGGTCCTGTGCCTTCCTTTCGAGGTCTTTCCATCTCTTTCTCATTCCCTCCATTTCACGCACAGTGTCTCGCCTCCAGGAGTTTCTAGGGCGGCCCCTCTAGGGCGGCCCCCTCGCTCCTTCTGTACAGAGACCCAATGTCCTCCAGTAGGAGATCATCCACCCCATACTTCTGGAACACCCCCATCAGGATACCTCTCTGGGGACACGGTCGTAAGCCTTTTCCAAATCCACATGTGGGCTGTTTCGGCAACCCCCCCCCCCCCCCCCCCGGGTAAAGAGCTGGTTCATTTCCAAAGACCAGCAGAATAAATGCAATTTGAACAATGTTTTGCAGTGAACCAGTAAAACTTTGTAAGATTTTTTTCCTTGTTCTTTCTATCTTTTTCGTTTGTATAATTTGCAAAGGAAAATATTTTCATAATTACTTTATTTGGAATGAAAAAACAAACAAAAAAAACAAAAACACACCTTTGTTTCATGAAAAAACTTCAAACACGACTCAAAAAAAAGAGGCAGCAGACAAACAGTGTCACGATAATAAAAATATCGGTTTTACTAGAGAAGGTTACAAAAATCATCACTATATAGGAGTCATAGAACTATTTCCAACTTAAAAAAAATCAAACCATAATGAAACACCTACAGGGACTACAATGCCATCAAAGTACAATGGAGTTTTCTTTAGAAAAGAGTGGGGGGGGGGGGGAGTGAGGAGAAGGGTGAGGGGTACTGGGGGTAGAGGTGGAAAGTAACTCAGTAAAAGTACTTCATTACTGTACTTAAGTACATTTTTACGTATCTGTACTTTACTTGAGTACTTTTTACTTTTACTCCCGACATTTTTACATAAATATTTTTACTTTATACTCTTTACATTCTCAGAATAGACTCGTTAAGTAAACAACTGTCACTTTATATTTATCTGATCATTTTTACTTTTTATTTGATCATTTTTACTTTTTATCTGATAATTTTCACCTTTTATCTGATCATTTGGACTTTTAATTTCACAATTTTAACATTTTCTCTCACAATTTTTTGACTTTTTCCTCTTAAAATGATGCATTTTTAATATCATATTTATAAAGTTTTTTTAATCTCATGATGACTTTTTATCTCAATTGTGACATTTTAATTTTTTCCCTACATTTCCTGTCCATACCCACAAAACTGAGTAACTGTGACGTAAGTAGATGTACTTCTACTTAAGTACAGAATGAGTACTTTTACCACCTCTGGTGGGGTGGGGGGATGGGGGGGCAAACACCGCCTACCATAGTTGTCAGTACAATTGACTACACATCACCTGAAAAACTGCAAAGACACAGTCATGTCTCCTTCATGCAAATAACAAGGAAACAACAACACCCTGACACGCATCGTCCTATAGGAAATTGAAGTTTGCCTTTTTACATCAACCTGGCGGCAAAGCACGTATATTTATCAAACATAACACACATGGCAATATAGTCCTTTTTTTTTTTTTACAGAATAGACAGCTGCACACATGGACAATACTGACATGCTTCATCTCATCAAAGATTAAAAATTGTTTTCTTCTTTTTGGGTTGTAGAGTGTAAATTAACCAGTAGAGCTCAGGGGGTCAAAGGTCATTTTTGGGCCAAATCTGTAATGTGGTGTTGGAAAAGGTTGTGGGGTATTTTTGGAATCATCCAGGTGAACAACCTTGGAAACGAGTGAATGGATCCAGATAATTATAGAGCAGTGGTGGTCAAACTATTGTCAGTCCAGTACCCCCTGACATGGGCAAAATATTTTTAGAAGAAAAAAAGAGGTACAGTGATGTAAAATCAGTGTCTGATTTATTCAATGCAAACTTATATCAGTCTTTTATCTCATCATTTCAACTTTTTATCTCATAATTTTGACAATTAGACCTTCATCTATTTAAATCACAGGTGTCAAACTCCAGTCCTCGAGGGTCGGTGTCCTGCATGTTTTAGATATTTCCCTCTTCTATTTGATTCAGTTTAACCCTTTAACTCCTGAGAACTAACAAAATAATTGGTAACATGAGCAAAGTAAAGACACAAATGGCAGAAAAATTAAAGAAAAATACTACAATAAAAAAACCCAAAATGTAGAAAAATAAACAAAACGAGCAAGAAAAACTAATAAAAATTTACAAAATGACAAATAATGTGGAAAATTAAAAAGAAAAAAAGAAAACTAGTATTGAAATGTGGTCCCAGCTATTTTAATTTAGCCTTTTAAAAATGTTTAAATAAAATAAAAAATAAAAAACTCTTGCTTTTTGGCACCTTGTCCATGCACAAAACTAAAAGGAAAATGGTTTAATTTTTCTGAATATTTAAACTAAATCATCCATTCAGAATGCATCAGCACTGACACTTAAAGAGTTAATAATCAGCTCCTCATCAGACTGATAATGATGTAATGACCTCCATGTGGAATGGAAGAGGGAAACATCTAAAACATGCAGGACACCGGCCCTCGAGGACCACACTTTGACACCCCTGATTTAAATAGACGGATGTTAAATATCAAAATCTCGACTCCAAAATAGCGGAAAATAAAATATTACACGACCCTGTAGTCCGATCTGTTCAAAAGTTGATATTCCTTTATGTCCAATGGCGGCCATTTTGACTTTGGGGCTGTAGCATCACTCCAGTAGTTTCCTCGCTCGGTTGTGTCATCAGATATTATTATATAAGGGTCGAACAAAACCAAAAACACCCACAACCTTTTACAACAGCCCATGTCCCTAAACCCCCCTGGCTCCCTAGATAAGTAATAATCAATATAGAATATAGTTTATGATTTAACAAAACAATATCTGATTATAAAATTAATGTATGAAAATTCCTGACTTGTTTTATTCAGAGTGTAAACATCCAAAACAGTCTCTGTGGTGCATTATGAGAGGCATGACATGGGGAAAAAAAAATAAAAAATTAAAATAAATTAAAAAATAAAATATAAAAAGCGACACGAGGGTTCAGTAGTCGCTCGTTTGGCTAGCCATCGAAAAAAGAAGCACAAAAATAAAATATTACTGAATCACAAGAAGAACTCAGCTGCCTAAAACTGATCAAAACCATTAAAAACGTCCTTTTTTTTCCGTGTTTTTGAAATGTATACGTCACAAGCACCTCAATTCCATCATATCACTGAAATCCCTCTCACGACATATCGTTTAAGATGTTACATTACAATTATTATATCAAATGCAGAACTAGTATTCGAGTGCTAAACACATAATCTCAAAGGGTACATTTACATATATTTGTGGGGAAACGATAGAAGAGCATGGCAAAACACTGATTGTGTTCTCCCCGTTTGGGATTTGGAGGTGTAACTCGAGAGATTTTTTTTAGGGTATTTTGTCTATTTACAATTGGCGAAAGGAGTTTTTTTTTGTGTGTGTGTGTGTGTGTGGTTTTTTTTTTTTTGTTTGTTTTTATAGAAAATGAGAGAACGGTTTTACATTTCACTGTATAATTCACACATGACAGTGTACCAGTCCAGTTAAGGGTCAAAGGTTACGATGGTGAAGCTTTTGGTTACGGTGGCCGATAAGGGGCGAAACGCAACGCATCGACAAAACGCTGCAAACGTAAGAAAGAAAGATAAAACAAATCAAACTGGATTTGGAAAAGAAAAAAAGAAAAAAAAATGCTGCAGTAACAGAAACCAAGCGAAACGACGGTGAAAAAAAAACAAAAAAAAAAACAAACTGCAAATACCAAAACAACTGGAAATTCACTCCACAACAAAACTTCAAAATAAATTAGTGGATGAAGACGAAGTTTAAGTGAATTAATTTAACAGATAAGCGTGAAAACGTTCGTTTCCCTTCGTCTTTTTTTAAACATTTGACCATAATCTGCTACGATATCAGATTAGTCTTTATTGTCATTTTCATGGGTCACATAAAAACTAAATGCTGTTTCATTTTTCCACCATAACATTTCACTGCTTCAAACAGAACTTATTTCGCAGTCGGAATGCAGAGGGAACTAAACTGTTGAGCGGTCCAGTTGTCCGAACTTGCGGTATCGCTGTCCCGACCGCATCAACTCGTCATCGTCTGGGTCGTGGGGGCAGCAGCACCAGCAGAGTAGCCCAGACTTCCCTCACCCCAGCCACCTCAGCTAGCTCCTCCAGGGGAATCCTGAGGCGTTCCCAGGCCAGCCCAAAGATATAATCACTCTAGCGTGTCCTGGGTCGACCATGAGGTCTCCTCCCAGATGGACATGCCTGAAACACCCCCCCAGGGAGGCGTCCTCACGAAGTGCCCCACCCACCTCAACTGGCTCCTCTGGACATGGAGGAGCAGCGGCTCTACTCCCAGTCCCTCCCAGATGTCCGAGCTTCTCCCCCTATCTCTAAGACTAAGCCCCGCCCACCCTGTGAAGGAAAATATTTTGTACCATTGTACGCTTGTACCATTGACCTCATTCTTTCGGTCATGACCCAAAGCTCATGACCATAGGTGAGGGTCTGAACGTAGATTGACCGGTAAATCAAGAGCTTCGCCTACTGGCTTAGCTCCTTCTTTACCACAACGGACCTGTTTAACACCCGCATTACTGCGGAGGCCGCCCCAATCTGCCTGTCGACCTCCCGCTGCAACCTCCTGTCCCTTATGAATGAGATCCCGTCTTTAAAAACGAGAAATTAAACTTAAATTAATGAACTTAAACTTCTTCCACCGTCTTCTTCCATTTTATTTTGCTGAACCTGTTTTTCTGTTTTGTTGTGGAGTGAATTTGCAGCGTTTTTTTCTTGCAGTTATTTTGGGAGTTTGCATGTTTTGGTATTTGCAGTATTTTTCTCTTACAGCTTCACTTCTGTTGCATTTGTTTTATGTGTTTGTGTTGTTGGTTGTTGCATCTTTCTCGTGTTTGCAGTGTTTTGTCGATGCGGTGCCTTTGCCCCTGTCGGCCACCGTATTTTGAGGAGAAAAAAAAACCCTGGATGAAATCAGATTTAGTTCGATACCTGAGGTGTGTGTCAGTAGTAGCTGTGTTTCCATTAGCCTTGGAAGTTCGCAAAATGTAAATTGCGCTATAAAAAAAAAATTGGTAATGGAAACACCTGAATTAAAGAAAAACCAAAACACTCAAATATCGCTAAAGTTTTTACGCTTTCATGAGGTGGTTTTTCAAACATTTCGATATTCTAATACAGTAACGGTACAGCCACACCAAACACGAATTTTCACATTCACGCGTCGAGATTACATACAAAGTCAATGGAGAGACGCATTTGGATGCAGGTTCACCCCAGGCAGCGCGTTAGAGTGACACGTTTCGATGCAAATATGCGTAATCGCTGGAGTTGAAAATATTGAACTTTTCAGGCGCATTTGCGTGACGCGGTGCCACGAAAGCCAATTAGTGTTGAGATGCTGCCAACATCACGTCGGAATGATGTATGACGCTCAGACCGACCCAGAAGGTGACGTCATGGAAACACAGGTGGTGGAATTTCCGTTGTTGAGCCGCATTTTGTAATAAACGTCCAAAATGTAATAACGTTTTCATTTCATTTTGCGATAAACTGTTTCTTCATTATCTAATAAGTTATTCCATTTATCAGCAGCAGGTGCTTTGCTGATGTAACAAACTCAAGGAGCCGTTTAGGAAACATTCCAACTGGTTTATGTCTTAGCTGATAATTAGACATATTACAATTTGAAACTACGGATATATTTCGCAAGTAAAAATGTAGTTGTTTGTTTTGCCTTTTGAGGCAATTTATCTCATAATTTTGACTTTTTATGTCATAATTTGGCCTTTTTATCGCATAATTTTAACAAATGCTAATTTCTAATTCCACAGGAAAGACTGGCGTTCGCCTAGGGCACCACATTGACCAGAACTGGTCCTGCTTCCAGCCGTAAAATCTCACAGGATGATATTTCACGAGAGTTACGACACTCCTGCCTAGAATGGAAAACATGAATATACTTTGTCGAATTTTTAGGAATGTCGCTATTGTTTTGCGAACAACTGTAATGGAAACGCAGCTACTGTTAGAGACCAAGGAAGGTGGAACGGAAACATACAGGTCTCCAAAAAATTTATTAATATTTTGGCAAATATTTTCTGAGTGTTAGACGACAAATACAAAGCTAATTTTCCAAAACACTGATCGGTTCCTGTCGTAAATATTTGCTACACCTCTGGTCTTACGTAACTGGTGATACATCTGCGGTTTAAAAAATTATATAAAAGGGTGATTCTCTGAATTGGGTGCACATTGTAGGCTGGCATGAGAACAGTCCAACCTTCAACCCCGTAACAATGATTCATGCCCATAACAGTGGGGGGGTGTTCTTACGGGGTTGATGATTTTAGCTAAAAATAGCGATAGACGCACATTAGCTATAGCATTAGAAAGTATGAGGAAAACAAGAAATTAATAGTTTTCCAAAAAAAAAATATGATAGTTTTTTTCCCCCCAAACAATAGTAGATATAATTTATGCTTGTAACAGGGTTGAAAGGTTGAGCTCGACGATGTCAATCTGAGAATAAAAACAATGAAATATAGGTCAGAAAGTATCAGTTTGAGCAGGAAAAGACTTCAGTGATGTCACTTCCTGGGTATGCAGGAAGCATTATTTGTAATAAGTTTGTGATTAATATCCTGTTACAGGGTTGAACGAATTTAATGGAGAAGATCAAATAGTACTATTTTATAAATAATTTATATATTTTTTCATATTTCTTATATTAAGGTTAAAGTAGACAAATAAAAGATTATATTAAAAAATTGTGGTTACTGGTTATTTTTATTTGTTTTATATTCAATAAAACAGTAACTGCTCAGTGGGGACATGTTCATTTGGCTGAACTCTACACCTCAGAAACCCATAAAATATTTGAAAATATATAAGTTTGTGTGTTATAATGCAAAGACACATGAATATTTTAATTTTGTATTTTATGCCCTATTCACACAGGCTCAGTAATACCTATGGACCACTAAATAATTCAGAATAATTACGGAGAATGTCTGACTTCTTAGTCCGTGATTGGCTCAGTAATAATTCTATAATAATAATAATAATAATAAATTTTATTTGTAGTGCACTTTACATCTGAAGCAGATCTCAAAGTGCTACAGGTTCAGCAAATTCCACCGCAAATTACCTACTGTGTTTGGGCGAAAGACAGATGTCCAGTGATAATTCAAGTCCCGTGTGAATGAAGATGTCTGTGTTTGTAATTTCAACTTTGAGCCTTTTGCCTTTTTCTGGAGTGAAAATGCGCCCAAAATTTTGTCAGCATGTGGTAAAAGGCCACGCCCACATGTCCATAGTAATATTTATAACTATATCTGAAGTTGTCTATAGATTCAGTCGCTCGTTTGCCAAAGGAAAAGAACTGGAGACTGTTTTCCTCTGCACTGACCCCGCTCTTATTTTGAAGGTGTGGAGCAAATTTACAGACTGCATCCTTATTAATGACATTTTCCCATTTTCTTCTTATGCATACTTTGTTTTCATACCTTATTAATGTATTGAGACCAAACAGGATGTTGTGAACATATGACATAATGTCTGGACTTTGCGTGAATTACAGATTTTTGTGTATTTGTCTGAATGCGCCACACAATAACACAGAGGTACGGGGGTAACTGCGAATTACCAGTGGTCTATAGGTAATACTAAAACTATTTTGTGGTTTAGTTTATATCAGGGGTGTCAAATTTATTTTAGTTCAGTTCCACATTCAGCCCAATATGATCTGAAAAGGACCAGAGCAGTAAAATAATACCAGTGAAAACAGTACAATTACATTATGATAATGTTTATATCTATAATGTTTTCCTCAAAATGTGAATAACATCAACTTGACGCGTCTTAATAAAAAGAATTTTAACAATTTTCTGCCTCAGTTTGTCATTTGCACATGTGCAGAACAAGTGACATTTTAATTAGAAAGACATTGAACATTTAGAACAGGCAGAATATTTGTCAAATTACACCGACTTCTCCGATATTTCAGCTGATTCATATTAGTTCAGGTTTTTGTAAAAGGCTGGTTTGCTAATATGAATAATTTCATCTAATTGAACTTTTTTGTTTACATTAAAATCTGCAGTTTTCATTATTTACAGGTAATTCTGATCATATTTTACTGTAAGTAGAACCAGAATCATTTTCATCATTTTTACACTTTTAACATCTTCATTGTTGTTCATCCTATGGGCCAGATTGGACCATTCGGTGGGCCGGATTTGGCCCCCGGGCCTTATGTTTGACACCTCCGGTTTATATGAAAAATCTTTTAGGTTAAAATCTGTGTGGACACAAAGTGCACCAGATTCAGAAAATCACCCAAATGCACAATAATCTTTGAGACGCCAAACTAGAGAGGGGCTGCAGAGCTTTGTATTTTGAAAAGTTTTCATTCTCTCAAATTTTTCTGTTGGTTAAAATAGTGCAATAATGCATATTGAGCGTTAGCAATAAAAAGTTAAAAGATGGAGACTAAAAGTAAAGGAGAGAAAGCAAACATAATAGAACCTGGCATACGTTCACAGTATTAAAAAAAACAACATTCGTACACATTCACACAATATATTCATATTCATATATATTTATATATATGCATATAAAACACCAAAAAAAAAAAAAACAGAGGATGTTTGTCGGTCACTGTCTGTCTGTCTTCCCTGTGGCTGAAGCGGACAGCAAACAATGTTTTTTTTTATTTATTTTAATTTTTTTTAGGTTGTTTACGAGCTGTGTGTCGAGAGGCTCAGGACGCGAGGCCATCACAGCCAGGCCACGTTCACGAGCCGCCACCCCAACAGCGAGAGGAGGGGGAGGAGACGCTTCTGAACCGATACCGAAACCTGAGCTCGGCCCAAGGGGCGTGAAGCGTTCGGAAGCATCTGCCATCGCTCATACTCTAAGCCTCAATTCACTTCCCTTCTACTTTAGGGGGAAGGGAAGAGGATGGAGAAGCAGGAGGTTGGGTCAACATTAAAACATGAGATGGTTGATGTTATGGAGGGAAGTGGTGGTGGTGGTGGGGGGGTGCTGGGTGTGTGGGGAGGAAATGAGTGGAGATGTGAGATTCCTGCTTGTCCTTATGAATAGGAAGAGGAGTTCTGGCCCTCCTTGGAACGTGCTTCAGCCTCCAGGTCCTGGTCATCCTTGGTTTTTATATCTTGATACTCGTGTGTGGAAGCGGCGCTCTTCAGGTAAGCCCAGTTAGCCGACAAAATCATCAGGTAGTGGATCTGAAAACACACAGGGTGGGGATGGTTTCATTAGGTAACTTAAAGGGGGTGGAGAAGCATCATGTGTCATTTGTTTTTCAAAATAAAACCCAAAAACCAGAGAATGGAAAAACAGACAAAAAAAGTCGCTTCTTCATTATTTGTTTAAAAAAAAAAAAGAGTAAAAAATATTGTAAAATACATAAAAAAATACAGTAAAATACACTAAAATGCAGTAAAAATACCCTAAAATGTAGTAAAAATCGAGTAAAATGCAGTAAAAATACACTAAAATGTAGTAAAAATAGAGTAAAATGCAGTAAAAATACACTAAAAGGCAGTAAAAATACAGTAAAATGCAGTAAAAATACACTAAAAGGCAGTAAAAATACAGTAAAATGCAGTAAAAATACACTAAAATGCAGTAAAAAGCACTTCAGGTAAGCTCAGTAAGCCGACGAAATCATCGGGTATTGGATCTGAAAACACTCATTTCTTCATATTTGTTTCCAAAACCAAAGTGAAAAAACGGGATAGTGATGTGTTTTTTCAGTTTTCCTTTTTGTGTTTAAATGAATAATAGAAAAAAAAATGCATAATGGCCATTTTTCATTTCATCAAATTTTGACCTGAAGGAAATTGAGTAAACCGGAAATGAATCTTAACAACTGAAAGAAACATGGCCACCGGACATGAAGATCATTATGACACCAATTTTCTCCATGGTCATATTTTCAGGTCACCAAAATGCAGTAAGAAATAGAGTGAAATGCATTAAACATAGAGTAAAGTGAAGTAACAATAGAGTAAAATGCAGTAAAAATACACTAAAATATAGTAAAAATACACTAAAATGCAATAAAAATATAGTAAAATGTAGTAAAAATGCACTAAAATGTAGTAAAAAATACACTAAAATGCAATAAAAATATAGTAAAATGTAGTAAAAATTCACTAAAATGCAGTAAAAATAGAGTGAAATGCATTAAACATAGAGTAAAGTGCAGTAAAAATAGAGTAAAGTGCAGTAACAATAGAGTAAAATGCAGTAAAAATACACTAAAATGTAGTAAAAAAGACACTAAAATGCAGTAAAAATACACTAAAATGTAGTAAAAATACACTAAAATGCAATAAAAATATAGTAAAATGCAGCAAAACTACACTAAAATGCATTAAACATAGAGTAAAGTGCAGTAAAAATAGAGGAAAGTGCAGTAAAAATAGAGGAAAGTGCAGTAAAAATACACTAAAATGTAGTAAAAAGACACTAAAATGCAGTAAAAATACACTAAAATGCAGTAAGAAATAGAGTAAAATGTAGCAAAAATACACTAAAATGCAGTAAAAGTAGAGTAACATGGTCTAAATATCATCACATTACCATAGTGTAAAGTGTTACTGTGTTTGTCCTCAGCTGTTCATGTGTGGTTGGTTTAATACTGTCTGGCATTGCTTCCTGCTTCCTAAATATGTAGTGTTTGCAGAATTAGAAAAAAAAAACCCCATCATGAGTTTGTTTTATCATAGCGTGGAGCTCTCTTGTGTGTCCTAACACAACATTAGTACCTTCTAAGTGTCTCTAGTTCCCTGGACACAAACGTACCCACCTCCATATGGGAGTAAAACTGACCCAGTCTACTCACACTCCCACTCCACCAGGCAGCAGGCTGCAGGGTAAAAAACCTCAACCACAGAAATGACATTACTGACAAACATGAGAGGGAGGGTTGCTACGGCAACAGATAAGACCACCATGGCAACGTGCATATTTTGAGAAGCACGTTATCAGTGGGATCATGACGAGCTTACCAATGCAATAACGATGGCACCGGCGCCAGCAAAAGCCACGATGTAGAGATGGTAGGACAGGTAGAACTGTGGAGCCAATACACAAACGTCTGTTAGAGATTAAAGGACAGGGACGGACAGTGGGACAAGAAAAGACGGGCCTTTAAGGTTCACCTCGTTGGTGTTACAGATGTCTCCCAGTGTTGCTCCACAGGCTTTTCCTGGTGTGGCGTTCCATGGAATAATACCTGCAGGATCAAAGCAATCAAAACGTCACAGCTGTGAGACGAGAAGCTTTATGTCCCCTGAGACAAGACTGATTGAAGACATTATGAATGAGGTCTGGGTTAGAATTAAAAACAAACAACTGCAGTCATGTGGGCTCCTCCAGACCCAATTTAAACTTCATTACTTTGGGTTGAAACTATGTCTATGACGACGTTCACGCAGCAGGTGTTAAAGGGATTATCTGGAGTAAAAGTGATTTTAAAACGAGGGGTGTGACGAGACACCGAGGTCACAAGACGAGGCGAGACACGACACTGGGTTCACGAGAGAAAATTAACACTTGACTTATTTAACTGAGTTACACATGGATTTTATAACTCTGTAAGCGTTAACTTTTAATCAACTTCTTCCTCTACAAATTGAAACTAAAACAAAATGTTATAAAAGTTCAAATAAAATGAATAAAATTATATATTTCTCCTTTTTTCAAAATCAAATGTTTGACTGTGGAAGTTGACGTGAATGTGTTTATCATCGTTGTTAGGGGTTGTTGGTGTTTTCTTGGCAGGTGCAGTTGATGATTAGAGTACTGAGCTGTGGTTAGGGTTAAAGGTCAAAGGTTAGTGAGTACTGAGCTGTGGTTAGGGTTAAAGGTCAAAGGTTAGTGAGTACTGAGCTGTGGCTAGGGTTAAAGGTCAAAGGTTAGTGAGTACTGAGCTGTGGTTAGGGTTAAAGGTCAAAGGTTAGTGAGTACTGAGCTGTGGTTAGGGTTAAAGGTCAAAGGTTAGTGAGTACTGAGCTGTGGCTAGGGTTAAAGGTCAAAGGTTAGTGAGTACTGAGCTGTGGTTAGGGTTAAAGGTCAAAGGTTAGTGAGTACTGAGCTGTGGTTAGGGTTAAAGGTCAAAGGTTAGTGAGTACTGAGCTGTGGCTAGGGTTAAAGGTCAAAGGTTAGTGAGTACTGAGCTGTGGTTAGGGTTAAAGGTCAAAGGTTAGTGAGTACTGAGCTGTGGTTAGGGTTAAAGGTCAAAGGTTAGTGAGTACTGAGCTGTGGTTAGGGTTAAAGGTCAAAGGTTAGTGAGTACTGAGCTGTGGCTAGGGTTAAAGGTCAAAGGTTAGTGAGTACTGAGCTGTGGTTAGGGTTAAAGGTCAAAGGTTAGTGAGTACTGAGCTGTGGTTAGGGTTAAAGGTCAAAGGTTAGTGAGTACTGAGCTGTGGTTAGGGTTAAAGGTCATATTAGCCACTCTAGCCATTGTTTTCATACAGTGTCTGTATATTGTCAGTGTCTTATCACTCACTCTCTTTCCATTCATCATTTCTGTTTGGGAACCTAAAATGCTGCCAAACAAACCATTTAAAGTAGAGGGGGCGTGGTCAATAGTAAAACCTGGTGGAGGGGGCGTGGTCAATAGTAAAACCTGTGTGGAGGGGGTGTGGTCAATTGTAAAACCTGTGTGGAGGGGGGCGTGGTCAATAGTAAAACCTGTGTGGAGGGGGTGTGGTCAATTGTAAAACCTATGTGGAGGGGGCGTGGTCAATAGCCAAACCTATGTGGAGGGGGCGTGGTCAATACTCAAACCTATGTGGAGGGGGCGTGGTCAATAGTCAAATCTATGTGGAGGGGGCGTGGTCAACAGTAAAACCTGTGTTTTCTGATGTCATTCTGGCTGCTACTGGATAACCAATCTGAGAGACAGAATTTTAATGCGACGAAAAATCTCGCCAAATTACATCATCACACCGCTAATGTACTCCCATACACAGCAGATATTAAATCGTTTATCTGGAGTAAAATTCATTTTAGCTCAATTTTTATTGGGATTGGGAGTACATACATACAGTTGACATCCAAACCACATCATTCGTTGTACAGTTTTGAGCCAAACTGTGTTGAAGTGATTACAGTAGGACATGTCTTAGTCTAAAAATAGCGTTTTGTTACGGTGACAAACTCTTCTAAAGTTCGAAAACAACATCATAGTAGTAGAGTAGAGGGTCTCTAAAGACAAACCCAAGTGTCCTGAGGTCTTCATGTCCTCAGATAGTGTCCACTAGTGATGCGCGGTTAGAGGGTTTTACAGAAACCCACCCCGCCCAAACCCAAGACGTGGCTAGGCCCGCCCCGCCCAACCCGCATGATGTCACGTATCGATAAACCCAACCCGCCCGCTATCAACCCGCGAGCTTAAATTTGTCTCTAAACTCACATAGTACATTCGCAGCATCTTTACCTTGTGCTTCTAATGTTAAAAGTCATGAAGCATAATTTTTGCCTCCTTTCTAACGTCTCAATATGCACTCCAGCACATAAAATAGACTCCACCCACATCATCACTCTATAAAGCCAACACATACAACGTTTCCGTACAACCTTCGCATCGCCTGTTTTAATCTTCTCCCTGATCAAGTCCCACATTTTCACTCTTATCTCTGAGTGTTCAGGGAGATTTGGCGCTAATAACAAATAACAAAAAGTTGGGACAAAAAAGCATTCAAAACAGGAAGTGACGGGCTTGCACATGCGCAAGCCGAGCACACACACACACACACACACACACACACACACACACACACACCTCAGCGGGTATTGATCGTCCCTGACCCGCCCCACCCGCATCCGCAACATGTATTAATACTGCGACCCAGCCCGCCTGACTCGCGGGTCACCCGCGGATATCCGCTGGCCAGTGGGTAGCCCGCGCAACACTAGTGTCCACAGTTATAGGTAGACGACCTATGGTGTGACATCAAACTGATATTTTTTAGCTTTACTTTTTCACGTGGGCATCAAACATTATTACATCCTCTATATTTATTTTCAGTCTGTTTTTTTTTTTTCTTATTGAAGCTTTACTATCATCATTCGATCATTGATGAGGTAACAAAAAAAAAACATACTAGTAATAATCCAAACCATCCCATTAGCCACCGCTCCTGAACTGCTGATAATAATGCGTGTGCTGCCAGTAATTGGGGTTAATATTTCATTGGCTGTAGTAGTATGACTGCCAGTGAAGCATATGTGATCCTCATCCTACTTTGTAAGCGGGCCAGCTGTCCTTCAAAAGTGGGTCACATACTGTACATTAGGCCAACAGATAAGCAATCACAGGAGTGTGCTGTAATACTGCATGAAGGTGGATTTTCATACAGATCCAATCAATCTCGCAATAATCTAAATGTACTTTTGACCTCGTTCCGTATAGAAAGAAACATTTAAATCAGCTGGAGAATATGAAACATGTATAGATAGAGTGTGCTCGAGTTATAAAACCCAGCCAGGCCTGTATGTGGGTCTTAAAGCGGTGGTCCCCAACCTATTTATACCATGGACCGGTTAATGTTTGATAGTTTTACCACGGGTGGTGGTGGTGGTGGGGGGGGTTATGTTTATATTGCAAATATAATATCAGTGATGCACCGATCAGCAAAATGCCGATAACAGAAGGAATTTTAAATGTCCATACCTTTCATTTAGGTATGGATACCAAATATTTTTGTAACAGAGGATTCTGTCGATTTTTTTCCATCAATTAATCGGATGAATTCCATTTGTTAAAACGCTTTAACTTCTGATGCATCATTGGTTATTCTAAATATTTATAATAATTCTGAACATACAATGAAATGTGGAATGCTTTCGGTTCAGGTGTTGTAGTAAATACAGCAGTGCTAGGCTAATGCTAATGCTAATGCTATGCTATTTTATTTCAGTCTAGGCTGCCCTAGGAGTTAGAATGCTGGGGGAAGTACAGACACTGAGTTCTTTCTTCTCTTTCTCTCCCTCACACCTGTTTCTGTCATTTTTATAACATATCTTTCATACCAAGTCTGTTCATGACTAGTCACCTGGTGTCCCCTTTCCCCCCTCCCCCCCTGGGGGGAGTGGTGGCTCTCCTGACAGTGTCTGCACGGGAGCCATGGACGACAGGATCTGCAGTATCTCGCCTGTGCCGACCTGTGACCCTGGACCACCGCCCCTGCCTGTCTGGACCAGCCCCCCCTCCTGCATTTATATGTGGACGTTCATCTATAGCCTGTCCGTCCATGGGAGTGGATCTGTCCTTCAATGTGGTTCTCCTCGAGATTTCTTCTTTTTCCCACTGGGTTTGGAAGTTTTTTCTTGCCGAG
The DNA here is from genome assembly GCA_020466265.1 of Siphamia tubifer. Taxonomy (NCBI): domain Eukaryota; kingdom Metazoa; phylum Chordata; class Actinopteri; order Kurtiformes; family Apogonidae; genus Siphamia; species Siphamia tubifer. Next base: position 26,201,655 of record CM035784.1, read on the forward strand.
AAGGAGGGTCTAAGGACAGGGGTAGGGTCTAAGGACAGGGGGAGGGTCTAAGGACAGGGGGAGGGTCTAAGGACAGGGGGAGGGTCTAAGGACAGGGGATGCCTGGGACTTTTCATGTATCTCTGTAGTTGATTGTGTTTTTGTAAAGCCCTCTGAGACGACTTTGTTGTGATTTAGGGCTTTATAAATAAAATTGAATAGAATTGAATTTTGCCGTGGGCACACTGTTGTCTGCCTTAAAACGGTCCCAAACTTCGACTGTTAATCAAATAACTATATTTTGTATTAACTACAGAAACAGTCCCGACCAGATGAACCCGTTCTGTAGTAATTTACCTTACGTGATCAACCTTTTGATCGGCATATTTTTCCAAACATCGATCAGGCTATTTTTAGGCAATTTCGGTTGATTATGATTGGCAGCCGATCGATCGGTGCAACCCTAAATAATATAAACGTGAATCCACTGTGTGCTCATATGCAACTTTATTAGCAGCTTCCTCGTAACATTGCGCCAACAACATAACATCACAGTCTCTGTTAACATCCTCTGCTCTAATAGTGAATGGTTTTTTTAGCCTTAGCATTACAGTTAGCCACCCAGTACGATGCTCTCAGTGCGTTCGCATTTATTCATGTGGTGGCCGACGGAAAAATCTTCTGTCTTTCTTGTTTTTTTCTTTCAAAATACTCCAGGGGTTTGTCTTTAAACCCAGGGTGCTTTGTGTGCGAAGCAGTTTTGAAGACTTCATTGCCTCATTAGAGCCGTGCGCCGCATATTCTGCAGAGCAGGTTTGGTCTGTGGGAATCCCCTGTCACTATAAATCTGTATTTTAAGTCCAACTCCTGGTATTGTCTGTTAAAAGCTTTCTTTTTCTTGGAAGTTGTAGGCTTTTCTTCCGTCTCTTCAGTGGGCATTTTCCCCTTCAAAAAGAAACTTTCCAAAGACAACTGTTTTTTTTTTACTCATTTTGCTAAGTTGTGGGGTCAATTTTTTTTGGCGCTCAAGTGGCAGACATGTAATCAAGAGAATCCGGTCATGTTATTCAGACTCAGATAAATACAACAGAAATAATTAATTGCTGTATTTTTCACACTATAAGGCGCACCGTCACAGAGTAATACATTTTTGATGTTTTTTTCATATATAAGGCACACTGGACTATAAGGCGCATTAAGTGAAGTCAAAATCATCATATAAAAAGTCAAAATGATGAGATAAAAAGTCAAAATGATGAGATAAAAAGTCAAAATCACGAGATAAAAAGTCAAAATGATGAGATAAAAAGTCAAAATGATGAGATAAAAAGTCAAAATCACAAGATAAAAAGTCAAAATCACAAGATAAAAAGTCAAAATGATGAGATAAAAAGTCAAAATCACAAGATAAAGTCAAAATGATGAGATAAAAAGTCAAAATCCCCCGTCATTAAGCATAACCAGAATTAATCAATACATAAGGCACACTGGATTATAAGGCGCACTGGATTATAAGGCGCACTGTCATTTTTGGAGAAAATTAAAGTATTTTAAGTGTGCCTTATAGTCCAGAAAATATGGTATTTAATAGGCGGCCCGGTACGAATGGATCCATGGACCGGTCCCGGTCTGGGGCCTGGAGTTTGGGGAACACTGATGTACATAATTTTTATGTCTTAGAGTTTCAGTTTCTTTTTGTAAATAGAATTTTCTTTCGTATTCAGAGACAAAAAAATTAAGGTAAAGGTTTTTTTATTATTTGGATTATTCGTTAGCTGGGTCTTTCGTAAGTAGAGGTACCACTGTACCCCTAATTGAAGATGTTATTTGGATTGGTCAACGTGTAATGTATGTTTGTACACAGTTCATAGAGCACCATACCATACTGCCTGACATCGACACAGATGGAGTCAGGTGAGGTGATGTTGGCATCGGGAGACTTCATGGCATTGCAGTTATTCCACATGTTGAAGAAAAGGAAAACTGGGATGGCTGTGAAGCCAAAAATGGCGAGGAAGGCCAAGAAGAGGATGTAGGTCAGGAACATAAACTGCCAAAAGAAAAGCTCAAGTTAGTGAACTGGACCACATTCCTTAGATAAAAAGTCAAATATTCCACAAATACACACTCAAACAATCCCTGCTTAAGCTAATCTTACTGGACATCTGCAGCAATTAGTGTAATTAGGCCAGAAAGGACAGAGTGTGCCAGAGTTCCTTCAGGGCATTCACAGTATTGTGTGTGTTGTCAGTATCTCGCTGCCTTTGCAACACCTTCATGATGACTGTTATTTTGGCTTATAAAGTATAAAGGATGTCTCGTTTCCTTTCTCCTTATTGTCCCAAACTACAACCCCAAGTCTTAAATCAATAGTTATTTATTCATTTTATTCTTCTCTGTATATTTTAGATTTTAGATATTTGCTTCTACATGCATGTTTGCACTGAACACTGAGGTGTTGGTATCTCACTGTGTATGTATAATGTTTATTGTACATGTGTATGTATAATGTTTATTGTACATGTGTATGTATAATGTTTATTGTACATGTGTATGTATAATGTTTATTGTACATGTGTATGTATAATGTAAATTGTACATGTGTATGTATAATGTTTATTGTACATGTGTATGTATAATGTTTATTGTACATGTGTATGTATAATGTAAATTGTACATGTGTATGTATAATGTTTATTGTACATGTGTATGTATAATGTAAATTGTACATGTGTATGTATAATGTTTATTGTACATGTGTATGTATAATGTTTATTGTACATGTGTATGTATAATGTATATTGTACATGTGTATGTATAATGTAAATTGTACATGTGTATGTATAATGTATATTGTACATGTGTAGACTGACAAAACAAAAAGGCAGTAACTGCATTTTTGGGCGAAAATTCAATTAAAATGATTGTTTTTTGGGTTTTTTTGCAACATTCAAAGCATTCTTTGTCATGTAATAAAATATCTCATCTCAAATGTCTGTAGAATAAATGATACACAGATGATTTTAAACTGGCTCAGGGAGTGTGTTTAGTGTGTTGCAACTGCTTTTTGTATGTTGACATACGAAGGCGGTGATGCAGCGTCCACAGACGGTGGTCTTAAAATCACTCTGCAGCTCCCTCTTAATGGCGCTGGTGGTGTAAAAGCCTTCAATCAGCAGGATGATGGCGTAGCAGAAGAAGAAGGAGGCAATGCCATAGATGATGTACTGAAAGATCTGGATCCTGAACACATAAGAGAAAGCAGTATCGTGTAAGGCAGGGGTGTCAAAGTCATTTTCTTCAGGGGCCACATTTAACCCAATTTTATCTCCAGTGGGCCGGACTAGTACACTGAAAAAAGTTAAACGTTGAATCAACTGGAAAATTCTTCTTCAATAGGTCACACATAAAACCATCTAGTTAAGTGAATCATATTAAATTAAAATAACCCTAACCCTACGCAGTTTAATTTGGTTCACTCCACTAGATTTTTTTTATTGTGTGACCATAAAAAGTCAAAATTATGAGATAAAAAGACCAAATCATGAGATAAAAAGTCTAAATTATGACATAAAAAGACCAAATCATGAGATAAAAAGTCAAAATCCTGATATAAAAAGACAAAATTATGATATAAAAGGACGAAATCATGAGATAAAAACTCAAAATTAGGAGATAAATAGTCAAAATCATGAGATAAAGTCAAAATTATGAGATAAAAAGACAAAATCATGATATAAATGTCAAAATCATGACATAAAAAGA